>PVJD01000158.1:388825-604508 GCA_004026545.1 Mormoops blainvillei | reverse complement strand
TTTGCTCTCCTACTACTTCCCGTTCCTGCACTTCACACCAACACACTAGGCTCCCTTTATTCCTTGAACATGCCAGGCATGCTTCTACCTTATACCCTTTGGTCTAGCTGTTCCGTTGATTTGGAACCTGCATCTCTCAGTTATTCACTTGCTAACTCCCTTGTCTTCTTAAATTTTTGATAAAATCTCAGTAAGGAGGTTTATCATGAGCATATCATTTAATACTATATACGGTCTGACCCCTGATGCCAGCCCTCTTGCTCCTTCTAGCACTGCTTTACTTGTCCCATTTCCACATCGTTCTCATCTTCGAACATATTATACAATTTACTTATCTGCTGTGTTTATTTCTTGTCCATCTTCCTCTACAACCCACACTCACACACACATACACACTCACGGAAGGTAAGCTTGCTGGAGGCACGGATCTTTGTGTGTTTTGTCACTGATGTATCTCATGCTTCTAACACAAAGCTGGGCCCATGTTAGAGACCCCATGTTTGTTAGTATCTCCATAAATGAATGGAAGAAACAACAAGAAACCATCAATAGTAGTTATATCTGGAAAAGTGAACAGGGTGAATGGAGTAGAGATGGGAAAATGGTGTCATTATATTCACTTTTCTTCCTTTTTAATGTTGTAATTTATGTTAACTATTCAAAAATATTAATAAAAGAATAAAACAAATAAAATACAAAATGTAGTCCTAAGCTGATGAGACACATCCTCGGGGTCCTAGTGTAAGTGAATAGAAAATGATTGTGAGGAATCGCTCCGGCCAGGTCTCACAGCGTTCCCACACGTAAAGGCCTGACGAACATGAGCTCACAATCCCGAACTGCAGAACACATGAACAAAATCTACCACGAACGCTGAGACAGTACGCACAGCAGCTCTTAGTACAAAACAGCCCTCATGAGCTCCAGATAATAAATAATCAAATAGAAACCATTAAAAAATACATATGTGTGTGTATATGGATATATTGAACAAATATATAGACATATAGATATAGACATATATTTATATCTGTGAGATTATAAATATAAAATAAAGAATTAAAAACATAAGAAAATAAAATACTCTGAAGAAATATTTTAAAGGTTAAAAATTAAAACTTCTAGAAATGAAAAATACTGAAATTTACTGAAATTTCAAACACTTGATGTATTAACAGTAGATTTTCACTTTTTTTCAGATGCTCTGGAAAATTCTGAGGAAATAATCCACAATGAATGCAGCATAGAATGACAAGAGAATAGAAAAATATAAAAATTTCAAAAGGAGAGAACAGAAAACATAGGGGGAGAAAAAAATATCCAAATAAGTAATGATTGCTAACTATCCAAATTAATGAAAGAAAACAATTTTTTAAAATGCAACAATTCCTGAACAAGATAAGTAAAACTAAATCCATCTCTAGACAAATGAGATTTAAACCACAGATCACCAATTAGAAAAAAATTTTAAAACAAACAATACATAAATATAGATTGCCAACAAAGGATTAACAAACCAACAGCAGATTTCTCTGCAACAATAGCAGAAGACAGAAGACTGTTGAATACTTATTTTCAAAAGGGTAACAAAAAAATACAATTATATACCCAATTCTCATCCAAGAATTAGGATGAAATTAAAGACACTTGGAAAAGGGAAGTGTCTTAGTTCAGGCTGCTGTAACAAAAATACCATAGACTGGGTGGCTTAAACAAAAGGCATTTATTTGTCACAGTTCTGGAGACAGTAAAGTCCAAGATTAAGGTACCAATTTATTAGGCTCCTGGTGAGAACCCACTTCCTGGCTTGCAGATGGCTACCTTTTCACTGTGTCCACATTTGGAAGGGTGAGGATAGAGGACAGGGCGGGGGGGCGGGCCGCTCTGTTCTCTCTTCTTTTTTTAAAATATATTTTTATTGTATTTTTTTCCATCACCATTTATCCCCATTATACCTTCTTCCACATCCACCCACCCTCCCCCCAACAATCACCACACTGTTGTCCAAGTCCATGAGTCCTTTCCCTTTTTTGCTCATCCCTCTACCCCCATCTCTTCCTTTCTTTGGTAAAGATGCTAATCACATCACGGCGCCCCACCCTCATGACTTCATTTAAACCTAATTACCTCCCAAAGGCCCCACCACCAAATACCATCACACTGGAGGATTAGGGCTTCAAGACACAAATTTTAGGAAGACACAAACATTCAGCCCAAAACACAAAGACAAAATGTTTAGCACTAATAAATCATTAAAGAAAATAGCAACAACAGATATATTCAGGAAATTAAAAGCAAAATGGAAGTAAAAAAGAAATGATAAGTAAAGAAATTCATAGACATGTATGTAAATCTAAAACAAATGTTGATTGTGTAATGCACTAACAAATAATAGAAGTTATAAAAATAAGATGGAACTTACCAGCTGGGCGATAATAACAAGCAAAATTGTGGGGCGCAGTGATTGGAGTTAAAGCATTCCCAGAACCCTGTACTGTTTAGCAGAAGGTATTTAGAGCTATTAATTAACATTATATTTTATAAAGTATGCATGTTAAAATATGAACTAGTAAAAGAATGAAAACAGGGTTCTTCAAAACCAATTGACAGAGAGAAATGAAATAAATTAACCTTTATTAGAAAAAAGAGAAGAGAGGAAAGGGATAAAATAAAGTAGAATAAAAAAAGGAACAACATGTTTTTAAATTTTTTTAGTTAAAGTTTACCTATTGTACAAAAAAATTAAAATTGAATTTCATTAGTTCTAATATGCCTATTTTTAGAAAGAATGATATAATGAATCCATGTGTAATATTTCCCAGCTTCAACAAGGATCCCATTTTACCATTTTTTTCATCTAATTCCCCCGTTTTTAAAAATTTGCCAAATTGTTTTAAAGCAGACACAGACATTATATTACTTTATCTATCTATATTTCAGAATAGAATGCCAATAACACTAATAGACAAGGACTTTTTAAAACAAACCACAATATAGGCCCTGGCCAGGTAGCCCAGCTGGTTAGAACATCATTCTGATATACCGAGGTTGCAAGTTTGATCCCCGGTCAGGGTACATACAGGAACCAACCAACAAACACATGAATAAGTAGAACAACTAATCAATGTCTCTCTCTCAAATAAATTTTAAAAAAGAAAGAAAAAGAAAAAAACATAAGCCGCAATATCATTAGTCAAAATAACAGTAGTATTCATTTCCTTAAATGCCTCAAACTTTTTTCAGAGACTTGATTTATTCAAATCAGAACCTAAAAACGTGTTACATTTTATTGATATCTTTTATATCTCTTTATACCTATCACAGTTCCCCCATTCTTTCTGTTGTAGTTGTTGTTGTCTTGCCATTTATTTTTTGGAGAAACCTACAGAATTTCTTATTTTCCAGATTTAGTTGATTGCATTCATGTGGTATTAGTTAACATGTATTTCCTATAAACTCTAGTTAGCGCTAAAGGTTTAATCCCTTTTAGAGTAAATGGTTTTTATTCTTTTCTTGTTCCTTTTCCCCCCCAGAAAATACTTCATAGGTGATACTGTGTACTTTCTACTTCATCTCATCAGCAAGTACATAATGTCTGCCCTGACGGGTGTGGCTCAGTTGTTGGGGCGTCATCCCACAAAAATGAAAAGTCACCAATTGATTCCTGGTCAGGGCACGTGGCTGGGTTGTGGATTCACTCCCCCGTCAGGGTGCATACGGAAGGCAGCCAATCGATGTTTTTCTCCCTCTTTTTCCTGCCTTCCCCTCTGATCGCCGTGAGAGAGGAAACATCACGGGTTGTCTCTCCTGTGTCCCGACCAAACCACAACCAGTTACATTCCCTGATGAGGAATCTAACCAGCGAACTTTCATTCTGAGGGAGCTCACACCACTCAGGGCATACGGAAATTTTTCTTTTAATTTTTTTAAAGATATACATGATGTCTGTTTGTCCCACTTTTTTTTCTTTTCTTTTTTTTTAAGCCTTAAATGTAGTTCCCTATTACCACAAAGTAAGCGCAGTCAAGTTTCCCACATTTCGGGAAATTGCAGGGGTCAGCACGTCTGGAATGCAATGGATAGGCCTCACCCTAGGGAAACCACCTTAGTGATCATGGTATCTCCCCTGCAAGGTAAGTATCTGACTGTCTCACTTTCAAAGGACAAAAAATTGATCATTTGGGTTGGATGCTGACAGTGTGATGCGCCCTTTGTAAAGTGTCCGATTGGTTGTACACATAGTGTGTTAGTAGCCATTGATGATCAATGCCCAGATCCATTATTTTATGAGTGAAACAATTTTGGAGGAGGGAAATTACATCATTTTCCCCACCTGGGTTAGCTGGAGTTCTTCCATGAAGAACTCTTCCTCGATGATTTGCTTTCTCTGAAATATGTGTAACACAGGAAAGACAATATAAAAGCTTAATATGCTATTATTCATCCATTTTCATAATAAGTTGGTGCCCTAGTATGTTCCAAAAATGATAAATATAATTTTTACTTTCAATTTCATATTGAACTCATGGACTTATATATTTGATGCATATTATTTATTAGAGACATTATTATTTTTAACTCTTAAGTCCCATCATTGGCTCATTTGCCATGTGCTTTTAATAATACACCAGTAGTCTAAATGTTTCTTTGCTTTCTGGGATAACAAAATGTCCTAGGCTTATATTGTATATTTCTTGCTCCAGACCTGGAGTCAGCAATTTCTCAAAGAAGCTCTAGTTTCTGTCACTGGGAAACGGCATTTAGAGAATTCGATCAGGATGCCAGAGGCGCTCATTGCTGCTGGATTTTCACTGCCTCTAGAGCTCTCAGTGGACAAAGAGAAGAAATATGGATATTTTTAGAAATAAAATATTTAACTATTATTTTATATTGATATCCCAACTTATTTTAAAGATTACAGGATTTTACTTAAATTCTTTTATTTTATATTTATATTCCATTTTTTTGTATGTACTGCAAATCTTGTTTTCTAATGAATGTCACATAATTACCTAAGTTTTACATACATACTCATATACATAATATATATATTCCTGTCTATACTTTAAAAATAATACCACTAATAATATTACTAAAACTAAGACTAATGAATTTATCTTAAAAAAAATTTTTGTGGTTCTTTTTGCCTGTAGGATATATCTCATTCAAGATGTAGAGTCAAAATACTGTTATTTAAAGTCACTTAAAATAATTCTTTTCTATGTAGTTATGCTAACAACTTGGTATCAGTTAGGGTATTTGTTTCCACTAGTTATTAATTTTTAGGTTGTTCTTTCATTTTTTACTTAACTTTTTAATGCAAAACATTTACATGATTCCACGGTCAAACTGTTAACTAAGATATATTTAATACAGATACAGATAAAGTTATACATCGATGTAAACACAGGCCTATTCCATATTATTTTCTTATAGCTTTATATAACTCCATTAGTTAGATGTATCACAGTGAATCAACATAGGCACTATTAATGAACACTTGGTTTACTTTCAGTATTTTACTATTGCAAATAGTACTGTAATTAATGGCCTATTAGTCATTTTGTAAATCTTTGCTCATATTTTTTTTAGGTTAAATTCCTACTGGAAGCATAGCTGAGCCAGGAGTAAATCAGTCTGTAATTGGTCTTGAAATTACCTAATTCCTCATCATAGGGACTGGGCCATTCTGTGCTCTCCCTGGTAATATATAAGACTACCTGTTTCTCCACAGCTTTCCCAACAAATACACTGTCAAACTTTTGGACCTATACCAATACAAGGAGAGAAAAATGACATATTTGTTTAGTCGTATTTCTAAGTGCTTTTTTCACGTTTAATGTCCCTGATAACAGAATGTGTCTTACAAATGATAACATTAAATAGTTACAATTGGAAGCATATTCTTTCTTTTTTAGCAGTACATAAAGTGGTGATATATTTACAGTTCATGGTATTTTATACTCAATGAAATATATTATATCAATAATCTCAATCAATATAAATGCACTAAACAGTTCAAGGAAAAGGCAAAGATTGCCTGATTGAATAATTTTTTTTTAAATCCTTCTATACTTGTATGTCATTTAAAAGACCTAACACAGTAGCCTGAAAGCTTGATAGCAAAATGATGGGGAAAGGTCAAATATTAACCATATAAAATATTGTAAAACTATATTTTAATACCAGGCTAAACAAAATTTAAGGGGACAAGTATCATTAAGGATAAAGGACACTCCTAAATAATGACAAAATTTTAAAAAAATCAAAATTCTAAACACATATTCCCTAATAACATTACCTCAAAATACAAAAGGGATAATGAGACTTCTGGTCAAGATAGAGGCACAGGTAAACACAGCTTGCCTCCTCGCACAACCACATCAAAATTATAACTCAATTATAGAACAACCATCACTCAGAACCATCAGAAACCATGTAGAATGGAACTCCAACAACTACAGAATTAAAGAAAGGGCGTCCATCCAGGCTGGAAGGAGGGGCAGAGACACAGAATGGGCTGGTCCCACAATAACATATGGAAAATAAAAATTCAAGAGGGATACCTCAGGAGCAAGGAATCCCACCCCCACACCAGGATTCCAAAGCCAGGAAGATAAGTGCTCTTAACTTCTGGCTGCAAAACTCAGTGGGGATTGAATCGGTGGAAAAACTTTGGGAGTCACAAGCAGTTCCTCTTAAAGGACCGACACATGGACTTACTCAGACTCACTGCCTCTGAGCTCCAGCACTAGGAGCAGCTTCAAAGGCACTAGTGGCATACAGGGAGGAACTGGAGTATCTGGCATCAAGGCAAGAGCTGGGGGACAGCTTTCTCCCAGATAGAACGGCAAGCAGAGGCCACCATCCCTTTTCTGAGCCCTCCACACACACAGCCAGAGCCAGCAGACAGAGGCCATATCTGAGACTCCATCAACCTGGCTAACACTATTTGCCTTGCCCTGGAGATCCCCTGGGATTCTGTCCCACCCAACTTACAGGCCCACTGAGCTGTTAACAGTGGCTTTTCCACATGAATGGCTGGTTTGGGGTCATGCTTCACCACTTCCTAAATCCTCTCAAACAAGCAACAGCCTGCCTCAGTGAGCCCCAGCCCCCATACCTCTTACTAAGTGGCCCCAGGTCCATCACTAGCAGCAGCCAGCCTAGGTTTACAGCTTGGCTTCACCTGGGAACCTTCAAGCCCAGCACAAAAGTAGCAGCCATCTCAGACTGCGTTATAGCTCATGCAAAGTAGCCCCCAGCAGGACACAGATGGGGGCTGACCTTGGCCAGCGGAACCCAGGAAACCCCCGAGCCTGTGCACCCAGTGGACAGCTACACACCATGTCAGAGCAACATCACCCTGTCTCTGCACAGTTAGCTGATCTCCCATGGATGGTGCAAGTTGGTGATCAGTGGACACAGTCAGTCTTTGCAGCTGACTGGCCTAGGTAAATCCCTAGGGCAAGAGCAATAAAGGCCCAACTGCAGGAGGAGGGTGTACTCAGCTCACAGGAAGAGCACATCTCAAGTACCACTGAGTGATAGGGGAGGCTGTGCCACTGGACCCTACAGGATGCCGACTACATTAGGCCACACTACCAAGACAGGGAGTCATAGCAGCTCTACCTAATACATAGAAACAAGCACAGGGAGGCTGCCAAAACAAGGTAACAAAGAAACGTGGGTCAAATAAAAGAAAAGATCAAAACTCCAGAAAAAGAACTAAACAAAATGGAGATGAGCAATCTATCAGATGCAGAGTTCAAAACGCTGGTTTCAAGAATGCTCAAGGAACTTAGTGAGGACCTCAAAAGCATAAAAAAGATCCAGTCAGAAACCAAGGTTACACTAATTGAAATAAAGAATATTTTACTGGGAAACAACAGTAGAGTGGATGAAGGTGAGAATCAATGATTTGGAACCTAAGGAAGAAAAAAAAAAAACAGTCAGAACAACAAGAAGAAAAAAGAATCCAAAAAAAACCAGGGATAGCATAAACAGCCTCAAGTTAGACAACTTTAAGTGTTCCAACATTCGTATCATAGGTGTGCCAGAGGAGAAGATAAAGAGCAAAAAATTGGAAATCTCTGAAAAAATAATGAAAGAAAACTCCCCTCATTTGGTGTAAGAAATAGACAGGCAAGTCCAGGAAGTACAGAGAGTCTCAGTTATGATGGATGCAAAGAGGCCCACTCCAAGACACATCATAATTAAAATGCCAAAGGTTAAAAATAAAGAGAGAATCTTAAAAGCAGCAAAAGAAAAGAAGTTAATTACCTACAGAGGAGTTCCCATAAGACTGTCAACTGATTTCTCAAAAGAAACTTTGCAGGCTAGAAGGGATTGGCAAGAAGTATTCAAAGTCATGAAAAGCAGGGACCTGCAGCCGAGATTACTTTACCTAGCAAAGCTATGATTTAGAATCAAAGGGCTGATAAACAGCTTCCCAAACAGGAAAAAACTAAATGAGTTCATCATCAAACCATTAATATATGAAATGTTAAAGGGACTTATTTAAGAAAAAGAAGATCAAAACTATGAGCAATAAAATGGTAATAAATACATATCTACCAGCAATTGAATCTAAAAAACAAACTAAGCAAACAAGAAGAACAGAGACAGAAACATGGATATGGAGAGCATGTTGATTATTGCCAGATGGGAAAGAGATGTGGGGAAGTGTGTGAAGAGGTGAAGGGACTAAGAAGTACAAATAGGTAGTTACAGAACAGCCATGGGGATGTAAAGTAGAGTATAGGAAATGGAGCAGCCAAAGAACTTATATGCATAACCTGTGGATGTGAATAATGGTGTGGGGTTGCCTGAGGGAGTAAGGGGTGCTGGCTGGAGGGGGGCACTGGGGGAAAAATTGGGACAACTCTAAAGACCTAATCAAAAAATATATAATTAAAAATATGTATATAAAGGAAAACTGGTAGTGTTATTAGGAGTAATTTAACAATTGAATGTCATAGAGGGAATCAGTAACTCATTTCTCCCATTAATTGATAACTCAGACAGATAAAATGTTAACAAAGACGCAGAAGATTTCAGGAAGATTATTAATAGCTTGATATTAGTAAAAAATACTGTAAACTACCCCCTACATCCTCCCCCAAATTAGTATATGTACATTCTTCTCAAGCACACATGGGTCATCTTTGAAAATTGACCATACACTGGGAAATAAAGTAAGTCTCAGCAATAACAAATAATCAGTTTTATACTAATGTAATTCATATATTCTCAATGTAATTAGGATAGAAATCAGTAACTATGAATATCTTTTTATAAAACCCACCTATTTGAAAACTGAAAGTCTATTAATGCAACTTGTAACAAAATTCAGAAAAACCACATGACCATCTAAACAGATGTAGAAAAGACATTTCAAAAAGACTTAAGTTATAATTAATCATGAAGAGTTAGAAGCATTCTCTTTACACCAACAAGAGAACCATGGCCAATATCATTTTACATCATACTGGATATACTAACCTGTACATTAACACCATAAACAAAACTATTGTTACCTGAAAAGAATGTAATTGACTATGTAGAAAAATCCAAGAATATCTACAGATAAACTCCCAGAAACAATAAAAACATTCAGCAAGTTTTCTGATTTTAAGGTCAGTATACAAAAAGTAATTATTGCTCATCACCTGCAACAATTAATTTAAAATATTATTTTTTAAAGTACATACTATTTATTAAAATAAGCAAAGGAAAAAGACCTATAAGGTACTCAGGAGTGATTCTAACAAAAAATATAAAAGATCTTTATAGGGAAATCACAAAATGTTATTTAAAAACCCAAAAGAGCCCTTGTTGGTATGGTTCAGTTGCTTGTAGCATTGTTCCCTAGACCAAAAGTCATGGGTTCGAGTCCTGGTCAGGGCACATACCCAGGTTGCAGTTTCAATCACCAGTAGGGTCATGTACGACAAGGCAATCATTCGATGTTTCTCTCTCTCTCACTTGTGCTCCCTCTCGCTCTCTCTCTCCTTTCCTTCCTCCTACTCTAAAAGCAATGTAAAAAATGTCCTCAGGTGAGGATAAAAAAGAGATAGATGACCTCTTCCAAAAGATCAACAAAAATGAAGTATATCTGAGGAATGAAAATTAAATTATTAAAAACAATAATAATAATTTTTAAAAACCCAAAGAAAACAAAACAAATAGAAAAATGTAGTATGGTCATGAGTGAAAAGGTTAAATATAACGATTTCATTTGTCCCCAACACAATATATATATTTAGTTTATTCCAATTAAAATCTTAAAATACAGGAGGCTATGAGTTGATATCCAAATCTAAAATTCATATGCAAGAGTAAAGGAGCAAAAGTAGCTAAAAGAATTAAAGAAAATAAAGAGGGGGAATTACCATGTCAGTTATCAGAACTTATTTGAAAGTTGTAACTATCAATTATAATGATAAATAATTAAGGAGTACTTACCATGTGTCAGGTACTGTATTGAGAACTTAGGATGTAGTAACTCATTTAATCCTCACAATACCTCAATGAATTAGCAATTATTAGTATCCCCTTTTTACAGAGGACAAAACTAAAGCAGAGAATTTAAGGAAATACTCAGGATTACATGTCCTATCAGTTGTATAAGGCAAATTAATCAATGGAACAAAATAGATTTCTCAAGCATATCTATATATTTATATAAATACACACAAAATTCTGGAACCAAATCTACCAATATTTATGTGTGTAGTCAATATATTATATTGTACCAGAGATGGATATAAATAGATATAGACACATATAGTCTATATAACAGAGGAAGCCTTACTGATCAGTAAGAATAATATAGGCAATTCAACAAGTTAATGAGAAAACTGTTGTCCCTATGGAAAACATACAATTAAATCACTACACCATTCATAAAAGTGAGTTGAAGATGAGGAGCAAAATTGTGAAATGTTTACAAGAAAATAGAAGATATCTTTATGGCATCAAAATAATAAGGAATTTCTTTAAAAAGATATAAAAATCAAAATTACCAAAAAATTGGCTGAGGTTAGCTAAAACTAAAAATAAAAAAATTCTCTATCCAAAGAGTACACCAGTAAAATAAAGACTCAAATTGACAAAGAATTAGTATCCAGAATATACAGACGAAACCTACCAATCATTTAAAAAGATAAATAATTCTTGCATTATAGGAGGAAATACAAATGGCTAATATATATATTAAAATATATATACAATTAACCTTACTAGTAATTAGAAAATTGCAAATTAAAACTAGATAATATTTCATACTCATCAAATTGGCAAAAATTAATGTCTGAATTAATTCCAGATTTTGATGAAAATTTGGAACAATAGGAGTTCTTGGGCTACTGGAAGAAGAGTAAATCAGTGCATTGATTTTGGAGAACAATTTGGTAATATCTAGTCTAGTTGAAGATGCCCACTCCCCTGATCCAGCATTTTCCAGTTAAAAATAACTGCATATGTGACAGCTAAAGCATGTGCAGAATGTATAGAAGAATGTTTATTTTTTTAAAAATTGGCCCTGGCTGGTGTGGCTCAGTTGGAGCATCGTCCCGTAACCAGAAAGTTCTGGGTTTGATGTCCCATCCAGGCGTGTACAATCCCCAGTCTGGGTGTGTTCGGGAGGCAGTTGGCACTTCTCTCTCGCATCATTGTTTCTCTCTCTCCCTTCCTCTCTCTCTAAAGGCAATGAAAAAATATCTTTGGGTAAGGATAAAAAAAATTGATTGGAAGCTATCTAAAATCCCATCAACAGGAGAATGGGCAAATGTTATGATGCAGTGAAAATCAAAATTCTGGAACCAAATCTAACAAATGGGTACATCACAAAACATAACACGAATTTTTTAAAGCCAATCTATACAAGGTATTTCGGTACGATGTCATCATGTGAATTTAGAAACCATGTGTAGGAACAATAGGAAGCCACGCACGAAAATGATAAAAAACAGATAACTGTATCACATATTATATGACTCCATTTAACGAAAAGTCCAGAATAGGCAAATCTAGAAACAGAAAGTAAATTTGTAGCAGCCAAGGGCTGGAGGGGATTAGGGAGTCATGGTGTGATAGCTAAAGGCTATTAGGTTTCTTCATGGGATGATGAAAATGTTCTAAAAAATGACTGTGGTTGCACAACTCTTTGAATATACTAAATAAACACCATAGAATTGTATATTTAAAGTTAATAAATTACATGGTGTATGAGTTTTAACTCAATAAAGCTGTTATATAACAAAAAGGAAAGGATAATGGTTACCTCTGGAGAAGGATATTGGGGAATAGGATTGGGGAAAGAATACAGGGGCTCCAATTTTCTAATGTTTTATATTTTTTATAGAAATCTGAAGAAAACACGGATTTTAGAAGTGATCGGTCAAACATGGAAGGGTATTCACTATATATTGTTTATGTTTTATATATGATTAAAGTACATGTAATTTTAAAGACTATTTCGAAATTATTAAAAATAGGATGTTGTGTACATGGACTATGATGGGACTATAAAGGCATTAAGGATGCTTCTCATGTTTCCGGCTTGGGTGATGAGGTAGAACCAAAGGAAGCAAAGTGACAGGACAGAGGAGGTGCAAGGAGGAGGTTGGGGGAGAGAGGGTATTGAGACCCCAGGAAGTGAAGTTAATTCAACTTTCCAAGGGTCCAGTTTGAAATACTTACAAGATCTCCAGAGGGAGAAACCAAAAAAAAAGTTGGAAACATAAATTTACAAATTTAGAGTTAAACAGAAGAGTCATAATTTTCTGTTTACAAAAAGAAAGAAAATTTTCATATTAAATGTGTGCTTTTTAGACAATACTTTAAGGAAACCATGACCCTGAACAGATATCTCAGGGAAAAAGGAAGATGTACTAGACGTGAAGGCTATGTGAGGATGACTCAGGACGGCAGAAACATTGATTTCATAAAAGGCTTTTTATTTTTATATATTTTTAAATTTTGTAATGCAAATTTTTATTGAGATATACTTGACATAGAACATTATTTTTAGTTTCGAATGTAAAACATAGTGATTCAATCAATAGTTGTATATATTGCAAAATGATCACCACAGTAAGTCTAGTTACCATCCATCACCACAAGTAGCTACGATTTTTTTTTCTTATGATGGGAACTTTTAAGATCTACTCTCTTAACAAGTTTCGAATATGCCGTGTAGCCTGATTAACTATACTTACCATGCTGTACATTAATTACATCACTTGGATTTACCTATTTTATAACTGGGAGTTTGTACCTTTTGACCATCTTCATCCATTTCGCCCACTCCCTACCCTCCACTTATAGCAACTTTCATATTTCCCCAGACCTTCAAATTTTGTTAACAACCCCATCTGATAGGAAAGGAACCTGATGCTGGTAAGTCATAGAGCTGGGAAATGTTGGAAACAACATGAAAACACTGGTTTTCTGATTAGAAATCTCATCTTTTCCCCACTAACCCATGAAAATCTTGCATTTCAATTTCATATTTTCAGAAGCTTAAAACTAGAGTGCAGTTGGAATATGTGAAGCATTTTGAATCATAGTTCACAGGAAACATTTTGGAAAAGTTTAACTGGAGTAATTCTGAGTTACCATTTTGGAGACAGGAAGTAAGAGGACAAATGCAGAAATTTGTACATGTGGTCCCAAAATATATTAGATATTTGCCAAGATTGTAATTGTTTTACTAAGAAGCAAGGAATAAGTAAAAATACCTTATTTTTTGCTGTCACAGATGAACACAACAGCAATATGCAATTAATCACAAGCCATTTCTTATGCAAATATTATTTCAATGTGAAATCACTTCCATAAGTGCAACTGTGAAATCCTTCAGGAAATTGAAATGGAACACACAGCTCAACTCCTGCAAGTGTGCCTTACTCTCATGATGTTTCATCAATGGCAGTGGATTTTCAAATACAGTTTCTCATTGGCTTTTCTTACAATTTTGAAAATACTTTTCTATTTTTTAAAGTAACATACGTATTTTTAGTTACCAACTGTGTTACAGTATGAATGGCACTATTTATCACTACATACAAAGGAACACAGCCTACTTTATAATTAAAGCCAAGAAACATGGCAAGGTGCTTTGTAATAGTGTCTATTCTATTAAGGTGATAAAGGTGAAAGTCACATAAGCTGAGTGACTTTAAGTTACTTAAACTCTTCAAGCCTTAATTTCCTTAACTGTAAAATGGGGATAATACCTACTTAATGGCATGATTGTGATTATAACATGAAATGACGGATATAAGTTTCTTCATCCAATAAGTGCTCAACAAGCAGTAACAATAGGAATGGGGGCGGGGCGGGGGATAGTAGTGGTAGCAGTTGTAGTAGTAATACAGCAGAAATAGTAGCAGTAACAGAAATAATTTATTTAAATGGTTAGCTAATATCATAGCCGTCCCTACGCTTGAGAAAATCTACTGAATCAACCTGGGAGAAGAATACTCAAAATTCCTCCTCCACAGTCAGGCTTTGTGCTTGGGTATCCCACCACCGTACCTGACAAATAAAAAAATAAAGATGCAAAGAAGGGGAAAAAAAAGAATCTAAAACACCACTAGTAAAAGGTGAGACCTTGAACTTATGAGCAATGAGAGGAATTTTGAGGATTCTCCTGGGAGGAAGTGGTGAGAAAGAATGAAATGGGAGGAATGACGAGAACATGGTGAAGACCTGGGCCATTCCAGAGGCAAAGTGAGAAGCCCCCTGTGGTGGGCAAACAAACGACTTTCAAAAACAAAATTTCTAATTTGTTTTTCTGCTGAATTTGGCCAAGCAGTATGCACAGTGGAATCCCTTATGGTGACACTTAAATGCTGAAGAAGTTCATGACCCAATTCTTTGTGTGAGTTTTTGTAGCAATTAAGGAAAGGGCAGAGTTTTTACAGGGATGGCAGGCACAAACCCAAGAACCGGCCTCAAAGATCTTGAGGTAGACTTTGAACTTCTGCAGGATGTGGAATGCAGAGTTCACCCTAGCTAGATCTTAGCAGAGGGGAGACATAGCTGACATCTGTTAGACATTTGCTACCTAAATTCTTTTTACTTCCTATTCATCACCATCACCACGAAACTGAAATTCCCCCGGTTAACTCCTATTCACTGTTCCAGTTTGTTACTGGTCCAAAGTCCATGTGTCTGACACTTTGAAAGACCAAAACTCAAAACGTCAGAATTTGGAATAAGGAAAAGTTTATTCATTGAGAAGTTGCCAACTGAGAATATGAGAGACATAATGGTGCCTCACATCCAACTTCAGAAAGTAGGGTTCAGGCTTCTTTAATGTCAAGGGAAGAAAAAATGGGAGGGGCAGGAGGTGACGGACAACCACAGACATCTGGGCATCAGCAGGGGTCTGAGGAAGATATCTCTAAATCTCTTTGTTCCTGATAGGTTGGCTCCAGCTGATCTGAGTCTGGTCTCGTGGCTCCTGCAAATCTTCGATAAACAATAATTATTTTTGTACATATTTCCCCCTCTCCCCTGGAGAGGCATCTTCCAGCAAGGGGCTGGTTTTATAAAAACTCAAGCCACAACAGAATTCCTCTAATAATTAGCATATCTATAGGCAAGAACACAGCAGCCTTGAACAAGATAGAGTCAGAGAAGCTGAACATTTCACACTAGCAAAATCTCAATTTTCAAGTTACTAAAGGTCTTCCCTGACCCTTCCATGTCCAGATTAAGTATCACTGCTTGGCTCTGCAATAGCACCCTATACACTTACCCTGTCATAGCACTTTTCACCATTATAACATGTGATTCACTGGCTCTCCCCACTCCCAATAGACTTTAAGCTCTACGAAGACAAGAACAGTGTCTTTTGTGTACACCATTGTATTCCTAACAGAGAGCACTGCCCTCAGCAGGAACTCAGTAAATCTTCTTTAAAAGAGAAAGCAAGTTGAAGAGGAGGGGGGGTGGATAAAGAAAGGAGACAGTAACCAACGCATGACACACTCACCTTGTTTAGAAAGGATAGCCAGCGCAGTTTGGTTAGCCACGGCAATGGAGAACCTGAAATCCAAATGCAGTGGGATACAGCCAGGGCTCCCCCAAAGGGGGGATTTGTAATGGGGCCCAGAATGTGGGGTATCCAAGAAAAATATAGGATATTCTCCCGCCACTCCCCCACAAGGCAGGCAGCCATGGAGGCTGGGGGACAGGGAGCAGGGGCCACTGAGAGTCATTTTGCATGTCAATAACAGCAGGATAGCTTCATACCTCACATGCAAAGACTATTATTTTGCATATCAGCAAGGCTAACCAGGAAGGCTGGCATAACTTAAACCCAGGATGTAACTGGGAGGCAGGTCCCCAAGTGTGTGTGCATGAGAGCTCAGAGATGGTTCGCTCCTCGCCATGGGGACAATGCGAAGACCATGCAAGTAGGAAAGGAGAGAAAGGACTCTTGCTAGTGGGCCATGAGAAGGTGCCAGGTGGGTTTGGGTTAAGAACTGGAGATCGTGGTAACACAGCTGATGGTGCTGGGAACCGCCAGAGGCCTGCCTAGCCGAGCTACAGGTTTCTGCTCTTTTTCTCCTGAAGGACAGTGCCCCTGACTGGCCTGACTGGCCTGACTGGGAAAACGGGGAAAGGTAGGACTGTGTGTGTTGGTGGGTGTTTTAAAGGGATTTTCAGATTTAATGGTTACATTTAGCCATTACTTAAAACCTGTATAACTTTTGAGTAAATAGTTCCTCTCCTTTTCACCATACTCTGCCATCAAGAGCCATTAATTTCGAAAGGCGGTGGGCAAAGAACCTTGAACAGAGGGGCCCTGGGGGTGGGGGGGGGGCGTTGTTTTGGTAACTATCTGGACCCCCCAAAATGGGTCCATATTCGGTAACACAAATACCGACCTAAAGCAAAGTTTATTCATGACACTCTCACTCACTGTCCAGGACTACTCTTTCAGAGACATGGACATGGGGAGGAAAGGTTGCAAGGGCTGTCCCTGGTTTCTAAGGAATGTATAGTCAAACCTCTATTCTCAAACATCTCTCATCTTCAACAATTTGGTTCTCAACCAAGTTGTTCATGGAAAAACTGACTCGATTGTCAAACAAAACTTTGGATCTCGACCTTGCAACCCTTTCATGTTGATACCTTAGTCACATGCCTCAGGCGATAAAGGAGAGAATGCACAAATATGAATATGATTCAGTTTTCAAACAAATCACTTCCCCAAAAGCCTTCCAAAATGAATTAAACTTGAGAACCAAGGTTCTGCTGTACTTTTTTCTTACTTTACTCTGTGGATTAATCAGTTGCTACAGGAACAAAACCACTAGAAAATTTAGTTAGAGACAAAGAAGGCAAAGAAATGTCTTCCCCACTGTGTCTTTCCTTCCCCTTGTGGTTGGCCTAGCCTGGCACCAATCAGGAGCTCTCGTGTTGCAGGGCTAGAGTGAGATGGTTCGTGTGAGTGTGTGTGAGTGTCTGTGTGTGTGTGTATGTCCCAAAGACTAGAGCAGCAGACAAATATGAAAATCATAGTAGCACTGCAGTTCAAACTGTGAAGAATGGAGCCCAAGAGTATTCATTCGGAAAATACAGCCATATTGTTAAGAGTTCAACCCAGAATGCAATAGGGTGCAGGGTGGGGGTCCCCGAAAATATTCCTCACAGCCCCTGGTTGGGGGAAGGGGATGATACAGCAGTTCAGATACTTTGCATTACTAAAGGCAAGTTAATAGTTGTGCTGCCAGCCCAGGCAAAAGGCTTACGTGACTTTCGGAATGTATAGTGACTTGTGACATAGCAGGGGAACTTATACAGCACCTGTGCAAGAGTCAGGAGGTGGTGGTTTCCATGTCACAGGGTACTCTTGCTCTGACTAAAGGTGGCAGCCGAAAGAAGGTCAAAAATATGGGGTAACTGGAAAAAGTAGCTCATTGTAGGAGGGACCAGATATGAGGTCATGTAGAAAGCTCCGGGTCAAGATTTAAAATAAGGGTAGGCAGAGAAGGGGAGCTGGCCATGCAGGGTGGTAGTAAGGAAGAGGGGGAAGCCATGAGGAAGGAGCCATGCAGGCAGAGTGAGTGTAGGAAGGCTGGTCTGCCACAAAGGCTGAGAGAACAGAGATTCTGCCATGCTGCCTGCAGTGAGGGAGGAGCTGAAGGAGCCATGAAGTAAGGAGATTTGGCCATGTGGCCTGGGGTAGTGAGGAGGGCAGCCATGTGGGCTGAGGAAGAGTGTAAAGAGAGAGCTGATGGAGCTGTGTGGGAACCTGCTGAACCAAGCACGGATTCGTGAGAGATGCCTAGAATGCTGAACTTTAACCAGGGAATGCTGACTTCTGTTTCTCTGAAGGGCATACAAAGAGATCACTTATAAGACATGTGCCTCCCTGGACTCCACCATGATCCAGTGTAACGCGGCACATATTTTCCTGGACTACTACATGGAGGCTGAAGACAACATACCTGAGATCCTGAAGGAGAGAGCTGCTGCGTGAGGATGGTGACTTCGAAACCTTTGAGAGTGTGTTCCAGAGGAGATGGAAAACTGTTGGCACAGCCGGCTTAAGAACAAATGAGAATATGGCGAACTTTTGGGCATGTTTTTGGCTTATAGCCTGGTGGGGAACAAGGGAAGTACTGGGTATCATGGAGAACAGGGATTCAAACAGGAGTGCTCTCAGCATCCCCTTGCCCCAAACCAAGGTTGGAATCCTGTAAATAAAAACCTGTTTTCCTCAACACTAATTGTTGGGTCATGCATCAAGGCAATACGTGGACAGACCCTGATTTGCTTGGTTTCAAGAAGACCAGGGAGTGTGAGCAGACTTTCATGGGGAGGAAAGGAGCACATTATTTAAATATTTTTAAACAATAGTGGGTGTTGTTTAAAATATGCAATTACTTCAACCCGCAGCATGTGCAGCTTGTTCTGAGAGCCAGCCCAAGTGCGATGTGTGAGCGAGTGTCCAGTTTGAAGTACTTGGGAAAGGAGTGGATAATCACTGTTCTTTGCTGAGCTCTTCATTCCCAAGAACTGGATAGGCTCTCCTGAAGACAGCCTTTGAGTAGAAAGGATTCTAACTAAATTCTCTCAAGGTAGAAAAAGGTGGTGATGCTTACAGTGGAGGCTGGGGCAACATTCCAGGGCAGATTAAGAAAACTCACCTCTCCAGCTGACAGCCAGGGGCAGAGAGAGGGTGCCATGCTGAGCCGAGCCCTGGGGCTAAGGAACAGGTGCACAGGATTTCTGGTGGTGGTTATTAGCAAATAGGTCCCCAGAAATTAAACTAATAATCTAAGTGAGCTTCATTGCCAGATAAAGAAAAAAGGGAAAAAAAAGAAACAAACAAACAAAAAAACCCCAAAAAAACTCAGGCCTAATGAGGAAGGATCCGCAATTCTCAGTTTCTGAAGCAATCCCAAAGCCCAAGTATTTGCACCAACAGTAAATGGACTGCTTTGAAGATACCTCATCATCCCAAGTGCCTTTCCTGAAAGGAATGACAAGGACAGTTCAGCAGTCAGAACCCGAGACAGCCAGATCAACTCACTGCACTGCCAGTAGTGAGATGATCAATTAATGCATATGAGAATCTGGGATCCTGTAATTTATCAACAATGGAAGGCATGAGCTCTGAACTTATTACCAATGGTGGCTCTTCTCCTTTCTGTATTTTCTAAGTGGAAGGTTTTTATTGAGGTTATTCCAATTTTTCCTCCACCATTTTTGACCGGATGTGTAAAAAGTGTCTATCTTTAAATACCCCAGAGCTGGTAGATTTGAGCTGGGTTGTGAGATAGTAAGGTATCGCAGTTAGTCAATAAGGATGGAATTCTCCCAGAAATCTTGTGCTCTAATTCTAAATAATATCTTCACAAAAACTCTTGAAAGCAGTGGCAAGATATGACTTTGGGTATCCTGCAGTAGGAAAGGGTATATACTGTATAGAAATGACATTTGTATGATACAGTTAGATCATGTTAGGTGGAAGCTCTTTAAATGCATCGGGGGAAAAAAGGTGCCTGTTTCTATGTGGCAGGGAAGGGGTCTTGTAGTTTACCCAGCTCAAATCCATTTACCCAGCTCTGGTGATATCTTCCCTGTACCGTAATACCATTGCAATCCACATGACCAAGCAGCAGGACTCTTGACAACCGCTTTACCCAATGGGACTGCTTTTCCAAACCATACTTGCTTGTACCAAGAATGGACACCTGTCCCAAGCTGAGCCAGTTCACTCCTTCTCAGAAGAAACTGGATATGCAGTCTAAAGATTCCTCCTTTCATGTAGCTCCCTCCTAAACACAGAGAACAAGCACCCAGGATTTGACTGTGGCCATGCTTTCCAATGTGGGGCGTCAGAGGCACTGGAAACCAGTCTACAGAAAGAGCAATGAGCAAGCATGCAAAGACCAACACAGAGATCTGCAGTGGGCTTCCATTCCTTGGTTTCAGTTCAAGCCAAAGACTGTATCCCTGACCTTAGATTTTACGAGAGAGTCCCTTGCCTTTAAAACAAAATCCCCCCTTTTTGCTTAAGTTACCTCAAATCAGTTTCTATTATTTATAACCAGTGGAGTCCCAAGTATTAAAGAGATTCATCCCAGGACATTCTTTTTTTGCATAGATGACCTCCATTTCAAGACTTTTCTATATACAGGAATGATCTAGTAATTGTACATGCAGACTGACTGAAGAGAGTGAATGAGCACTTGGATCATTAATTAGATCTTCTTCTCTCTGACTGTCTTTATCCCAGTCTATTTCTGTCATGGGATTATAATTTCCTCACACAATCACACTGTAAAATTGGGTCTCAGTTTTCCCCCGAGCTACCTTTGCTAGTGCTGACATAAGAAATAGGTGAGGCCTGGCCAGATAGCTCAACTGGTTAGAGCATAATCTCCATATGCCAAGGTTGTGGGTTCGATACCCAGTCAGGGCATATACAAGAATCAACCAATGAATGCATAAACAAGTGGAACAACAACAAATCAATGTCTGTGTCTGTGTCTCTGTCCCTGTCTTGCGAATAGACAGCTTGGGTCCCACACAGCTATGCACCTCTGTCAGTCCTTCACCAAGGTTCTGAGCAAGTCTGCCCATGTTAGAATTGGATTTTAGGAGCTACACTTGTACACAGGAGAAGGCAGTCCAGAACATTTATGCAGGGACACCCGAAGGCATAATGTGTGAAGCAGCATGCAACACAAAAACCCAGGGCAGCTCTGAGAGCATGAATGAAGAAGGAAAGATCAGCTGTCTTCAAAAACATGAAAGGCAGAGAGATGCTCTTATTTCTTGCCTTGATAGGTGTGCCATTTTACCAGGCTCTGAAGCAAAACACGACGATCAACGGGGAAAATTACTACAACTGCCTGGGATCTGGGAAGACTTGTGCCTACGGGAAGGATTCAGTCTTTCGGTAGTGTAACCTGAGAAGTACTGAAAGAGGAATTCTATCACATATGTAAGGTGTCATTCTTTTTCTTTTTTCTTCCATCCTTAGCGCAAAGATATCAACTTAAGTAAGAAGAATGTGAAGAATTTTCGTGCTTAGTCTGATGAGGTCAGCATCTATCTGCTGCTCAAAATGTCAGAAAACCTGCTTGATCTTTATCAAGTGATAACATAAACAGTTGTATAGAATCTGTATGTTTCCTTTTTTATGTAATTTTAATTTGGTAATTGTGCATCAAAGAAACTAGTGAAGTTTAATACTGAAGTACAGAGCATTTTTAAAATAATTTTTATTAGAGATTACCATGAACTTGTGGAATTGATGGAATATAAATGTTGAAGTGTTAAGCAAAAACCATTTTTGGTTCAAGGTAAAAATAAAATAAATAAATGTGAGTCAAAATTAATGTACACAATTAAAAGTAGATTTGTTGTTAAATATTGCTTATATATTATAATACTGAAATTGAAATACAAATGTGCATGGGCATTCAAAATTATTGCCATCTATTTACCTGATAAATACTGACTCAAGAAATTGCTATGTTAAATTCAATCATCTTTAGATCATCTAGTGACAGTTTAATTGTCCTTGTGTAGCTTTGGTTTTTGCGTGCAAACACTATACTCAGTTTCCCACACACAGCACATTTCTAACATATGGTGCAGTGTGTGATTTACTAGAAAGCTGCTTGCAAAGGAGGTCTGCAGTGTGAAGAATTCTCAGATGTCTGTGAGGCTTCTTCCACTCTGGCTGTTAAAACATATTTTAAAGATTTAAAATATATTTATGGAACCAGGTCTTCTGACTTTCCATCATCTATGACTGGATTTCTCAGTGTGCCAAGTATTTTTTTGTGTTGCTCATTTTAGTAAACCTTTTTGGATCCCCCTGAGTTCTCAATACAATGACACCCTGCCCATCTGTTCTTCTGTCTCTCTTCTCTGTAGTCCCCTGCTATGTTACCAAGGCAACGCTACCTGCTACGACATCATAACAAATGGTTATCCCTTCACCAGACTTCTGATATCAAATGCAACTCTTGGCTTTCAAAACCATAGCATTTTATCTTTAGGGTTAAGGTTTCTCCTGTAGGAGATACCTGCCTAATGGGGCTGGAGACATTCTCGGGGGTCATCTTCCCACTTTTCCTTAGCCAAGAGCTTCCTTTCACAATTAGAAAGCTGATAGCTTTCTTTCTTTCCTATCTTTAACCCTAGCAGACTCTATCACCCACAAAAGCATCTAGAATTACTGGGGATAGAAAACAACTGGCAGGAATGGTGTATTTCACAGAACTAGAAAAAATACTCAAAAAATTTATATGGAACGACAAAAGACCCCAAATGGCAACAGCAATCTTGAGAAAGAAGAATGAAGTTGAGGACGCATGTTACCTGACATTAAACTACACTACAAGGCCATAGTATCCAAAACACACATACAGATCAAGGAAAAAGAACAGAGAGGCCAGAAATAAACCCACGCCTTTAGGGTCAGTTAACATTTGACAAAGGAGGCAATAACACACAGTGGGGTAAAAATAGTCTATTCAATAAATGGTGTTAGGAAAATTGGACAGATATGTGTAAAGAAAAGAAAATAGACTACCTTCTTACACCATACACAAGAATAAATTCAAAATGGATTAAAGACTTAAATGTTGGACTAAAAACCATAAAAATCCTAGAACAAAACATAGGCAGTAAACTTTCAGACATCTCTCATAGCAACATTTTTTCTGACACATCTCCTTGGGCAAGGGAAACAGAAGAAAAAAATAAACAAATGAGATTATATCAAATTAAAATATCTTTCTATAGCAAAGGAAACCATCAACAAAGTAAAAAGACAACCAGTGAATGAAAATATATTTGCCAATGATACATCTGATAAGGGGTTAATATCCAAAATTTATAAAGAATTTATTTAACTCAATACCAAAAAAACCCCCAAACAATCCAATTAAAAAATGGGCAAAGAACCTGAACAGACACTTCTCTAACAAGGACATACAGATGGCCAATAGACATATGAAAAGATGCTCAACATCACTAATCATCAGAGAAATGCAAATTAAAACCACGATGAGATATCACCTCACACCTGTCAGAAAGCTATCATCAATAAATCAACAAAGAAATGTTGGCGAGCATGTGGAGAAAGGGGAACCCTCGAGCACTGTTGGCAAGACTGCAGACAGTGCAGCCACTGTAGAAAACAGCATGCAGTTACCTCAAAACATTAAAAATGGAGCTGCCTTATGACCCAGTGATTCCATTTCTGGTAATATATCTGAAGGAACCTGAAATACTAACTCAAAGGAATATACGCATATGCACCCCTATATTCACTGCAGCGTTATTTACAATAGCCAAGATTTGGAAGCAGCCCAAGTGTCCATCAACAGATGAGTGGCTAAAAAAGCTGTAGTGCATTTACACAATGGAATACTATTCGGCCATAACAAAGGAGGAAATCTTATCCTTTGCAATTGCATGGATGGAGCTGGAGAATATTATGCTAAATGAAATAAGCCAGTCAACAAAAGACAAGTCCATATGATTCACTCATATGTGGACTCTAATGAACAAAATAAAGTAACAAACAAAATAGAAACAGACTCATAGAAACAGAACAGGCTGACAGCTGTCAGAGGGGAGGGGGTTTAGAGGACTGGGTGAAAAAGGTGAAGGGATTAAGCAAACAAAAAAAAAGGACTCACAGACACAATGGTATGGTGATTACTAGAGGGAAACAGAGGTGGAGGGACATAGATGAGGGTAAAGGGGGGATAAATGGTGATGGAAGGAGACTTAGGGTAGTGAACACACAATACAATATACAGATGATGTATTATAGAACTGTATACCTGAAACCTATATAATTTTATTAACCAATGTCACCCCAATAAATTTAATTAAAAAAGAAAAGAACAAAAACCACTGGCGGGAAGAGTCACACCGGGGTGAATCTTCGGTGTGACTTGGAATACCCCAGGCTGCACGTTAGCAGTACGGCCTCTGGAATCTGCACTCGCCTGATTCTGATACAGTAGCTGTGGGGTGTCATCTTGGCTTCTTTTCCACAAGGTCCTAGGTAGATCTATAACAGAGCTTAGGGAAGATGACCCAGATTTTCTAATTCAGGGGGCACAGAATCAGATAGTTGGATATCGTGTTTGTGTGCACAGGACTTGGGTTACCTGCATCAGCATTGCTGGGTTATTTATTGAAGGTGCAGATTCCTGGGCCCACTCACTAAATCGGAATCTGAGCATGGGACCCAGGCAGCTGTAGTTTAACAAGCATGCCAAGGCAATTGTGATGACACTAGAGAGGTCAACCAGACCTGGATCCAAATTCCTGCTCTGCCACCTAAGTAACCATAGCACATTAAAAAAAAAAAAATTTCTCTGTATCTGTTTTCTCTGTAAAAATGAGGGTGATAATATCTACCTTACAAAGCGATTGTGCACATGAGATAAACAGAAGCTGTGCATTTTGGGCTGTTTCTGAATTAGGTTACAGGAGATATTTAACAGAGTCAGGGAGAAACACCATCTAGTCTGGCCATTAATTCTGGGTGATGATGGAGTCTTTTTTAAGGACAACTAGGGAATACTTCTTCCAACCAAGAGTCATGCTGTAGAGTGCCATCGCAGTTTCAAGAGACAGAGCAGAGGGCCACAGTAGTGAGGATATAATTTCAATCATTTCAAGACTCTGATCCACAAAATATTTTTGCATTTTATAAAAACCTGGATACATTTATAATCCCAGGAGGGAGAGCGTTAAATAACTGCCTTGCAGAAAGGTGCTTGGACATGTTTTCTTCCTCTCTGCATCACTCTACCAGCAGGCTGTTTCCTGGAGGGTAGAATACTTCGTTCTACCTGACTCTTAATTCCTGAGTCAACTTAAAGGTTTTTCTCCAGTGGTCACTGACCTTCCTGGTTTTCAAGACACTGTCATAATGATGCAGTGATAATCAAGAATGACAATTACTCCATGTGGGTTTGCACTGGCCACCTCACAGGTTTGGGGGTGCAAAGTCAAGGCTATCTGGCTCGGGGTAGAAGCAAGGCATAACATTCTGATTCCTCTGTTTCCAATTTCAGTCGGGCAGGGTCCTGCTCAGTTGAAGGTTGCTGTTCATTTCTAAATGGCCCTCTGAAAATAAACAACTCACAGGAAAAAAAAAAAACTCCTCAAAAGTAGCAGTGGTGACCTTAAACACCCATAACCCTCCCCATTGATCAACCTCCTCAACTCGAGGTGGATGGAGAACAGAGGGCCTGACGTTAAGAGTAACACTAGGAAGACAATTAAATAATTGGAAAATAAAACCTTTGGGGAAGGGCTAAAGGAAATAAGATATTTAGCCTGGAGAAGAGAAGGCTGAGGAATGACCTAATTATAGGCTTCAAGTACATGAAGAATTAATCTACAGCAGATGGTGACCAGCTGTTTTCAATTCTCATTGAATACAGTACAACAGAAAATTGGCTTAGAGGGTAATATAAAGGATTTAGGATAGATAAAAGAAGGAATTTACTGGTTTTTGAGGGTCACAAAGGTTAAGAGGAGATAGGCTCTATTACTTAGGGAGATGACAGCCACTCCTTTGAGTTTCCTGGTTGGGATTGGTTTGTTGAAGTGCACTGAGGGGGAAAGAGGGCTTTATTCTTTTTGGCGAAAGCCAGCCCCATTCTGTGCTTGTTCATCACACTTGTGTGTTTTATTCATCTACCTTCTTGTGGCTGTACATTTTAGTTTGCATAAGTCCTTATGATCACTCCCAGTGGCACGTACCAAGTGCCAAGTGTATGCCAGGCATGGTAAAAGAAAACTACATAGATTCCCTTAAACATTTGCCACTTGAACATTATATGCATTTATTGAGGACCCTGCATGTCAGGCACTGTTTCAGGAGTAAAGAGCTATCCAGATGAATAAAATATGACTTTTCTCAATAACATTGGAAACTGTGTGGGTGTGTGGGTGTGTGGGTGTGTGGGTGTGTGTTATAGCAAGGGAGGCATGTTATAGACAGGCATTTAAAAAATGCACAAACCTATCCCCTCCCTCTGGAGACTCTGATGCTGTTAGTAGCATAACATTCTGATACATTCAACCAAATCACATTCATTTCCTACAATTTGAGAACCGCTTTCTTTAAACTACAAAATGTAATAGGAAATACATTTTACACTGTGATACAGTGTACTCTCACATACACATATACATATATACATCCACACACAGGCAGCTGAAAGAAAGATATCATAGACTAGTACTTTCTTACTACTTTTATGTTTTCTATTCTAGTCTATTCTTTTTTTTTTATGCTGGTCAACTCCAATCCAGTGATTTTACAACTCTTTAATTGGTTATGATCCAGAGTTTGGAAAACACTAATGTGGGGAAGTTTCGCTGAGGCCCGAGGGACGAGAATTCATACTTTCATGCCTCAGTCAGGGGCAAAATGTAGGGTATGGGTCTAGACTAAGAGAAATAAGCCAAGCCTCTTTACACCTTAAACTAAAAGGATGTATATGTTTCAGTCCAAGTTGCCAAAGTGAAAGAGTATGGGGACAAATGTCCCAGGGGTAATAAAGGCCATTCTGTTGAGGCTTGTTGGGGTTATCCTCTATGTTCCATATCCATCGGGATGCTTGGGGCATGGGGAGTTGACTGAGGAGATTCAGGTTCCTAACGGGTAAGACATTTTTGAAGTCAAGAAGACACTAAGCCTAGGGGGAACCTAGTGATACGGAGAAGGGAAAACTGAATTCCAGTCCCAGCTAAGTCACTAAAAATTAGTTCAGTGGATCCAAGCAGGTCACTTAATGTCTCATGAGACAAAGCAGC
Source organism: Mormoops blainvillei (assembly GCA_004026545.1). Classification (NCBI taxonomy): domain Eukaryota; kingdom Metazoa; phylum Chordata; class Mammalia; order Chiroptera; family Mormoopidae; genus Mormoops; species Mormoops blainvillei. Next base: position 577,163 of record PVJD01000158.1, on the reverse strand, counting down.
AGAATCAGCTGCAAAGGACCAAAACCGCTGCCAGCCCCAGTGGCTACAACAACTCAAAGGTCATTCTCCCTCAGCACAGAGTGAGAGGGTGGTGACTGAGGTCTATTAGTCACGCTGACCTGAAATAATGACACTGTCAATCAGCCTTGTCTCCTACTACCTGGGTAGCCTTCCCTTTAAAATTATGACTTAAGGCTGAATATAGAGCCTTTAGGAATGGAGGCAAGAGCAAAGGTTAGGTGACAAGGCCCAAATGGTTATCTGCCAATGAGCTGCAGATAAAGCATATGAGCCTCGGTTTCCTCATTTGTAAAATGGAGATAATCGGACCTGTAGGAAGAAGAGCGGATTCTGCTCCCAGCTGGGCCAGTATGTGTAACGTCAAGAACCTGCTTTGTATTGCTACACCTGCTGAGCGGCACCTGGGGGGGCAGAGGGTGGGGGGAAACACATGGCTGGGTGGTACAACAGGGAAAAGTATAAATATAAACACATACACATACAACTATACATATGTATACACACATACCTGTATATTCATGTATTCATATGAGATACTACAGCAGGGGAATCATAGTAGTAGAGGGAGACAGAGGTGAAAATGATGGAAAGCATCCTGCAGGCCACGATACAAATATGAGTAATAAAAAACTGAAGCATCTCATTCCTTCATCACAACATCCTCCACTTGCAGTGCACTTCCTCTAACACTGGTATGCAGTCAGGGACCACGCTGAGCCTTCCCTCCAAAGGGACGTTTCGAAATGTGTTGTATAATTTTGCCGTTCAGGTGTTTTAGTCCATTCGGGCTTCCGTGACACAATACCACAGACTGCGTAGCTTACAAACAACAGAAATTTATTTCTCGGAGCCCTGGAAGCCAGTAGTCCAAGACCAGAGTGACAGCATGGCCAGGTGAGGGCCCTTTCTTGGTTGCAGACTCCTCACTCTGTCTCATGTGGAAAAAGGACTAGGGAGCTCTGTGGGGCCTCTACTAAACATTTAAGGGAACAATAATACCAATTCTACGGAAACTCAGAATTCTTAAAAGGATTCTCTTTATTTTCTTTAGAGAGAGGGGAAGGGAAGGAGAAAGAGGAGAGAAACATCGATGTGAGAGAGAAACGTCAGTCGGCTGCCTTTTGTATGCACCCTGACTGGGGACAGAACCTGCAACCCAGGCCTGTGCCCTGACAAGCAATCGAACTGGTGACCTTTCACTTTGAAGGAGGATGCCCAACCCACTGAGCCACGCAAGTCAGGGACTTTTCAGAACGTTTTTAACTGAAGGAAATCCTTGCTCTATTAGGCCAGTATTACCTTGATAACAAAACCAGACACAGATATTATGAAAAAAGAAAACTATAGACCGGTATTCTTCATGACTATATGTGCAAAAATTCTTAGTAAAGTTTTAGTAAATTGAATGTAACAATGTAAAAAAGTCCAATTGTCTTGTTTTACAAATGACATCATTTAGGTAGAAAATTCAATAAAAGCTACTAGAACTAATAAGTGAATGGAGTAAGGGTGCAAGATATAAGATCAATATACAATATATAATGGTATTTTAATTTTAGTAATAATCCAAAATTGAAATTTTAAAATACCATTCACAAAGCATCAAAAAATATGAAATACTCAAGGGTAAAAAACATGAAAGATTGACAAAAGATATGGAAGACCTACATAGTGAAAACTACGATCAAACTCAGCAGGCTTTTTTGGGTACAAATTGACAAGCTGATTCTATAATTCATATGGAAATGCAAACAACCTATAATAGCAAAAGCAGCTTTAAAAAAGAAAAACAAATTTTGAGGGCCAATCCTGTGTGATTTCAAGGTTTATTATGAAACTATTTTAGGTAAAACAGTGTGCTATTGACATAGATAGACAAACAGGTCAATAAAATAGAATAGAGATTCAAGAAATAGACCCACACATATATGAACAACTGATTTTTTACAAAGATACAAAGGCACTAGTTTTATAGTAAATTTTCAATGAATGTTCGTAGTAGTACAAGCAGCATCTTGCACTTCTATATATCTCTAAGGAAAAAGGAAGGGAGGGAGAAAAGAAGGCACATAGAGGTGGAAAGAATAAGTAAAACTGTATTTATCTGTAGACAACAGGATTGTGTCCACAGGCATCCATTAGTTACTTTGTGATGGAGAGATTGTAAGCAAGGGAGCTCTCCCTGCAGCGGTATGCAAATCCCCTCTTCCTCAAGCAGGCTGGGGTACATAAGCAACTGTGGGGTGACAAAAAGCATTGTTTCAGGTCCCCCAATTGTAGAGGGTACACCACATTAATGATTTTATAAGCGGCAGTACCTAATCAGTAAGAATGACTAGTTAAAATTACAAAGTTGACTTGGGAGTTTTGTCCTTTTAGCCCAAGTGCCAAAACCACTAGCTAGCGCTCTGCTTGAGGGCAATTTTTGTGGCTGTGTCCTGTGGGAATCCTGAGTGAGTCATAGATGGCAGCAGTCTGGAACCAGGCTACCAATTTCAAGGGGATAAAGATGAGCCAACCTGAAGGTATTTATGATTCCCAAGGCTGGGGAGTAATAGCCAGCCCTTAGGGTGTGTGTTGTCTTTATCTGGATTGATGCAGTGTTTAGACAAATAATGAGTTTACTCTTTCTTATAATTTACAGATCTTGATATATCAACAGAAGACAATCAGGTATCCAATCAGGTAGCATGGTGCTGTAGGTGGGAGGGATGATACTTAAAGTTAGTGTTGGAACCACCACACCAAGGTAAAATAAGAATGTCTTTCCTTCACCTTCCAGGCTTGTTATTACCCATGAATCACAGCAGTTGGCAATGAAAGATTATTAATCACAAGAGCAATTTTTAAAAGAAGTACTTGGTAGGAGACAGGGCTAAGAAGAAATGAACTTGTGTGAATAGAGACTGAACAGCATTATCACTGGAAATAATAACATGTGAAGCAGTGATTGGTCAGAACCAGAGGTGGGAAAAATATTCACCTGATGAGCAAGTAAGACATACAGTGAATAATTCTTAAGACTTTCAGAGTTCACACATTAACCTCTAACTGAAAAGGTGTTTGGAAATGGATTGCACATTAGAAGTAAAAAATGATTCATCAGATGACTCATAAAACCATGAACCTGTGGCTTCAATATTTAGAATGCATTTTGTTTAGAACAAAGTTTCTAATGTAAGAGGTTTGAGATTTTGTTGGTGTATTGGTTGGTTTTGGGTTTTGTTTTTTTTTTTAGTTGGAAAAACCCAAGGACCTATATTTTCAAGTTGTCTTAAGTTTTCTTATAATTGTATATGACTGTGCATATAACTTTGCTCAATCAAGTTAAAGATTTGAATTCAAGAAATAAAAACTCACCACCATCAATTTTTTAGTGTATGCTATAGAATGGGGGTAATTCAGGAAAAGTAGGTAAGTCTGTAGGTAAGAGTTACTTGCAGTCAGGCAGACCTGAGTTCATTTCGCAGCTCTGCCACTAACTAGCCGTGTGGCTTTAGGCAAGTTTCTTAATCTGTCTGAGCCTATTGATTCGTCTGTAAATGGGGCCAACAGAGTGCCCATCATGTAGTGTTATCACAGGTATTAAATGAGACAACACAGGCCAAACGGTTAGCACAGCACCCAGGAAACAGTATCTGCCCCACTAAACAGTAGCTGCTGCTACAATTTTCTGCTGCTGCTGTTATTTCGTTGTGTCGTTGTGGTTAAGCCGTTGTTGTTATGGTAATACCTAAGTGTAAATGTAAGACCCTGGAGGAAAGGGCAGCATTCTTACCCATGCTTCAAGAGGAAAGTGAAATAGTGCCATCAAAGAAAAGGAATTAAAACAAAGGTTAGTTGAGAATCCCACTTTTTCTTGCTTCTTCCCCAGTGGTTGAGTGAAAGAAAGCTCGAGCACAGGGTTCTTCTCAAACAACAGATCTCTCTACACCAACCAAAGCTTAGGATAGATTCAGAAAATCCATCTGCCATCCAGGGTTTCTGATTAAACATCAGTGATGGTGCAGACTCATTTTCATGTATTGTTTGGGGAGGGGGGGTGCAAGTTGTCAAATTGCGAGGTACAGAGGGCTCACATCAGCTCCACAAATAGCTAAATCTGTTTACCCAGGGTTTTTCCTTTCATACACTTCAGATCGGCGAGGAGATCTGTATCACTTTCACAGTATGAGTTACTCTTCTCCTTAATTATTTCAGGACTCCAAACCTTTTGACATCAGCACAACATGAATTATTGGTACTATAAAGTAAATATTGGTAACAGATACTTTTTGGAGGGGCTCATCGACAGTTACAGTATAATCTGCATGCCAATTCTGTCATCATTTGCTGTTTTTATTATTTCCTTTCCAGCAAATCCCAAAGCTACCTGAATTCCAAGAGGGTTAATGACTTATCCAAGGTAAATTAACTCCAGGTTGAACTAAGAGTAGACTCATATAATAGAACTCCTAAAACAATGGTTTTTTTTTCTTTTTCTCTAGCTTTATTGAAGTATAATCGACAAAGAAAATTGTAAGTTATTTAAAGTGTATGCAGTGATAACTTGATATACATATACATTGTGAAAAGATTCCTTTCATCTAACTAACACATCCATCACCTCACATGTTTATATGTTTGTGTGTGTGAGGGAACATTTAAGTTCTACTCTCAGCAAACTTCAATTACACAAGACAGTGTTATCAACCACAATCACCATGTTATATATTAGATCCTCAGACCTTATATAGAACAATGTTCTTTCTGACCTGAAAAAATGAGATTGTAGAAAAACATTTAATAACAGAATGGTGGTCATGTAATATTACTAAAGGAAGAAAGCAGATTATAAAAAATTCATATTCCTTTTTACAAATCAATCATATAAAAATAGATAATACATGTAAAAAGGAAAGAGCACAACATACACCAATATTTCAACTATAGTTGTTTTGGAGGCATTGAATCATGGGTGGATTTTAATTTTATATTTTGGGGCATATGTATTTCTAAATTTTCATTAATAAGTACATACACCATATAATTTGTAAGTGGATTTTTGTTGATGGTGTGGGGTTGAGAGTTTTTAAAGAACATATGAGAAATGGGGGATCCAGGCACAGAGATTCTAGTCTGCTCTCGATACAGAAAGATTTGATCAGTTCATCCCTGGGGAGGAGAAGGGAGGGGTTGTAGAAGGAGGTTGCCAAGGCAGTGGTGAACAGTCTAGGATGGGACTGGCTGAGAAACTTAATGCCTCCGGAGTGCATGGAATTATGGGCCAGAGGATTTAAAATAAGAAGAGGGCAGAAACTGTCTCCTTTTTCTTCCTCCATGATGCCTGGATGATTGTGCTGCAGCTGCCTACATTTCCCAGAGGATGGTATTTTGGACGGGGGAGGAAACTCCAGGCAAAGCCTGGGATCAGGCCGGCCTGGCAGAGGGAAGCAGGGCTGTTCTTCGGGTGTTCTAGAGGGGATGACCTCTGAGGCAGAAGCCTGCCTTTCTTCCAAAAGTGTGTAGCTTTTGCATCTTATGTTGTTTTAGTTTGTAAACTAATCATACGGAAATAAGATAATTAAAAACTAACAGGGGGAATGATAGAACTCAGATGTTAAAGATATTAGCCTTAATTGATAGGCTTAATTGATTAAAGCTGTAACTGAAGAGTTAAAGAGTTTAGATTCCAAAATTGTGAAGCTTTTGAATAAAGATTTCTTTCCTTTATCGCTAACCTTTTGCCTCTGGAATTTTACCTAGAGGGTGTTGGCGGGCAGCAGGATCCCACTCGCTGTTTGCTAACACTCTGACTGGTTTGGTTATTGAGGGAGTCATTAGAGACGCAGCTCAAGGAAAAGGGTTTTGTTGTTTGTTTTTTTTTAATTTTAAAATAAGACTTTTCTGACAGAGAGGAGCAAGAATAAGACTCCTGTGCAATCGAGCACTCTCCCAGTACTTCCTGGGAGACACAGTTATAAAACAGTGTTGGGACCAAGACTCAGTTATGCTCAAAAGCCTTGATGACTCACTTCTCCCTGAATAGTGCTTTCATTTTCCTTGGTACCCACTCACATTTACTCTGTGTTCTAACCAACATTTGCTCATCATCCGCAACCACAGCCTGAACTCCTGCTCCATGCTTCTACTCCGCTCTTTCTCTGTGGAATGCTCTCCCATCCCTTTCTCCTTAAATGAGAAGCAGCAGTTAATCCCGTGCACTCTGTAACTCTTTGACACTGTCACCTAACTATACTGTCTCATAGTTGTCTGTGACTCTCCTCTCCCTCATTAATCTTAACTTCTTAGTCTCTTTTTTATCCTCCACAATATAGAACACAGTGCCTTGTAAATGTCTGTCAACTTTCACTGAAGATAGCACAAGAGTGAGGGTGCCAAATTATGGTACATCCATAAACTGAAATGTTTATACAATGAACTGGTTATTAAGATCTGTTCCAGTATGGAAAAGAAACTACACTGATGGGACGTTCCAAAACGTTAAGTCCTTGCACGTTGGAGTTAGTAAGTGGTGTGACACAGAAATGGTCTGCCAACACAGAGCTTAACAAAAATTGTCATATAAATATAACAAAATTAGGATTTATTTAAACAGTATTCGCAGTCTATTTCTCTTGTTTTTAAAGCAAGCTCTGCTTTCGAGTGTATATGTTTTTAAGTATATTTTTTCAGGGACCACTACCAGCTTAGTTTTACTATTGAATATCGTGTCCATATGCTCACTGAGAAAGGGTCTGGCTGGATATTGTTTTCAGGGGAATGATTGGCTGACTGAGTTGTTCATTTATTAACTATTAAAGTGCGATGGTGACAAAGTGCAATTAATAAAAACATACAAACTGTGAATATGCTTCCTATAGCTGAGTGACCTGGAAATCACTAAATATAGGTTCTACAGTGAAAGATTTTAAATGTTCACGTAAATCATTTCTGTTCATGCAGTTACTCAGCCTTCCCACATCTTTTGAGACACTTTTGAGTTCTACATCTTAGGTCATCCGAGGTTGTCATTTGTGGAGGTCGTTCTGGAGACTACACTCAATGTGGTGCAGCTGGATGGTGGCAGGAAACTCTCAGGAAAGCCCTGCAAGGAAGGCCCAGCCACCTTTAGGAAAAAACTGTGGTTCTGCCCACGGGTAGGTGAACACAAAGCCCATTCAGACACCTTCCACAAGTGTTGCAAAGGTTTCCTGGCCATGTGAGTCAGAAGATTAGGGGAGTAGTCTTTAGAGATTTGATCCATCATCAGCCTAAAGGCAGTGACTGAGGTCATTACGAGTGGATATGATCCTCGAGGGCAAATGAGAGGTGAGAGAGAAAACAGAAGAGGATGTTTAAGTAATGGAGCAAACAAGAAACCATTGAAGGAGACTAGAAAAGGATAGCCAGAGGTCAAAGAATAACCAGAGAACATGATACCATTTGTGGTGAATGGTGTCAAATGCCAAAGCAAACATGAGACAGATTAAAAATGGCCAATTATTTGATACTCCTTCAATCAAGAAATGGGGTTCTATGTCTGCTCCCCTTAAGTGGGTGGGTTTTGTAGCTGTTTTGCCCAACAAAATACAGTGGCACTGAGGCTATGCCCATTTTCAGGCACAGACCTTAAGAGGCTGGCAGCTAATAATTTCCGTCCCTTGGAATGCTCCATAGGGAGAAGCCAGCCACCGTGTTAAGAAATCCAGCTACCCTGAGATTACCACGTTGTGAGAAAGCTCAAGCTAGCCATAAAAGACAGATGTCCAGCCAGCTGTGACTGCTCCTGTCATCCCAGCCCAGGGGCCATCTTCCCAGGTCTCAGCTGCTCTCTTACTGCACTTGCATAGGAGACCTCAGATGAGGACCAAGTAACTGAGACAAATCAACCTGTAGAACTGTGAGAACAGTGGAAAGACCAAGAGCATGAGTTGGGGGTGGGGAGGGAAGGGAAGGAAAAGGAAGGGAAGGGAAGGGTACAGGGGGGGAGAGAGGGAGGGACTCATTGATTATGAAGAATTGGCTCACTTGGTTACAGCGATTCAGAAGTCCCATGGTGTGCCATGGACAAGCTGGGAGCACAGGAAAACCAGCAGTGTAAGTTTCAGTCCAAATCAGGAGGCCTGAGAACCAGGGAAGCTGATGATGTAAGTCCCAGTCCAAGTGCAAAAGGCCAATATTCCAGCTCATATATGTAGGCAGAGAGGGTGAATTCTCCCTCCACCTTTTTGTTCTATTCAGTCCCTCAACTGATGGGATGATCCCCACCCATACTGGGGGCGTGGGGGTGGAGGAATCTGTTTCACTCACTCTATCAATTCAAAGGCTAATCTCATCTAGAAACACCCTGCGGACACAACCAGAATCAAATATCTGGGTACTCTGTGTCCCAGTCAAGTTGACACAAAATTAACCACCACACTGGGGCAACATGCATCTGGCGCCTGAGTGAGACAGAAGTCTAAGATCCAGCCTTCCACTCAAAGGGGGACCACACTAATTGACATTTGTTCCAGAGCTCCTGCAGGGTAGCTGAGGCCTGTACCATGGTACATCTTCTCCATCTGCCTAATGCTGTTTCCTCTCCCTTATTTTCACAGGTGTTGATCCCTATTAAATATCTTGTACCCCAAACCTGGTCTCCACGTCTGCCTCTGAAGACAAGTGTCTTCTCCATGTCTCCCTGAGTGGAAGGCCTCAAATTTTGAAGACAGGTCTAGGTTGGAAAAACAATTCTGCTACTTATTAGCTATGTGATATTGGACAAGTAATTCAACTTCACTTAGTTTTCTCATCTGTAAAATCTGAATAAAACCTACCTAACTTGCAGGGTCTGATGCCCACAAACAACCCTGGTGCCTGGAAACAATGGAATGTTAACAGGGATGGTATATCAAAATCCAAGGGTCACATCTTAAGTTCTCCAAATAGTTTCTGAAATCCCTCTCAGTCAACTTCAGGGAAAGGGAAGCTCCCTACTCTCAGCCATAATGGGGAAAGGAGCACACAACACCTGCAAATCTCTCCAAAATAGTGTGGAGGTAGGTGATCAACTAACCACTTTGCACCAATGCCTTTTGCAAGACCTGCATGCGTGGTGGCACCTATTGTGAGTTTCTCAGTCTCTAGGGCTTCAAAGCCTTTACAGTGCACTTAAAGTTCTATTCCACAATGATTAGCAAAAGACAAAAAAAAAACAAAAAAAACCAAGCCATAAAGATGTTTTCATGGATCTCAGAGTCTATCGAGAGAGAAAAAATAAAATACAATATATAATTGCAAACAATGATAAGTATTATGGAGGAAAGTTTCACTGGATGTGGTAGACTTTGTTGGTCCCCAGTGAACCTGCCTCCTGATATTTTGCCCTTGTGTCATCCCCATGTTGACGCTGGTTTGGCCATATAATTAATTATGACTATTGGGACATCACATGCATGTGCGATGAACAACACCTGCACAATGGAACTAGGCCTCCTCGAACACACTTTCTTAGAATCCAGTTATTCTGTGAGGATCACCAGCCACGAGGTCCATATGCAGGATAACCAAGGGCCCTGGCCAACAACCCCAGCTGAGCTCCTAGTAGGTGGCCAGCATGATATGCCAGCCTTGTGGCCTTCCAGCACCTCAGTCAAGACCTTGTGAAGCAGAGCCATCTGATTAACCAAAAAAGTCATGAGAAATAATACCCTTGATATTTAAACCACTGAATTTGAGTGGTTTATAACACAGCAATAGATAATAAAAACACAAGGCTATGAGAACAAAAACAAAGAGTTGTATCTTTGCTGGAAAATTGAGAGGTCTTTCTAGAGAAATTGATAATTTACATGGACTCTGAAAAAAAGTAGGAGTTATCTTCCAGAGAGAGAGCAGTACTCACAAAAGGCTGTGTTTGAAGGGAAGAAAATGCATTTAAAACCAGAATGAAGGTCATTTTCTTATGCACTTTCACCTAATTATGAAACATATAGAAAGGCAAACATATGTGTGCATACATATTTTATTTTATACAGCAATAATATATTTAAGGAGGAGATGAAAGCCCAAAGCTAAAACTGATATGCCTACTCTTGCTTATTACTCCAGACTTGCTATTATGAACCATCTGTGACATGAACACATTGTGCTGGGACCATCTGTAATATTCCTAATCTAATGGTGGCTAATGTTCCTAATTAAATGATGGCTCATGCTATCATTAGAAGATATTAGCACCTCAAAACACATTTGTTGGAAATAGCAACGTACTGATCCCTTCACATCCTATATAGCAATCGGCTATACTGTAAACTAATGCAAAAGAGAGCAGGCCCTGGCCAGTTTGCTCAGTTGGCTGTAGTATCATCCTGTGCACCAGATGGCTGTGGGTTCAATCCCCAGTCAGGGCACAAGTGAGAGGCAACCAATTGATGTTTCTCTCTCACATCGATGTCTTTCTCTCTCTCTGAAGAAAAAAAAAAAAAATCAAACATATCCTCCAGTGAGGATTAAAAAAAGAAAAGAAACAGCAGGATGAAAGGAAACTAACACTCACTGAGTCCCTTCTATAGACCAGGACATTTACATTGTTTCATTAATCCTGTCAGTAATTTCATGAGGCAGGTGTTATCATTTCATGATTACTTATTAAACAAAATAAGGCCTTTAAAGATTCATTAACTTGCTCAAGATCACACAGCTCCAAAGTGGCAGAGCCAGGATTTAAATACCAAGCCTGATACTGGTAACCTGGCCAGGTCATGAGTGCAAGTGGGAGCAGAGGGGAGGGGCCCCAGGGGCAGCGCCAAACTAGCCTGGATAACCAAGCTAGCACAGCACATGACCACAGATTCACCACCCCCCACCCCCCGCCCACCCCAGGGCAAGACTCAGCAGGAGGAAGTCATTGTGCAAGGCTGGTAAGGATGATTGGCTACTCCCTTCCAGTCTGGTGAAGACCTGTCAGTGTAGTCTGAGAAAAGATGGGATTGGCTGGGGGTGCTGAATCCTCCTGAAGCACATGGAAGTTTGAGCACCTGGCCAGGCCCACAGGGGTAGCTTCAATAAACTGAGACAAGCATTCTCTCTTGGACCCACAAGGAAATGCAGGCCAGGGCTTGCAGGACCTTGCTGGCCCTGGGACACTGCATGGCCAGTAGCAGCTGAAAAGGAGGGATCCTGAGGCCTGACAGTGGCAGGGAGAGAAGCTGAGCTGCCTGGAGGACTCAGCACCTGCCTGCAATTCCAGGAGGATGGTACTTTGAGTGGGAGAAGGAACTCTGGGCGTGGCCTTCAACTGGTCTGGCAGAGGGCGGTGGGCTTTTCCTCTGGGTTTTCCGGAGGGGATGGGCTCTGAGGCAGGGGCCTGCCATCCAACCAGGCTGCGTAGCTTTTGAATAAAAGATCTCTTTCCTTTCCTCACCAAACCTCTGCCTCTGGAATTTGCCTATGGGTGGTGGCGGGCAGCCGAACCCCATTTCTGTTCAGTAACAGGCTTCTAAGATCTATAACATCTACAGTAGCTGTTGTTGGATGCCTTCCCTGTACCCACTTGTCCCTTACTTCCAGACTTCTGTTCAGATACCTATGTCCTCCTAGGGTGCTTTCCAAAACCTCCAAGTAATTCTCCAATTCTCAGTGGACATCAACTGTGTGTTCTACAAATTTAACTCAATTCTGACACTATCTACTTGGAGACAGAATCAGATCCCACAGCTTAAGGGCTTGGTCCTACCAGACTGCTCCCACTTTAGACAACAATTGTCAGTACAAGGGGCCACCTGTACTGCTTGCTGACTGACAGGCTAAAATTGAGTTCCCAGGACCCACACCTTAGGTCTGAAAATTTGCTAGACTGCCCCACAATGCTCACAGGGAAACATTTACTTACATTTACCTATTTGTCATAAAAGGATACTACTCAGGAACAGCCAAATGGAAGAGAGGCACTCTCCTGGCACACCACTCTGCCAGCATCTCCATGTGTTCACCAACCCAGAAGTTCATTAAGTCTCTCATAGCCCGAGTTTTTATAGATTCATCTGCAGCAATCCTTTCCTTTCCTAGACATTGATTGGCAGACCTGAAAGTTCCAGTGCTACTCTTTTCGTGACTGGTCCTGCCCTGAGGCCATGTAGGGACCCCACCTGAAGTCACTTCATTAGCATAAACTCAGGTGTGACCAAAAAAGGGGCTCCTCGTGAATAATGAAACACACTCCCATCACTCAGGAATTTCCAAGGGTTTTAGGAGCTCTGTGCTGTAAACCAGAACAAAGGTCAAATATATTTCCTCTTATACACCTCCTCATGAATCCAGGGAGAGTCAAGGGTGGGCCTCTTTGCCTGCAACAGTATTTCTTAGCAGAGGAGGGCACAGCTGGCATTTTGGGGTGGCCAGTTCTTGCTCTGCAAGAAACTACTGTTACCTGATTTACGCTCCCAACTTCTCTAATGAAACTGCACTAGCAATGTTCACTGATTAACTCACAAATGACAAATCCAACAGGTATTTTCATCTTTATAATTTCTAATCTTTCTGTTAAATGCATTAATCAGGTCTTTCATCAAAAATTCTCTTTTTGCCCTGGCCAGGTAGCTCAGTTGGTTGGAGCTATGCCAAGGTTGTAGGTTAGACTCCTGTCAGGGAACACACAAGAATCAACTGAGTGCACGGATAAGTGGAACAACAAGTCGATGTTTCTCGCTCTCTCTTCCTTCCTCTCTCAAAAAAAAAAAAAATCAATAAAAAATTCTCTCCTTTTGGTGTCTGTACTACTGTGCTCTGATGCACAGGTTCTTCACCTGGGGTCTATGATCACATAGATATGGATTGGGGAGGTTGCTTCAAAACCACATGTAACTGACATTAGTCATTGGGTTTTATACAAAGGTTTACCTAAGGCCTGGGAAATAAATTTGTACCCTGTAACTTTATTTTAAAATTCAACAATGATGACATGTGGTGATAGCATTGAAAGCTTTGCACATCCTCGGCACTGCATGGTAAAGATATGACTTTAATATTATTTTCCCCATTTTGTGCAAGTGCAGACAGAATCAATGGCTTAGCTAAGTCATATAGTCAGTAATTAGTGAGGCAGAGGGCTTAATATACTGCAAAATGAAGTTATAAGAGCAACCTAAAGTCCAGATTGGATCCCATGGCCAGAACTTGATCATTTGATTGAATTTTTTAAGGTATCAGAAGCAACTATCTGTCAGAAGGAGTGTTAGTCAGCCTTAGAAGATTAAAAAGAGGATGCTCTCAGAAATAAAAATTGGCATTCTCTATTGAAATTCTACTCAGGGTAGTTTTTCACTCATCACAGCACTTGGTGCTTGGTTAAGGCCACTGGGCCAGGGTTACAAATGTCTTCAGAGGCCATACAGATGTCATGCTGCTCAGAGGGAGACAACAGGGTGTGGTCAAGCTGATGGAATGAGAGAGTCAATGGGATGACAAAAGGCATTAGGAGTCACAGATTTTCTTCCCTGGAAAGATTATCATAAAAGTGAGATGAAAGCTTTATGTTCTCTTAGTTTAAAGTCATTAAATATTTTGATATACTTTACTTTTTGTCCAGGATAAGAAAAAGCAAATTGCATGGATTTTACATATTCCTGTCTCTTGGACAGTGATTTCTTATTGCAATCTGCTTTTAAAAATTGGACTCATAAACTAGGTGAATGCAAGTCCATTCCTGAAAGATGGATTCACGCTTGCTGTAAAGACAAGTCAGGTTTCTAAGCTTGGGTTTCTATTTATACCGTCCTGTGAGTTCCCTTGAGAGACCCAATATATCCCTTCTGCATGAACATAAAGTGTCCATCACTTCCTGTTGGAGAAGAAATACATTTTCCTTATGTGTTACATGCTGATGACTTCTAAATTTGTATATTGAGGTCAGAAGTCTCATTAGCCCATATATCCAGCTTCCAGCACTGCCACTTAGCTGTCATGATATGAGAAAGTACTTAACCTCTTTAAGTCTCAGACTCTTTCTCTATAAAGATTTTACATTTAAAATAACTGTTTCAGATTTATTATGAAGTTTAGATGATTTGGGGTTACATATTTTCAGTTGTGTTAAACTTCTAGGGAATTTTAACAATAATTGTCAGAGACTCAATAGATAGACAGGTAATGGATACAAATACATTATCCACAATAGAGGAACCACAAATATCTATCAGGTACTTGAAAAAACATTTGGCCCCAACAACAATACCAGCTATATGATATTCCTATCTCTAGTTCAGACCACTCCCCTAGGCTCCAAACTCAAACGTCCAACTGCTCATTTCACATCTCTCCTTGGATATCTACTGGCATCTCAATTCACCTGCCAAAACAGAATCTTTGGTTCTCGCTCCTCTTTCCCACACACCTGATCTTCTCCTGGCTCAATTAATTGCATTACGTTGTTCATTAGGCAAAACAGGAACCTGCTTGATTGTTCTTCCCAGATCTTCCATATACACTGTGTCACAGAGCTGGCCTGGCTAGACTCTGGATCCTGAGTGGTGCCAGGACCCACCCAGAAGCCAGAGGGGAGTGACACGGTTAAGTACCTCAGAGAGTCAGGGTGGGCACATCCTTTGCCTCTTTCCTCACAGAGGAAACCCATCCTTCCCAGAAGTTCACTTTCAAAACGATACTAGCAGAGCAGGAGTAAAAAAGAGCCAGTGTTAGGGGAACCTGATCTGCCTAGACACCCGCCCGGGTGACGTGGGACAACCAACTATTTCCAGGAGCCAGGTTACAGTTTTCTTCCTAACCCCACAGATTATCTTTTCATCTGGTCTTGAGACCAGTGCCCCCTCACTTGTATCCATCCCATAGTTTCCAGTCCTCCTCCAGTGGTTACCAAACTTCCAGGAACCTCTCCTATGAAATCAAAATGAAAGCTACCTCCGTGCCTCAGTATTTGCGATGTGCAAGGGGCAGGGATCACGGCAGGTCCTCTCTCATCTGAATCTAAGACAGGCAGTGGTCCTCCTTATTTTTTTCAAAATGTATTTCTTCCTCATAATAAGCTACTGGTTTTGGTGTATTCTGTAAAGCCTTTTGTTATAATTTAGTTCTCTAGGACAGAATAATTTTTATTAATTTATCATTCATCTTTATTGCTTTCATTGCATATTCTGTTAATTTTTATAAACTCTTTTTAATAAATAAACTAGGAGTCTGGAATTTCCCATTAGTTTTAATAGAATCATTGCAGTTACAATGGTTTATTAGAGATATTTCAACTTTTTAAATAAATTTTACTTTATGTTTGAATTTTTCTTCCAGGGCTTGGAAGATATATATCCTGAGTTGAAAAGTTCTGCAACAGTTATGCCTAGCACTAACCTACATATGTTCCATGCTGGTAGACAGAAATACAGCATCGCAGGCAGAAATCTAAGATGGCCCCCCAGATCCTCACTCCCTGGTGTACATATACTTCTCCCAGCTGTGTAATCAAATACTAATTTAGATGCTTGTGGGGATTTTGCAGATGCAAGTACTGTCCTAAATCAATAGACTTCAAGATAGGGATATTGTCCTGGGTGGGCCAGAGCCAATCAATTAAGTTTTAAAAAGGGATAGAGCCCTTTGGGACAAAGAGATTCAAAGCACGAGGAATTAAAAATGAGGTAGATGCTCTATTGCGGGCTTTGAAGACGGACATGGCCATGGGGCAACAAATGCAGGCAGCCTCTAGTTGCTGAGAGCAGGTCCTGGCTAACAGCCAGCAAGGAAACAGAAGCCTCAGTCCTTCAACTGCAAGAAGCTAAATCCTGCTACACCACATGAGCCTGGAAAAGGGCTCCAAGCTCCAGGTGAGAATGCAGCTGAACCGATGCCTTGATTTTAGCCTTGTGAGACCCTGAGTAGAGAACCCATTCACGCCAGGCCAGACTTCTGCCCAACAGATTAGTAAAATAAAAAATGGGTATTGTTTTCTGCTCCTAAGTTTGTGGTATTTTGTTACACAGCAATAGAAAACTAATCCTGTAGGATATGCTTACATTGAGATATGACCTCTACAAATTACAATGTGGTATGAGTCAGCACAATAGGAATTACAGTATTCCTGGAAGCTTTTTCTATACTGGACAACTTGCAATAATTCAATTACACACACAAGTGACTGAATAAATATTTCTTTTCTTTTTTTTTTTCATACAAGGAATTTTATCTGTTGTGCAAAGAGAGGGTTATTTGGCTCCCTAGAAGGTTCTGGGCTCCATTAAGACTGTCCATTTCACAACTCTAGCTCCAGTTCTCTTAGAGATTAAGAGATGGAAAGGCCTATGACCATGGGCACTAATGGGTGCAATCCACAGTCTGGCTCCAGTTAAATTCCTGATGTTTGAGGTGTGTGGGAGCTGCGGATGCTTGGTTCCTGAAGTAGCTTGTTTAGGAGAAGGTTGCGAGTAGTTCCCTTTATAGCAGATTGCTGCAATCTTGGCCCGATCCCGCTTACCCTGATTGCACATCTACAGCATTCTTGTGTAGCCCCTATTCTGACCTGGGTAGCCAGGGACCAGTACTTGGAACAGCTTTGGGACCAAGTCTTTCTCTGTGATTCAGAAGTCAGCCATTCCTATAGTTCATCTGCTGGTGTCACCCAGCTTCCCATAGTCCGTGAGCTTCTCAGTCTAGTACCTCATGTTGTCCACGCGTGCCCATGACACCTCAATGTGTTCATGTCACACTAGTCCCTGTAGAGAGCAGAACCTGAAGCCATGTTTAGAGCATGTGCAGTAGAGCAAAGACTCAGAGAGATGATACTGCCCTTTAGCATGCGCATCACGGCGTTGTAAACAACATGTGCCTACCGGGACTGAGGAAAACAACATGTGTTTATTGAACCCAAGAAAAGCATGTTTACAAGAGACTGTGCAAAAAACATGACTTTGCAACCATAAGAAGCATAAAAGCAGAGGATTTCAGACCACGGATGACGCTTCTGGAAAGAAAGTCACCTTGAGATGTCCTGCACATTCTGCCTCAGGAGAGAGAGCTCTGCTGCAATCCATCCCTCTGACACTGCCTTACAAGAAGCCAATAGACTGGGATCGGACCTGATTTGGATGCATGGGACTTGGGTTCATTATCCCCTAATTCTCTTGTGTGATATTATTGCTGATTGGTTCTGAGTGATTATTATTGTTATTAGGTTATTATAGATATGGATTGAATATGCATTAATAAAAGTTGAGTGAATGGCATAGTTACCTATGTTGACTCAGTTATTCCTTAGTGCCAGTGTTAGCTGTAGGGCTGGTGGCCATATAGTCTTTATAGGAAAGACCCTATCACTAAACACTTGCTTGCCACAGTCCCATAAGCAAGTTCTGCAATAGATGGATGCAAGACTCAGGCCAAGGCTAAGGTGGTTGAATACATGGCCATGGGAAATGGTGGCAATGACCCACAACAGTATGTCGTATAAATATTTCTTATGAGGCTAAATGTTTCCGCAACTCAACTCTTCCTTACCCAGTACCAGAAAAAAATCTGTGGACACTCTAGCACCCCAAACAACACAAGGGGAAGTGTGACAGGAATTCTGAGTAGAGAGAAAGAACAGCTTTCATAGATTAAGGTTTAAACACAGGGCCCAGCACAAATACGTCCCTTTTTTATTACAAAATCTTTTATTACAGCCCTGGCTGGTGTGGCTTAGTGGATTGAGCACTGGTCTGAAGCCAAAGGGTCACCGGTTTGATTCCCATTTGGGGCACATGCCTGGGTTGCAGGCTGGGGCCCCAGTAGGAGGTGCGCTAGAGGCAACCACACGCATAAATTTCTCTCCTTCTCTTTATCCCTCCCTTCGCCTCTCTCTAAAACTAAGTAAATAAAATCTTTAAAAAACAATAAAATCAAATCTTCCTTGCCTATTAAAAAAAACCTTTTATTACAAAATCATGAGCATGTAATTCTGTAACATAACAAAATTACACCCAAGCACCCCATATGAGATATTAGTTAGGTGAGCTGTTAAAACTAAAAATTATTACAGCCATATTATTACCCTAACAACCACACTCAAGCATGCATTACTTCTGCTGGACCATGTATTTACTTTTGCAAATTTTACCAAAAAAGTAAAGGAGAGGAGGGGGGAGGGGAGGGGAGGGGAGGAAAAAGGAAAAGAAAGGAAAGGAAAGGAAAAAGGAAAAGAAAGGAAAGGAAAAAGGAAAAGAAAAGGAAAGGAGAAAAGAAAATTGGCCACATGAACACATCTGCCTTAGAAAGGGTTCATTCAAGCAAAGGACCCTGAGTTTAGGCTTCATTAGCTTCATGGTAAATCTCTCTGTATCTATCCTTGGCCTCCGGCACAGGGACTGGCATAAGAATGGGAGGTCTCAATTCTTTCTTACACAGGTACACTAAATTAATCATTGAATAGTTGTCTACTTCAGTGATTTAGTGACTTCGAAATTTTCTTAAGTGGACAAAATTTTTCTTAAGTGGACGTTAATTGAGGGACGCCTGTATAATGAGTCCACTCTCAATAAAAAAGTGGGTCACACATAATAAAACATATTGTATATTTATTTCCTCATCACTGCCTGTTTCCAAGAAAGAAAAAGTAAATAATTCGGTTTCTGTGTTTCAAATAGTAATTCAAGAGCCTTCGTCTGTTCTTTCATAAATAAGCAAAATAGCTTATCTCAGGGTTCAGATTAGATAATCTCACATTTGGTGTTTGGGTTCAGTGTCTTTTGGAGTGAAGTGAAAGGAAAACCTTTCAGAAATGCATTCAGTCAATTCAAAGAGAGGAAGCAGGATCTAGTTCCAAAGAGGTTTTTGCTTATAATTGATTTTTCTAAAGGAAAAATTAACAGAAAGTATAGTATAACAATGCTGAATAATCTGTTCTAACAGGTGCTTTTGTATTATAATTTGTATCAAATGCAGTATCAAGAAAATTAAAATATCCATTTACTAAGAGTAAAAAATGTTCTCCATTAAGCCTAGTAATGAAAACTACAAGATAAGATTCCAAAAATGACATAATCCTACAGTTCTTCTAATAAAGATCACTAAACTATAATACTAGAAAAGACTACTTTTAGGGAATAAGATGATAGTCAAACTTCTACTTGTTTGTACCTGAAATTTGCTTAATTAAAGGCAATGCTTCCCCTACCTCCATTTAACGTAGATTTTTTTTTTAACCTGAAACTTAAAATGCATAATCAACTACTGATATAAGAGTTTTAACAGTTAGGAAAATACTGAGGTCCCATAAAAGTATTCAAAAGAAGTTAATGAAAAAGTAGAAATATGTTGTTTACCCTGTTGAACCACATGAATCCTTAAAGACTTAGGATGGAAACAAACAACTCTTTCAAAAAATCCTTTTAAGGAGCTACACTTTCATCGTAGTCTAGCCTTAAAAAAAATGCTTTGAAGTATAATTTTAAAAACTAAAAAATGTTCTTTTCATTTAACAGTAAAAATAATTATTTTTCAGGTCCTTTACCTAAAATATTTTTGGAAGCACATGAAACCACAATAAACTTCTTTATAGACTCATCTATTTATAGTAAATTATATTATAGACAGGTTAAATGAACCTGATTTGACCCAAAATATATCTGACTTCAGATAGTTGGACATTTATTAAACCCGTTTTTACTTCTTGAGCTCTTCAGGTTGTGGTGGCCAGCTTCTAAGGTGGCTCCCAGTGCTCCCTGCCTCTCATATGAATGCCCTCGTATAGTCCCTTCCTACATTTTACTGTGGCAGGTCTACGGGACCAAAAGGATACAGAAGTGATGATACCCGACTCTGAGGCTAGATCATCAAAGACTGAGGTTTTGTCCTTGTGCTTTTTCTCATATCACTCACTCTGGGAGAAATTAGCTTCCATGTCATGAGGATACTCAAGCAATCCCGTGGGAGGTCCATATGCTAAAGAACTAAGGCCTTCGCCAACGGCCATGTGACTAAGCCATCATGGAAGTGGATCCTCTAGTTCCGGTCAAGCCTTCAGATTACTGCAGCCTTGGCTGAAAAATTAACTACAACCCCACGACAGACCCCAAGCCAGAATCACCCAGATAAGCTCCTCCTAGATTTCTGATGTACGAAAAATTGTCTAAGAATAAAGGTTGACTGCTGTTTTAGGTTGTCCTACACTTTCACATAATCTGTTTATTTGAAGAAGTTCTTCAGAATTGATCACCAGATTCCTTAAATTGAGAAGTTCAAGAGCAGTAGAAGTACACAATAATTCTTGGACCAAATCTAAATTTGTCTTGCAGATTTTTAAATGTGAGCCTTTAGATGTAATCTCAATTTTTGAAGAACAGGTTTATTCTTTCAATAACAACTTTTATTTTTAAAAATAAGAAAATTTGGGAAAACATATTCCTATTTTTTCCATATCAGAAGCGAAATGTGATTGTGTGGTGGTCATTTTCCCCTGTTTCATGCCATGTTGAAAATTCTCCTAATAAGATTGTAAGAAGTGGAGCTAAAGATTAGCTAGGAGGAAGAGGAGACAGAAGATGGTTGAAATGTGACCTCAAAATTCCCCACACCACTTATTTTCTAAGATCCCCTCTCACGCAAAAGACAGTGACAGAAGGTTTTCTCTGTCCACACCTCCCAATGGGATAGGACTAGCTTATCATTTCCTCAAAAAGGCAGAGAAAACTCAAAACTTAAAGACTGTAGGAGTAAAGATTAAAATAAATCGAAGCACTTACAGAAGTTGTAAATGGTTCCCTCTTCAACGCAATTTTAGGAATACTCCTCATGCATCCCCATTCTCATTCCAATCCCAACTGTTACAAAACAAGGAACACCTACCAATTAAAACAAGACACAGTACACATTAAAGATAAATGGAGAGTAAGGTCTGAAGCAATTGCATGGTATAGTCTCTGCTCACACACACACAAAATGCAGAAAATAAAATATTACTGTTATACAGTTGGTCTTTTAATATACTTAGATACATGTGCAGAAAATTGTTCATCCACAATTTGGTATATGTACGCTCTCCTAGTGATAATGTACTTTACACAGTGCTCTCATAGCTACCTCTCAGCGATTCTATTATGTAAGCCTCCAGAATTATTATCTCCATTGAACATGTGACAAAAAGTTTGAAGATAATTTTCTCAAGGTTAGCTAGTTAGTGTTAGGAAAGAGACTATAACCAGGCCTCGCACAATCCAATATTGCGACCTTCCCCAGACCACTTTCTCTGCTGAAAGCATTATGCAAATGTTAGGGACTTTAAAAAGTAGTTAATTGAGGAAAACTTCTGGTTTTTAACTCTTTTAAGTTTTATGTTAATTATTAATTCAAAATATTTTATGTAGTCATATTTTTAATCCACTATTTTATAAAATCAGCTATTATTATTCTAATATTCACTATTTCTCTGGTCCAGGCATTCATGTAGGTCCCTTATGTTACTAATACAGTCTACTTGTTAAAAAAAAATAGCCTATATAGAAAAGAAAGTTTCTTCAGCCATCTACATACTCGTTGACTAAGAATGTGAATAAGCGATCATTTGCTTTTCGTTCTTCAAGTAAGCTTGTGAAGGATGAGCAAAATGGAATGGGAGAGGGAAAACAGTCATATCTGGCTTTAATAAGTAATCAAAAGTAGGTCATGCATAGAAAAGTGAAACAGGGAATATTAAGCGGGTTGCCCAACTAGAATAGAAATGGCAGATGAGGTGGATAGGTTAGCAAAGTACAATGGAGAGGGCTGAAGCATTTGGAATGGCTAGGTTACAACATTAACTATGAAAGATAATGCCCTTAAAGGCTCAACTTAAATATTCTCCTTCCATAAAATCTACCCTCATTTCTCAGAACAAAATTCTGTTCTCTAAAATAACACAGTACCTCTCCTGAAGCTTTTGCCAAGCCAAATCCACTTGTGACTCAGCACAAAAAGATTTTAATCTCATTTAAGGTATGGTCTTTATTGGCCCCATTTAACTCCTATAGTTCTTAGTGACAGGTTGCAGGTGGAGGATAAGGAGAGGATAAAAGGAAGGGGGAAATGACTTCAATGTTTATTTAATGTCTACTGTGAGCTTGACATTGTACTAGATGCGTGTCATCTCACGAAAAAACTAAGACTTAGAGAGTTTAGTAATTTATCCAAGATCACTCAACTGTAGATGGCAAATTCAGGATTTGAAACTAGTTCAATCTTCCTCCAAAACTGGTACTGGGCTTATTAGTATTTGCTGGAAAATTAGTTCTGTCATGGTATTTAGACATGACTAAAGAAGGTACTTCACAATGGTTTCTAATTATTTCTGGGTTATGGACTCATGTAAGAATCTTTCCCATAAAATTATGTATATGCAGATACATGCAACATTTTGCATACCATTTCTGGAGGATCAGAGACCGCAAGCTCATTCAAGCCCTGGCTAGGGAAACCAAAGTAAGAACCAATGGATTACAGTATTCCAGGTCACCCTTTTTCCATCCCAATCCACCCTACCTTTCTTCCCACATCTCAGAGCAATCAAAACCAGAGAAAATGTAAACACATGAAAAGTATGGCTAAGAAGTAAATGCAAAATTCCAATATTATATTGTACTACAAACTGTAATGGAGAACTTGAATAAGGAATACTTGGAGAATGTAGTCTTTCAATCTTTAAATTTCAGTTATGACCTTCACATCATACATGATGTAAGACTGAGAGATGAGGTTATTGAAATTCATCCCCATTTTTAGGAGTGAAACAGCTCAAAATCAAACAGAATGGAAAATCACAGGAAGTATCCTACTACCACTTAAGGGAAGAGAGGTTTATTTCTATCATTTTGCCTGAGGAATTTTTCTTGAAAAATGTTTTTGAATTCTGGAGATAAATGTTTTAAATGAAGTTTCTGTGGTTTTTATTTCTACCCTGTATTGTTTCAGAAAGGATTAAGACAGTATTTAGGCTTAGAGAAGTACTATTAAGTATGTATAGGAAAAAATAAACAAGAGACATAAAACAGAGACAGGAATGTAGCTGATTTTAAGACATGAATTTATATTATGATTGTCTTTACTCCCTCAAAGTAATTTTAAAAAATTATGCAGCACTAAATGTTTTATGTATTAAGTATATATTTTTCATAATTTATGAAATATCTTCATATACATTATTTCATTCGACTCTAAATTGATTTTGTAAGGCAAATATTATCCACATTTCCCAGATAAGAAAACAGGTTCAGGGAAAGACCTGAAAACTGAGCCCTTGTTCTTTTGAGATTATAGTGCTCTGCAGCTACTGACATTACAATTCCTGTCACAAATAACTAATGCATGCCAGCTCTCTGTAGGAACAATATATAGTTGACTCTTGTGGCCCTGACATTTTCATAAGAGGATTACTACCTATTTCACAGGTGGCTTTCGATCTGGAGGTTGGATAGACATCAAATTAAAGAACTTCAGACTTGAAACAGTCCTCTTAAGTAACACTTAACTCCTTCACTTTATAGATGGGCGCACTGCTCTAAGAAGCCAAATCATTTGTCAATCAGTTAGTGGCAGGGCCAAGATCAAAAGCCAGGTTTCCTAATTTCTTTTCTTTACACCACATTGCCTCTCTAATGCCTCGATAGCATTATGTCCATTTCTATGATTTCTGACCTTTCTCTTCAGTTTCCCTTGCGTCCACTGGGTAAAGTTTGACATGCATACTGACATGGCTACAAAACCCTGCATGACCTGGCACCAGTGACTACTCCAGCTGCTCACCTCCTCTAACAGTGTGGAAATCTTCCTGACTAGTAAGGATATTAGACTTTTCTGTAATATCCTGATAGAGTTGTCCTGCTGGGGCTATAAGACCATACCTCTTGAGAGTAGTGGGAAATTGGGTTTCTCCTGGAAGGAGGGCACATTCTTGATGTCTATCACCTTAGTAAAGACAGAGAAAAGGCACTCAGGTGGGAGGGACAAATGGGCTCTGGAACCTGGATGCCTTGGGCAGATACCTCTCCTCTCCCAAACCAAAGAGGAGTGAACCA
Organism: Mormoops blainvillei; assembly: GCA_004026545.1. NCBI lineage: Eukaryota > Metazoa > Chordata > Mammalia > Chiroptera > Mormoopidae > Mormoops > Mormoops blainvillei. The sequence goes on along the minus strand of PVJD01000158.1, from coordinate 553,152 downwards.
GCTTATGCAATTCTAGGTAACTTTCATGTCAAATTCTTGTATGCTATCCCTGAACCTTTAGTAAAATCCCCTCCAAATACTCCAGAAAAAACCTGTGAGTTCACAGTTGGCAAGGCCATTCAAATCATGTAGTAACCAACCACAGCCACGCCCGCATCAAGCTGTTAATAGAATTGCAGGAGATAACCCAAAAAAGAGTGGAAAATATTAGGCAACCAGAGCCAGGTCACTAAATCCCAGTCACTTCTCCCCTTTACACAACTTTAAATTCCCTGAACAGATCCATGGACTTTGCACACACTGTTTCTTGGGCTTAAAACTTCAGTTCTTTTCCCTAAACTTTTGTCCGTTTGACAAATTCTTACTTATAATTCATATGCCTGGTTCAGACATCATCTTCTGTTGTTGCGTAAACTTTCCTGACACTAACTCTGTCCTGTATTCCCTCTTCTAAAATGTGTGCTTCTTTACAACATGGTCTACCTTTAGTTACAATTGCTAGGGGTGTGGGAAACAAAGTAAGTCCTAACTAAGTATTAGGTAAACGAACAAAAAGTTATTTGTTTAGTCCCTTAAATGTATTTTTCAATAGGGAATTCATGAATACTGCAAAAAAATTCAAACCACACATGCATATTTCAGTGAAACATAGCTCTTTCCTCAATCACACCCCTCCCTTGGTGCCAGTTGTGTTTTCTTTCAGATTGACTATACACATACGGATATTTAAGTATATTACTGTCATTTTTTTACACAATGGTAAAATATATATAGCTATAATAAAATATAACTTGTTATCGATTACATGTGATTGTTGTATATCATATGTAAATAATATATAATATAAATGTACATTTATACACTTAGTTTTGTGCTTTGTTTTCACTTAATGTAAGTCAGGATTTTTATATTTTTTAGTTAAGAGCCGCATAGTATTCCACCGTACAGGCATAACATTATTTACTTCATATTCCCTTATTTACGGTTTCGAATATATAAACACTTGGATTTACACCGTCGAGCCCACTCCCCAAATCCAGAAACACCATCGCACACCATCCCCCGTCAAAAAGGGTCCTGCATTCCCACACCTCTTCCCAAGCCAAGGGCTGGGCCCTATGCCGAACGCAACCTTTCCCCCACGTGCCCCACCCCCCCTTCCGCAAGACGGAAGGACGCGGCACCCGCGCGCTTAGCATCGACGGAACCGAATTCTCCCCTCCCCATCGCAAACTTCTGCCCGCCGGGGTCATCCGCAGAAACGTGCAAGAACGACAAGCGCCCGGCCACGCCCGGTTCCAGGCGGACCGGGTGCGGCCAGCGAGACGCTGGGCGTGGCTCAGGCGGGCTCTGGCTGGGCGGGGCTCCGGCCCGGGGGTGGGGCGCAGTCGGCGTAAGGGCTCCGCCTCTTTACTTCGCCGGTGCCAGGGCCGAAGCCCTTCCGGGTCGGCGCGGAGGCGGGGCGGAGGTGCAGCCGTGGCTGTTATTGTTCGACTGGGCTCGGTCGGGTGCTTGTCTCCCACCGCTACGCTGGTGTCAGTTTGTCCGGGTTGTCAGGTCCTCACTCCGGGCTGCTGACGGCGACAGGCGGCGGTTGCGGCGGGCGGGGCCTGGCGTTTTGAGGCCGAGCGGCGCCGGGTTGAGGGGCGCGGAGGAGGAGGAGGAGCAGTAGCGGGAGGAGGAGCCGTGTGCCCTGGCACGGAGCGGCCGCGGCCATGGCGTACGCCTATCTCTTCAAGTACATCATCATCGGCGACACAGGTGAGGGCCCCAGACGCGTCCGGTAGGGTGTCGTCTGCCAAGAGTCCCCCGCTGAGGGGCAGACGGCGGCTGGCCGTGGCACCGCGCCGCCGACGCCGCCCCGCGCCTCCCTCCGGGCCGCGCCGCTCCATTTCCGCAGTGCTGGAGCTGGTGACGTGGGCACTGCGAGAGCCGCGGCCTGGACGGGCCCGGTCCGCGGCCCCCGCCCCGAGCAGCCCTGCAGCTGGGGCCGTGGCAGTCCTCTACGGTGGTCGATCTGGGAAGCGTGTGACAGGAGGTGCCGCCCAACCCAGGGCCTTCCGGGCCCGGCTCAGATGATTGCAGGCCTTCGCCAGGGCTTCTCATTTTGGGCCCTTTCGCCGCCCCCGAGAAAGAAAAGGGGAGGCAGAGGAGAGCAGAAGGTGATGGATGGGAGGACGGTCTGGCGTTTCCTGAGCAGTCCCACCGTTTCCGACCAACAAGCCTCTGCCTAGACCTGGGCAAAGCGCTCTCTGGAGTGGGACAGACAGCTGAGGAGGAGACCCTTAAAAATATTATTTTTTCCTAACACTTTCAATTCCCAAGTCACAATAATTTACATCCCATTACTTGACGACTGTGGAATCCCTTTTGATGTCATTAAAACATGAAATGGCTCTGTAGACTTGCCACGTGCAAACTGGAGACATTTGATAGTAATGCAAGTGCTCTGGGTGTGTGCGTGTGTATCTGGGTATTGGGGACACTGATTTTTTTCCGTATATCAAATCCAGGTCACAACTGCCAATTTTCAGGTGATCTGATGTCTGTCTGAAACAGAAAGACAGTTATTCTTACCTAAAATAACATCGGAGTGTATTTCGAAGATAAGTAAACAAACTCGGAAAATAGTTTTTAATACCTGTAATTTTTGGTATTATTTGGAACCTAATAATAAAACTTAGGCTTCTTCAGGTGTCATAACTACTAATATACCAGAGTCTGATTTCACTGATGACTCCTGCACAACTTTGGACCCTTTACACAACTTTGGAAATGTGAGCTGCAGCTTGTGGTTGCACTAGGGATATAGAGGATTCAATCAGTAATGCTAGGAGCATGTTGTTTGCCACCTAAAGGAAAAACTTTATGCCGTAAATAAGATTTTTTAGCTAGGTTCTTTGGTGCATGTTTGTATGGAAAAGTGGATGATTTCTACAGCAAATCCCAGGTAAAGCAGTGGTTTACAAATGTTTACTGGCAAACTTATATACTGTAAAAACATACGGCATATTTTGAAGGAAAATAAAGTGGGTTTCTAAATCCTACTGGCAAATTTTGATTTAGGCTGCAAAACCAAGACTGAGGATGGACTTCACCATGAGTGTAATAGGAGTGGTTTTGAAAAGTAGGTAGAAGAGTGATTGTGGACGTATTGCAAATTGACTTCTTTCAGCTTATTTATTGAGCATCTGCTATGGGTGAGGCAAAATTATATTAGGAGTAGTGGGGCTACAAATGTTAACAAGTTGGTGCTGTTCTCTTGTATTTTGCTATCATTCAAAAACAATCCCCAGTCAGTTCAGAAGGAACACACTCCTTTTATGCCATTGCTTTTGTTATCACTAGGTCAGGCACTGAATACTTGACACCCGACTCTATACAGATGCACTTCCTCCCCACAACAGTTCAGCCTGCATAGCTTACTGTCAGATTAATCTTTTCCCGAAACATGGCTGTTAGGAGGCTGTTCCTTGCTCACATTGTTTTGTTTGACCTTGAAGGAACTCCATATTTTTAGCCCCATTTACTTTTCATTACCTTGCTTCTGCCAGTGAGGCCCAGTGGCTTTATTCTGGCTTGTGCTTCTCCCTCTGTGTGGAGTGTCTCCTCTGTGAAATTCTATTAGTTTTTCAAAACCCAACTTGGGTCTTCCATAATGCTTTCAGAGTCAACATATATTAAGCTCTCATGATGTGTCAGGCTTTTCCTGGTATGCTGGCTGGAAGTGAGTACTTCTTATCTGGATATATCTCACTTTGTATCATCTTTCTGATATTTTTTCCCTCATGGGGTAAACTGATCCTGGAAGTTCAACACCACCGGGTTGATGTACAGAGTGGATGGAGCAAGTTCCTATCCCATCTCCCTGATCCAAAAGTCCGTTTAATATGTTATCCTCAAGTGTAGATATCTGTTCTATCAGTTTAATGTATGATCTTAGCCAAAAAGAGGAGAAGTGAATCATCTTTCTAATATTAATCCCAGAATGTTACTTTGTGTAGGCATCTGTGTTTGATTTATATACTTCTCGAGAGCAGAAAAAGTGTTTTGTAGGGCTTTGTGTTTCCAGAAGAGCCTTGTAGAGGATAGGCCCTATACATTTCATTAAATTACTGAAAAAACAGCCAAACAGGCCACTGCGTTCCTATTAATATACATTAATAACTTGACAGCAAAACATTTTTAGCCCCATTCTGCTACTTTCTTAGTATTGAGTTTGGCTGAAATGCTTTAGCATGTTTCCTTAATTCAAAGTACACCCAAGATGATCTTAAATCAGTAGTGTGAGATCTATCTTGATTTTTTTTTAAGTCATAGTGTGAAAAATATACATCTTAGAATGAAGGAAATCACTGCTTTTCCTCTTTCTCACTTTACCTAGCCTGTAAAACAGTCATTAGCAATCCCTACTTTCAGTAGTGAGATAAAATGAGGATAAATGAGAAAGTACCGTGTTCATTTTCCTTTTCAGAATTCCCGCTTTCACAGAAGAGTGTTTGAAAACATTTCACATGATCATGATGATACTATTGAAATATTTGTTTTCTTACTGTTTGACCAAAGGCAGTTAAGACAGCTGTAAAATTTTTCATTGGTAGTATCTTATTCCTGAAAAGTCATTTAGGAAAATGTGTCATTTAAATCTAGATATAAAGTGGAAATTGGTTTTTAACAAGCTTGGCCTAATATCATAGGCAAGTAATTATCAAGTATAGAGGAAGAGAAAAATTGTAATAGATCTATAATTGTTGCTCCTAAAATTCTGGCAGCTTCCTACCATTTCAATTTTAACCTCATCGCTAGTCTCCCTCCCCTTCCCTACCACTCAGCTAGGCACACAAAAGCACAAACCCATGGTATTGTGTTTGAAATACCCCTTCCTGCTGTGCATCCTCCCCCCAGCTTGGCCAAAAAAAGGAAAAAGAAGGGTTAGGTCAGAACATTTTCACCTGACCAACTCCTAGTCATCCATTCTTTTAAGGTGATAACAAACCCTACCACTCCTTACTGCATTTTACTGGTCCCTTTCACTCTTTAGTCTTTGGAGGACAAAGTGCTATGTAAGAAAATAAATAAGACCAGCCTGGTTACACATTATTGTATCATCTGAATGTATTTTATTAATTGAGATATATCAACATATAGCATTGTATTATTTTCAGGTGTACAACATAATGATTTGATATATGTATATATTTCAAAATGATTACCACAGTAAGTTTAGTTAACAGTTATTGCCACACATATTTACAAAATATTTTTTCTTGTGATGAGAACTTTTAAAATTTACTTTCTTAGTATCTTTCAGCTATGCAATATAGTATTGTTAACTATACTGTTCATGCTGTACTTTACATCCCCAGAACTTATTTTTCTTGTAACTGGAAGTTTGTGTTAATACCTTTGACCACCTTCACCACATATATTCTAAATAATCTTATACTTATTTATTTTGATGCTTGTCTGGAAAGCTTTTGACTTTGTCTGAAAGGTAAAGGTAGTTCTTTCAGTGTCAGAAATTTTTAATAGATAAGTGGATAAGTCCTTGGTGGGGGAGATGTTACAAGGTTTTACCTGAGGTGATATTTGAACTAAAATTGGAATGGTGAGTAGGGATTTTCCAGGTGGACAAGTGGAAATGTCTGCTAAGTAGTTGGAAGTACATGTTTGCAGGTCAGTGGATCAATCTCACATGTACTACTGGTGGTTATAAAAAGAGAGAGATACTGGAAAGTTAAAAGTAGAGCCATTTTATTGAAGACTTGGAGTGTGAAAGAGAAGGAAACAATGAGTTTAGAGTTGGGTGCGAGACCAGGTTGGAGGATGTGTGTGCGCGTGTATGTTAACATAGGGGACACTTGAGGTTGAAAGGTTGAAAATACCAGAGAGAGGGCAAGAGCAAAATCCTAAAGGGTTCTCACAGGGGTGTCCAACCTTTTGGCGTCTCTGAGCCACACTGGAAGAAGAAGAGTTGTCTTGGGCTGCACATTAAATACTCAAACAGTAATGAAAACTAATAAGCAAAAAGGTTTTAAGTAAATTTATGATCTTGCATTGGGCCGCATTCATAGCCATTCTGGGCTGCATGTGGCCCATGGGCCACGTGTCGGACACCCCTGCTAGTGCTTTAGAATTACAACAAAAGGAAGCCCTTTTCCTATGGGAGACTCAAAGTTGAGTTTCTTTGAAGAAACTTGAGGATCACTTAGGGTGGTTTTGTCTTTTTTTTTTTTTTTTTTTTAAGATTCAGAAATTTTGATTTGAGAAGTTCTCAAATCAGTTCTTCAGAAAACAAATTGGCAACTACATGGACAGACCTAGAGAGTATTATGCTGAGTGAAATAACTCAGACAGAGAAAGACATACAGTGTGATTATATAATACTTATATGTGGAATCTAAAAAATTAAATAAATGAACAGAACAAACTTATAGATCCAAATTGATGGTTGCCAAATGGTAGCGGGGATTGGTGGGATGAGTGAAAAGAGGGAGGGGATTAAGATGTATAAATTGTCAAATATAAAAACAGTCATAGGGGATGTAAAGTATAACACAGGGAATATAGTCCATAATCTTGTAATAACTGTGTATGGTGTCAGATGGGTACTAGACTTATTGGGATGATCACTTGGTAAGTTATATAAATGTCCAATCACTATGTTGCATGCCTGAAACTAATGTAATAGTGTATGTCAACTGTAAATGAAAAATAAATATATTTTTTAAAAAGAAAAACTGGGGAATTCAGAGGTAGAAAAATTCCGTTAAAGTGTCTTTAGTTATGAAATACGGATATTTTATATACATAATATGTATTCAGAGTTTAATAGTTTTGAAGACTAGTATTAAATCAAACACCCATGCTAAAGAAGTACAGATCCTCATCACATACCTCTTCTTCTTTACCAGGCTTCTGCTAGCCTGAAGTCTGTATTAATCCTTCCCTTACTTTTCTGCACAGATGTGTCCGTCACTTATGCATTTCTAAACTATACTGTTTAGTTTGTCTGTTTTTAAATGTGTATAGTGGTTTTATTAAATGAGAGGGGTAAAATATATTTGAAACATACTTTTAAAAAATTTTTATTGATTAATTATAGAGAGCAGAACAGGGATAGAGACATCAATTTGTTGTTCCATTTATTTATGCATTCATTGATTGATTTTTGTGTGTGCCCTGACTTGGGGGGTTGAACCTGCAACGTTGGCATATTGGGACAATGCTCTAACCAATTGAGGTACCCAGCCAGGGCTGAAATATACCTTTTAACATCATCTAAAATGTAGTCAGCATACTTCTGTCATACTTAAATTTTTGCTTTATGCATGTTATTTGTAGTCTTTCAAGATTTTTGACCAGCCCTTTTGTTTTCTTTCTCTCGTAACCAGCTAATTTGCTACTTGTTTCCCCTAATACTTGTATTTCTCCGGAGACTTTATATTGAACCTTAGAGGCCTTGCCCCTGTATTCTCATTTTTTCCCCCTTCTTCACTTTCCTAGTGAACATACCTTCTCTTCTCAAATAATGCCCTTCTTTGTTTTCTCAGTGCTCTTGTCCTTTTTGTCCCCACTCCATTCCTGCTCCAATATTATTTTTTTCTTTTATTGTCCCCACTGTTCCCCCCTCCCATTTTATCTTGCCAGCTCTCCTCCTCTTGCAGTCACCAGTAATTTTGCTGTTTTATTTGAACAGATCCTAATTTTGCCAGCTCAGCTGTTTTTCCCTCTCACTCTGGTCCAGCTGTTCTTGCTCCATTTTGTTATTCTCTGCTCATCCTCAGTCTGTGAGGCTGTGTCTGTTGCTGCAAAGACGCAACCACATTCTGATCTCCCTTGTGCCCGTTTCTAACTTTTCATTTTTTACATGAAACTTTCCCATTTGATTCTGTCAGCCTCATTTATTTGGAAGATTTTAAGTATTCTGCATTCTAACTGTTATCCCTTCACTTGTAGGTAAAGGACTCTTGGCAAAAAGGTGCTAGCCAGATTCCCTCTGCGGGCATAGTCACCCCCCTTTAATTTCCTGCAGTGTTTGTCAACTCACATGACTTGGGTCTCATCCGCGGAGATGCTGTTTTAGGAGCCCTGCAGTGAATCCTGTATTTAGTATTTTGTAAAAGCATTGTTCATAGTAGTAGTAGTACTATGACATTCCCCTTTGCTGGTCAGTCACGGACCATTTTTGCTTGACTATTTTCCTAAACTTGATTCTTTTTTATAGCCAGATTTTCTGCTTTCTGGGATTTTCTTTAAGTCATGCCTAAGATATCCAGGCTGAATTTATATAGAATTTTGTATCACATTAGCTTTTGGTACTATGTCTACGTAGTAGATTCTCATGAGGAATTTGGTACACTTTTTATAGTTAACACACAATATCAAAAGCTTTCTGTCATTTAATCCTTCAACAGATAAGTGAAGTTACCATTTGATAGATGATGAAACTATGATGAGCTATGTCATTTGGGGCAAATTAATTACTTATTTTGAGGGGGGTACTTAATTTGTGCATTTATTGTGAAGATTAAATAGGTTAATGTGCATAAAGGACTTAGCACAGTCCTGGCAGACAGTAAAGAATCAATAGATGGGAGATATTATTATTATATGTTAATATTGTCGTTTATCATATATTCTGTGCACACTCCAAAGGCAGGGTTTGCAAGCAATACAGTTCCCTTCTCTTACCCCCACTTCTTATAACTTTTTACTTTTAATAGCTGTGATACGATATAGCTCTTTAAGTTTCTCCCAGTTTTCTCTTTAAAATATTTGAAATATTTATTCAGATATTTATTTCAAATATTTTCTCTTTAAAATATTTGAAAATATTTAAAATATTTGAAAGTGTAAAATATTACACTTTCAGGTGTAGTTGACAGTTAACTGTGTTTCTGGTTAAAATGGGAGGGAGAAGGAAGAAAATAAATACTGATTGATGCATGCTGCAGCGATAGTTTCGAAAGTAAGAAACCATGCCTGGCACAAAGTTGGTACTTCAGAAAACTACGAATGTGTTCTAGGTAGCCTCTGCTGGGCAGGCTACATGGATTGGCCAGTTTATTTACCCTGCTCAAAAAGGATTAAGGACCCTAATATAAAAAAAATTTTGAGGGTTTTTTTTGTTTGTTTTGTTTATGCTAAGTGAAATAATTCAGACAGAGAAAGACATACTATATGACCATATAATACGTATATGTGGAATCTAAAAAACAAAATAAATGAGCAAAACAAACTTATAGATCCTGACAAATTGATGGTTGCCAAATGGGAGTGGGGATTGGTGGGATAGGTGAAAAGGGGGAAGGGAAGTTTGTTTTTTTTTAAGAATATGTTTATAAAGCTGGGGATAGTGAAACAAGGGCGGGCTTAGGAGAGAAGAAGCAACAGGAGAGAATCTAGGCCGTACTACTTTGGCTTTCTAGAGACCTTATAGGAAAGTGAGCCTGTAGGGCCGCTTTTACCTCACTGGGAAGTAAAAGTCACAGTGACAGAAGTGAGCCAAGATGGGGCTGCTTTTCTCTCACTGAAAAGTCAGAGAAGGGGGTGCCTAGGAGACAGGTTCAGGGGATTAGCCCTGGAGAGCTGCCTCTGCCCATCTCATCACTCCCTTGTTTGCAATTTAGGAGTTGCTTGCCTGAGAGGGAAGAAAGGCCTGGGTAAGTTGGGGTGGGGGAGGCAAGCTGCGGGGTGAGGGAAAGCATGCCCTACAGCCTAACAGGTTTTTTTTTTAATGCAAATGACAGAAAAGCTGTATTTTGTGTTCCTACCATAAACTACCACACCCCTAGCAGTTCGTACAATTCAATTTTGTTATCTTACAGTTCTAAAGTTCTAAATAAGTTCATGTACATGTCAAAAGTCTGACACATCTCACAGGGCTAATGTCAAGGTTTTAGCAGGACTGGGTTCCTTTGTGGAGGGTTCTTGCTCATTCATAATGTTGGTAAAATATATAGTTCCTTGAAGTTGTAGGGCTAAGATCTCTGTTTTCTTGCTGACTTTCATCTGAGGGCTATCCCCACCTTCTAGAGTCCACCCGTATGCCCACATTCCTTGGTCCATGACCCCCTTTCTCCATCTTCAAAGCCAACAGCAAAGGATCAAGTTCATGTAGCAAATCTTTCTGACTTCTTGCATCATCCCATCTCTGACTGAAGCCAGGAAAGGTTTTCTGCTCTTAAAGACTTGTGATTAGATTGGGTTTACCTTGATAATCTAGGATAATAACTCTGAGTCTGTAATCTTAATCATATCTGCAGAGTTCCCTTTGCTTTGAAGGCTAACATATTCACAGGTTCTGCGGATGAGTCTGTGTATGTCGTGTATGTCTGTGAGGGGGGTGAGAAGGGGGGACATTCTGCCTACCACAGCTGGCTAGGGAGAAACAGAAGATAAAAGCAGTAAGTTGAAGCCAGAAGCAACATTAATTCTTGACAATGACTGTTACACACTTTTTCGAAGCAGGTACTATATGTAGCACTAAGTAGTGCAAATAGAAAATCCTAGTCATTTACCCTAATTATATTATCTGTTGCTTTTTTTTTTAAGTATGTGCATGCATTGTATTTAATTATAACTGATAATAGGTTTTAACATAGTGAAGAATGTAAACATACAGCTGGTATATTTATACTTACATACACTTTTCTAATGGTTCAGCTCATCGAATCATGAGAAAGGCTATATTTCACAGGTGAGGAAAGGGAGACTATCACATCACAGAGCTAGTAACTGACCAAGCTGGAATTTGAGGCCAGGTATTTCTGACTACAGAGTCTGTGCTCTGTCTGCCATATCATACATAACCTCTTGATTCTCATGAATTCCATATCAAACTTCTTCCGTTGGCTTACTGACTGCGCTTTGTCTGTTGAGTGCTGCGGGAGTACACAGTCCCTCAGTTCCCTTTTCTAAAACAGATAACCAACCACCTCCACTCATGCAAAATAGGGCAGAACTCTCCTCTGTAAAACAAGGATAAAGTCCATTCTCTGCTCCTTAGCGGCTATGTGAGCTTGAGCAAACCTCTTGACTCTCCCTCAGTCTCAGTGTCTTCATCTGTAAAATGGAATGAATGCATGATATAATATGTGCATCACTGTTATGAATAAGAAATGATTAATATTTCATCTTTACTTTTTAATCTTGCTTCTTTGAATGTTTCTATATTTTGTCTATATGCATTTGAAAAACTAGCCCAGACTTGACTGCTGCTGTATAGTAATGCTGTTCATAGCAAAAATTATTTTTTTTGCCCTCTGTGTGTCCTACTATGTTGCTCTTCTCCCAACACACACACACACACACACACGTGCGTGCGCATACACACCCCACCCCACCCCACACTTAGCTTGCTCATTTGGGGCCAACTGATACTTTGAGAAATCTGCTCTCCTTGACTCTGATTGTTTCCTAGCTTAGGGTTGGGTTTTCTTGTATTCACCATATTCGTTTGCACCTAGATGTTTTATGGAAAGTTCCTTAGTTTGTCAGCATTGTTTTAACAAGATTCAAAGTTGCTTATCAAGATTCATTTTATTCTTTTTGGCAGCCTGGCTTTATTTAGTCTATACTACCATCCATGTCCACTAATGATTTATTTAGAAAGACTATGATTTAAAAAAAAAAACAACCCCAACAATAAAATAGAAAGACTCTAGGAAGGAACTGTTTTACTACAAGAAACAGAAACCTATTCCAACTAGCTCATGAAAAGTGGTTCAGATAAGAATTTAAAGAGTGCTTATAGGAACCTTAAGAAAAACTGTGTAAGCAAGTCTTGGGGAACTGGCCACTCTGAAATCTCATAGCTTCTCTTTCAGCCTTTGAGATAATTAGGAATGTGTGTTTTGGGTTTTAAAAAATTTTCTTTTTCTAACAATCTTTTCATTATCGATTTGAGTTTATTTCACTTAGGTAAGAAAACATAGACTATGTGTATTCATTCTTCGGTGTTTGAGGCTAATTTCGCGGTTGAGTATTTGGTCAGTGTTTGTACATTTTCCATATGTGCTTGAAAAGTGTATTCTTGTGTACGTGCAGGGTTCCATACATGTCCATTAGATTAGACTTGTTATTTGTGTGGGTCGTGTCTTCTATATTAATAGTCTTTGGAGTTTGGGGGCAAGATGTTAACATCTCCCATTATGATAATGGATTTTTTTTTTAATAGTACTAAGAGATGGAATCCCCCCCCCCCCCCAGTAAATTTGAGGACTTATTTGTAAGGTGTATATAGAATCAAACCTTCCCTTTCTTTCTGTTCTTTTTTTAATTGTTTTTAGTGAGTGTGGAAGAGAGAGACAGACACATCGATTTGTTGTTCCACTTCATTGGTTGATTCTTGTACATACCCTGATCAGAAATTGAACCAACAACTCTGACATGTTGGGTCGAAGCTCTAACCAGCTGAGCTACCCAGCCCGGGTTGAACTCAAGTCTTTACATCTTGCTGAAGAGTTAGTAATCCTTTTGTCATTAAATTACCCTCCACTTTTTATATATTTGGTAGTATAGTTTTTGGTATTCAAGTGATTGCTATTACTTTTGAATATTAACTTTTGCTTCATCATTGCCGATCATGTACTTTTGCATCCTCTTTTTTTATTTGTTTGTTTTGTTTTGTTTAGGAAACAAACATTACAGATACAGTCGCAGCCCCTTATATATCCTTTTACCTTCCACCACTTTTCATCCCTGGAGGTAACTATCTCCTCAATTTGGTCTTTATTATTTCTGTGAAAGTTTCCAAATGACTACTATGTATTTGTAAATAATGTACAATTTTTATGTATTTTTTTCAACTTCATATTAATGGAATTATGCTTGTTCTGAAACTTTTTTATTTGACATTTTCAGGTATTTGTATTAATATGTTTTGCTCGATTTTATTGACATTAATTGCTTGATTGGTTTAATTTTATATTCTTTTGTCTGACTATACAACAGTTTTTCCATTCTTTTTACTTAACGGAAATTTTAGAGCAGGTGGTTGTATTGTAAAAAACAGCATTACATGGATTATTCATGCGCCTGCCTCCTTGAATACGTGTGCTAGTTCTGAAATATACCTTGAAGTGGAATTGTGGTGGCAGGTATACCATCTTCAGTGTTACCAGACAATCTAAATCACTCTCCTGAGTAGTTATCAGTTAACTTTCATTCTTGTTCTTTCAGCTCAACTGTATCACCTGTTTTTTCAAGGCCTGTATTTTTATATATCCCATTGCTGTATTAAAAAAAAATTCAATCTGATAGGCTTTTACCAGGGGAGTTTAATTATAGATAAATTTGAATTTATTTCTATCAGGCACCACCTTGACTCAGTCACATGAGGAGGATCACAGGTATGCCCATTTGCCATGTGCTTTTGGGTGAGGTAGGCGCATATTTCACACAGGCAGCAATATGATAGTCATGCTTCCCAGGCATGTATAGTGTCACCTCTTTCTTGTAGGACAATGCAGAAAGAATAATGGAAAGAGAATACTGTCCCCTAACTCTTATTTTTGCTAATTAATTTAAATCCCTTAAGTTTTCTGTTTATACAATGTGTATAATACCTGCCTGGTGCACTCCATAGGGTTGTTCACCGATGCTGTAGGTTAAGTTCCTTCTGGTTATTTCAGCTTAGCACTCTTGAAAATTTTCTAAGAGCCTAGTATTTGTAATTAGAATATCTTGATTACTGTGGTGGCTCCTCTGCTTGCTTGTGACCTTGGAAAAGTGCAAACCACTTTAACTTTAGTTAAAAAGCAGTAGCAATGCCTGACTTACCTACCCCAGAGGATTTTTGTGAGTTTGAAGTAAACACTGTGCAGGTGCCTTCTAAGCCGCAAAGTGCATTTAACAATGATATCTTAGAGAAAATTTTTCCTATCTGTTGAGCATCCTAAAATTAAGTTATGGGGTGGGAGTGGTGGTGCAGGGGAGGTCCTACCTATAAAAAAATGTTATTCACTATGTTGACTTAATTCAAATTGTAATTACCTGAGTTCAAGGAAACAAGATTGCATGTTAGTCTGCAAAATGGCAGATTTTTGATCCTGAAATTCTCTTTGCATTTGATAAAAGAAAAGTAGTTTTTTGGTTTTTTTTAATTGGCTTTTAGAGGGAGGACAGGGGGAGATAGAAATAATAGAACTGTTGTTCTTGGTTGATTCTTGCATGTGCCTGGACTGGAGATCGAACCCGCAACCAACTGAGCTATTCGGCCAGGACAATTTTTTTTTCTTTCTAAAGAAGTTTAAGATACTATATTGGCAACCTCTATGATGGAGTTAGAAAAATGAACATGACTGTTCTACCCTAAAGGGGAGAGCAGTTTGCAACACTAATTATGAGATAAGGTAATAGAAATATGTACATAGTAGTAAAGGAGCATGGAGAGGATTCATTGTAACTGGAGTGAATGGCTCAGAACAGATTCAGATTTTGGTAAATATTTATTGGGCACCTATTGAATAATTCCCCACTTAATAATCTTGTAGAATCACTTTGTGATTTAGCTTCTTTTTTTATATTTGTCATTTGTGAAAAACAGAACTGAGCTGAGCTCTTCACAGTGCATTTCACCAAGAAATTTGGATGACTTTATGGCAGCCTGTTATACAGAGTGTGGCAGTAAAGGGTTTTTGTCAGGATTTTGTGGGGGCTTAAGACTAAAGGAATCTTGGGACCATATTGTAAAGAGCATTGTGTGTCATAGAGAGTTGGGTTCTTATCCTCTAGATAGCTTCAGAGAAGCAGCCTTATTCCTTATCTCTAAATGGGATAAATTTCTACCTTTAACTAACTTTGTGACATTCATTAATGAGCCCTTTCCACCATTTAACCTTTTTCTCTTTCTTGGCATTTTTCCTCCATCCTTTCTGGCTTAATGTTTCTGTTCTTGGAGAATTTACCTAAGAAATGGAAAAATCATATTGTATTTCAGCGTGAATATGTGAATTTTCAGCCTTAATCATGAGTAAGCCTTGTTATGAAGTGCTGCTGATTAGTATCCTTGAGTAACTTTTAGGAGTTTAAAAAGGAAACCAAAGTCTTTTATTTCACAACTTGCTATCTTACTTGCAGGCTTCCTTGTAATTTTCTTAGCACACCAACATTTAGTGTAACTATTTTTGGTCATACTAGAGGTTTTGCTAGTTATTTAAATACCACATCACTATGGAGGTTGTTGGATGAGGCCATAAAAGTAATGGTTACTTAGTGTTTGATTCTAAAATAGATCCTATATATATGCATATGTGAAAATGTTAAACTCTCATGGTAAAAATGAAAATTAAATTCTCAGCTACATTACATAAATATGGTGAACAGTGATTTGTGTATCCTTCTAGAAATTTTCTGTGCATGTATAATTCTTTGCACATTTGTGTGTCCCGATCTCACCAATAGGATTATACAGTTAGTACTGTTCTGTGCCTTTTATTTCACTTAAGGGTGGTTCTTGGGTGTCTTAACATATCATCACATATAAATCTAATTGTTTTTAAACACCTGTATAGCTAAACCATAGTTTAGTCAGTTCCTGATTAGTCTGAACAGCAGAACCTACTGTGGTTAACTTAAGCAGAAGATTTTATTGGAAAGATTAGGTGCTCCACTGAATTGATAGCAAAGCAGTATAATCGAGCTTGCAAATGGCAAAACCAAGGAAAGCAAGCCACAACCAAGTTCCCGCTGTCAGTATAGCCCTCTGAAGAAGATGCTGGGCACATGCCAGTGGTTTCTCATCTCCACTGTAACCACCATGCAGTCTCTATTGATACAGTTTCTGATACTGGAGCACTCCTTTAGGATTGCGTATTGTGGACAAGAGCATTCGATTGGCTCAGCCTACGTCACATACCTGTGCCCTAAATGCCAAGGAACTCAAAGAAGAGTTCTCTGATGCTCGATTGCCAGAAACAACAAATGTTCACCACGCCTGTCGATGAATATTATACACAGTGCTGCAATAAGGATTCTTGTGCATTTGTGTAACAAGTAAAATTTATGGTTCAGCTAGGGTTTACATTTTAGATTTTGATAAAATACTGCCAAATTACCTTCCACTAAAAAAAAATTAGAAAAAACTTGCAATCAAGATGGCGGCATAAGCAGACATGACTGGCTTCTTCACACAACTGCATCAAAAGTACAAGTAAACAATAGAACAATCATCACTCAGAACCATCAGAAATCAAGTCGAATGGAAGTCTGACAACTACGGAATTAAAGAAACCGCATCCATCCAGACTGGTAGGAGGGGTACAGACATGGTATGGGCTGGTCCCACATCCACGTGTGGTGGATATTCAGGAGGGATATCTCGGGAACAAGGAGTCCCAGCCCCACACCAGGCCCCTCAGCCCAGGGTTCCAGTACCTGGAAGATAAGTCTCCATAACTTCTGGCTGCAAAAACCAGCTGAGATTGAGTCAGTAGAAGAAAATTCTGGAGTCCCAAGCAGTTCCTCTTAAAGAACCCACACACAAACTCTCTTACTCAGACTCACTCCCTCCAAGCTCCAACACCGGGGTAGCAGCTTGAAAGGCACCAGTGGCGCAGGGAGAAACTGAAGTATCTGGCATCAAGGTGAGCAGAGGCCACTGTCCCTTTTCTAAACCCTCCCCCCACAGAGCTGGCAAGCTGGTGCCATATCTGAAACTCCATCAACCTGGCTCACACTGTTTAGCCTGCTTTGGAGATCCCCAGAGACTGACCCACCCAATTTCTGGGCCCAGTCAAGCTTCTTTTCCATATGAATGGCTAGTCTTGGCTTATGCTCCACAACTTTCTAAATCCTGTTAAAGAAGCAGTAGCTGGCCCCAGTGAGACCCAGGCCCAGCACTAGCAACAGCCAGCCTAGATTCTCAGCTTGGCTTCCCTTGGGAATCTCCATGCCCAGCACAAGTAGCAGCCATCTCAGATTGCTTATAACTCATGCAGGGTGGCCCCAGGCAAAACACAGGTTGGGGCTGACCTCGGCCTGCACCACCCAGAAAACCCCAGGGCCAGCGCACCCACTGGACAGCTACAGACCACCTCAGAGCATCACCACCCTGCCCCTGCACAGCTTATCCTCCACAGAAGACAGAAAAGTCATGATAAGCAGGGACTAGAATTGAAGGGCAGATAAAGAACTTCCCAAACAAGAAAAAGCTAAAGGTGTTCATCATCACCAAACCGTTATTATATGAAATGTTAAAGGGACTTATTTAAGAAAAAGAACCTGATCAAAACTATGAACAATAAAATGGCAAAAATATATATATCTGTCAACAATTGAATCTAAAAAACAAATTACGCAAACAAGAATAGAGACAGAATCATGGATAAGAAGAATGTTTTGATGGTAGCCAGATGGGAGAGCATTGTGGGGGGATGGGTGAGGAGGTGAAGGGATTAAGAAGTACAATTAGGTAGTTACAGAATAGCAGTGGGGAATGTATATAAAGTACAGCATAGGAAATGGAGTAGCAGAAGTACAGGCATAACCCATGGACATGAATGATGGCTGGGGGATTGCCTGAGGGAGAAATACATTTGAACAAAGTGGCTTGAAGAGAATATTTTTTCAGACGCTGTAGAAGGAAGGTGTTTGAACATAAAAGAACACTAAAATTATTATACAAAAAATTTATTGTACATGATGTATAAGTAGTATGCTATGATACAAATGGGCATTAAAGTTAAAGGCAATAAACAAAAGAACTATCTCATGCAGATGTCAGATTAAACTAGTAAGAGTCCAGTTTAACTAGACTAAAACTAGTAAGAGTCTGAGTGGAGGGGGCAAAGGGGGAAAAATCAGGACAACTATAATAGCATAATTAATAAAATAAAAAAGAAAAATATTAGAATGTTTAATTTTGAGCTTGGAATAATTTCATGTACTTAAATTCAACAGGCTACTCAACATTGTGTTGACTGATGCCTAGTCTATGTTTGGTAATTTAACAGTTTGATTTAGTTACTGTTAACATGTACTTCTTGTTACTAGTTTAGTTAAACTAGACTCTTACTAGTTTAATCTGACATCTGCATGAAATAGTTCTTTTGTTTATAGCCTTTAACTTTAATGCCCATTTGTATCATAGCATATTACTTATACATCATGTACAATAAATTTTTTGTACAATGATTGTTGTGTTCTTTTATGTTCAGACACCTTCCTTCCATAGCGTCTGAAAAAATATTCTCTTCAAGCCACTTTGTTCAAATGTATTTCTGAGATGTGCACTTTTAATTCGGAATCTTTGCTTATGAGAGAATTAGGAAAATGGTCAGTTTAAAGTATGTTAATATACCTGATATATTAATTTGAACATTATTGTTTGGGATAAAGTCAGTGTCAAAGAAATAGTATTCATTTCTTTAAACCCTCTTTCTTCATTAAATTTCTGCCCTGTCAGAGCCATTTAGCTTATTCCCTCCTCCTTAGTATTGCTACTAATATCTGGAAAGTAAGAATACTTTTTTTTTTTTTTTTTAGTTTGGAGAGGTATTGGTTGAGAACAGTAATACCAGTAATATGTATCTGAAAAGAACAAATTCAGGAGTTTGGGTGGTATAATGGAAAATACGATTTAGAATCAAAGAACCCGATTCTGAGTTTCAGTTCTACCTCTTTGTTATCTTGAGACATATCACTTAAGCTTCAGTTTCTTCATCTTTAAAATAAGATTATCATTCCCACTTTGTTGATTTCACAGACTTACTGTTATGGTCAGATAAGGTTGTATGTTAAGAGGGAACATATTTTCACCTTCACATTATCAAAGACCATGCAGGTATTTTAAATAAGACAAGAGTACATTAACATAAACATAATTACAGGACTCCATAGATGCAATAAAAAAAGAAATATCCATATTGAAGTGGGTCCTTTGAGTATTTGGCAGACAGCATGTAGTCCAGCTATTTTAAGCTGGATAAAAGCCAAAGATAATCATGGAAACCAAGGTACGGTATTTTGCTGTATATAATGTGCTCCCATGTTTAATGTGCACCCACATTTTCGGCCAAAACTTTCATGAAAAAAATCTTCCGTTTTAATTTTTTAATTCAATTATTTATTTATTTATACTTAGAAACAAGACCATCATTTTCCAGGGTATTATTTTGCATATGGACATTGTTATTGATGTCTAGAGTTACACTTTTAATGCTTAAGCATAAATAAAAGAATTAAAAACATATAGATACAGAATTAGTACTACTCATGTATAATGTGCATTCTTATCTTTCCTCCCTCAAAAGTTTAGGCCAAAAGTGTGCGTTATATGCAGCAAAATACGATAATCATGTTTTGAACTTAATATGTACTGTGGTGAAATATATCTCCCAGTATTTTCAGTTATTTATCTGTTATACTAAGCATGTAGTAACTTCAGATTTGTAACTGGGAGACTCAATCGGATTGGACATTGAAACTAGCATTTTAGTTGGTTATATTTAGACAGTGGTCCTCAAACTTCATTGCTCATCACAATCACCTGGAGAGCTTGATAAAACACAGATTTCAGGACTCCGTCCCAAAGTTTCTGATTCAGTAAGTCTGGGGACTGATAATTTGCATCCTAATAAGTTTCCAGATAATGCTGGTGCTGCTGGTCGGAGGACTACACTTTGAGAGTCAGTTTTAGAGAAATCATATAATTTATATCTTCCAAGCTGATCCATACTTTATCAGAACAACAGGAGTAACTGAGCCTGCCACTGGCAAACCAGAATAAAGGGTCATCCTAATTTTACCCAATGGAAAAATCTTTTTACAAAGAGATTTATGTAATAAAGTTGTCACCTGGTGGATGATGCATGATACCCAAGTTCTATGTATTTTATTATTTTAAATAGCCAACAGATGATTCAGTCAGTTTTTCCCCTTGATTCCTGCCCTTATAAATGTTAATTAAAAGAGAAGCATTCTGGATTCTTTAGCTGATTTATTTTGCCATGAATACTAGCAAAATTATTGTAGGTGTACACATTCATTGGATGTGTAGTTGGATTAAATACTAGAAGGTAATTTCCAAGTTTGTTTTTTATAAGCCACAGTAATAGATACATACTATGTTGCAAACCCGCGTTCAGATATGTAAGTGTATATATAGCTCTAAAACAAAAGTTTCCAAACAGTACTGTTCTGACCTTGTGTGGTACATACAGTCTAATATTTGCTACTTTTAAGTTGTTTTTTTTTTGATGTGATCCCCTAAATTGATTTTATGACCTAACTGGTTATAACCTACTGTTTAAAAATCACTATACAGAGGACTTCTGTGATTCCAAGAAACTGTGACATAAGCTTATGAAAGGTGGTTGGTTTAACTTCAGTTTTTTTCATTCTTATTCTTCTCAAACACTGCAGTCATTCTCCATCCTTACAAAAACCTAGTGGGGGAAGGTCTCAGGAGTTGGGACAGAAAGGAGAAAATGATGCTATTTTTACCACATCCTACTGTCTGACTTCTTAATTAGCTTTAATGGTCTATCATTTATTCCCTCTGAAAATTAGCAGATGCTACATTTTATTTTCCAGTTTTTTTAAATTTAGCCCTAACTGGTGTGGTTCAGTGGATTGAAGGTCAGCCTGAAAACTGAAAGGTCACTGGTTCAATTCCCTGTCAGGGCACATGCGTGGTTTGCAGACCGGGTCCCCAGTTAGAGGTGTGTGAGTGGCAGCCAATTGATGCGTCTCTTGTACATCAGTGTTTCTCTCCTTCTCTTTCTCCCTCCCTTCCTTTCCCCTCTCTCTAAAAATAAATAAATAAAATATTTTTTTAAAATTTCAATTGCATCTAGCTTTGTATTTGTGAAAATATTGCACTAAAAGAAAAGACAAACTAGGTCTTTGCTAAGAAAATCTAAACTCAGCTTATATTCAAAAACCCTGAACTTCACCAAATTAAATTTGGCTTATCTTAATAAAAGATGTATTAATCATACTAGTTGTATCAGTCAGAGCCCAGCTACAAGACAGAAACCACATAGGAATTTAAACAGGGAAAACCTAATGTAAAGAGTCATTAACTATAGCCCTGGCTGGTGTAGCTCAGTGGATTGAGTGCCAGTCTATGAACCAAAGGGTCACTGGTTGATTCCCAGTCAGGGCATACGCCTGGGTTGTGGTCCAGGTCCCCAGTTGGGGGCGCATGAGAGGCAACCACACATTGATGTTACTCTCCCTCTTTCTCACTCCCTTCCTCTCTCTCTGAAAATAAATAAATAAAAATCTTTTTTAAAAATCTTTTAAAAAAAGAATCATTACCTATAATGTGGAATTAGAGTAATGGAAAATTGGCTAAGAGATGAAGAGGACAGTAAAGAATACAGTAACAGCAGATAGCAGGCATAGCCACTACCTATAAGACTGAGGCAGAACATGGAAGAAAGAAACAAATCTGGCATCCAGGC
This sequence comes from Mormoops blainvillei, assembly GCA_004026545.1. Taxonomy (NCBI): domain Eukaryota; kingdom Metazoa; phylum Chordata; class Mammalia; order Chiroptera; family Mormoopidae; genus Mormoops; species Mormoops blainvillei. The sequence goes on along the minus strand of PVJD01000158.1, from coordinate 531,739 downwards.
CTTTTTGGAAAGGCATGACTGAAGGCCCACTGGATGGCAGAAAATATCACTGAGGGTCCAAAAATATTAAATGGAAAATTCCAGAAAAAAGCAATTCTTAAGTTTTCAATTGTGTGCCAGTCCGAGCAGTGTGATGACATCTCACGCCATCCCACTCTGTCCTGCCAAGATATGAATCAACCCTTTGTCCAGCATCTCCACACCGTAGATGCCCGCTGCCAGTTAGTCACTTACTAGTCAGTTTGAGTTACCAGATCCAGTGTAGCAGCATCGCAGTGCTTGTGTTAAAGTCATCTTATTTACTGATGGCCCCAAAGTACAGTAGTAGTGATGCCGACAATTCAGATATGCCAGAAAGAAGTTATACGTTGCTTCCTTTAAGTGAAAACGTGAAAGTTCTCAATAAGAAAAAAAAAATTGTATGCTGATGTTAGTAAGATCTATGGCAAGAACAAACCTATCTGAAATTGTGAAGAAGGAAGCAGTCTTGCTAGTTTTACTCTCACACCTCAAACTGCATAAGTTAGAGGTACAGTTCATAATTGCATAGTTAAGATGGAAAAGGCACTAAATTTATGGGTAGAAGACACAAACAGACAGTGTTCCAACTGACAGCATTGCATTGCACCAGAAAGCATTGAGCCTATAGGAAGATTTCAGCAAGGGGTCCCCTGAAATGAGTTGATCCTGTTCATATAACCTTTATTTCAGTATGTTGTTACAATGTTTCTATTTTATTATTAGTTATTGCTAATCTCTTACTGTGCCTAATTTATAAATTAAACTTTATCATGGGTATGTACATATAGGACAAAACATAGTATAAATTGGGTTCAGTACTATTTACAGTTTTCAGACATCCACTGAGGGTCTTTGAATGTACCCTCCCAATTAAGGGGGACTATTGTACAAAAAAGTGAATAGTACTGCTCCTGAGGAAGGAAGGTAGTTGTATAAACTGATAATAAAAGCATAATGTGATAAGTGCTTAATACAGCATGTATAGAATATTTTGGCCTTAGCATGGGATAAAGTGTCAGCCTGCATTGGGGAACAAAAGCAAAGCAGATTATATAGTACCTCCTTTATTCTCCTCGTGCTGATTCTTGTATTCCTCACAATATCCTTATGAATAAGGTAGGTAGTATGATTGCCATTACACAGATAAGCAAACGAGATCTGAAACAACTTTTTCTGTCAGTGTTAATACACAGGATCCAAGTCAAATTCAGCATATTTATCTCTGAAGTAGGTGATGTACTTTGAAATGCAGAAGGCTACAGTATTAAAAGTTTACCAAATGTGAAACGCAGATTTAGGTACTACTATGAAAGATTTTAAAAGTGAATTAGATATGTCCCAGCCCTTAAGGGGTTTATAGTCTAGTAGTGCTGGTAGAATGTGATACAGGCTTTGATAGAGGTACTAGAGAAAGCTTAGAAATGGTAAATAATCAAAATGTAAAAGTAAGAAAAAACAAAAAGGTAGTTGCCACTTATTGCACATCTGCTAAGTGCCACACTTTGTACCATCCTCAGTATAAATCATGCAGTTCCATTGAGTATAGACCCTGTGTTAGGCAGTTATTGGAAATAAGGCTGGGAAGATAAATTCATTACACATGTTGGACTTGTTGGTAGGGACTAGGTTGTGACAGGTTAAGACAGAGTTTGAACTTTCTTCTGTAGACAGTAGAAAAGATTGATGTTTTCAAAGGAAAGAGTAAGAATTCTAGTTATGATTAAGTTAGAAGATATGTGTATATACTTGATAAACACACGGATGTGTATATATTCATATTGTAGTATAGCGGCAGAGACATATTAGATGTTAAATGTAATCCCTTCCTTCCAGCTTCTTTTCTCATCCTTCCCTGACGCAGTCATATGTAGGACAGATTAGAAAGCTGGGGCGTAGGTAGATGGTTATTACAATGGTCCAGGTAGGAGGTAAAAAAAAAAAGCCCTATCTAAGGCAATGGTAGTGAAGGTGAAGACGATGTTACTAGTGAAAGCTAGAATTAATAGGGTTGGGGGGGGAGGTATGTAGGGAGTGAAAAAACTTAAAGATGAAGATAATTTGAGGCACTTTCCATTTCAGGAGAGTGCACACTTCAAATACAGGCTTTTTCTTTTTTCTTTCTTTCTTTTTTTTTTACTATAAAGGTAATGAATGCATGTCAATGTTAAAACACTGGAAGGGCAAAAGATTGCATATTGAAGGTGGGAGTAAAAGATGACATCATACAAAGAGAAATGGGTCAAGGGAAATAACAGAGGTTAAAACTTTGGTGAGAGTCCTGACCAACGTGACCCAGTTGGTTGGGCATCATCCCACAAAGTGAACATACAGGAATTAATCAGTGAATGTATAAATAAGTGGAACAACAGATTGATCTCTCTCTCTCTCTCTCTTTTTCTTCCCCCTACCCCACCTTCCTCTCTCTAAAATCAATTTTTAAAAATTTAAATTTAAAAATGCAGGAAAAAAATTAAAACTTTGGGGAAGGTAAAAGCAAAGAGGTTTTCTAAAGAATGCATGGTAAGGAGTAAACTGCTCAAGTTAAAGCTTCTCTACTCACTATTGTCTTCCCATAGTTCTTCAACAAATAGTGGCTAATTAAGCTAATTAAATACTGTAGTTGGAGCTCTTCCTAAGTCGGTTTTTAAAGTGAATTTTACCTTGCAGTGAGGCCTGACTTCTTTTCTGTTCTGAGCTCAGATCTAGCTTTGATTTCCTAGAGACCATGACATACCCAGCATGGTGAGATCATCTCAGATCATCAGTGTTCTTTCCTCCTCCAACATTTACAGCAGAGAATATTGTTTTTATCTCTGAAACCGCACAATCATATTAGTTATGTTATATGTACTCACAACCAAAAAGTCTCCATATTTAAAAATCCGAAGAATACCTAACTCACTTTATGAAGGTAGGTGTGCATTGTAGAAGCTTGCTAGAGGTTATGGCACATGAGTTAAGTTTTAAAGATAAGTAGCTGTTAGCTAAGTGAACAAAAAGTCACCGAGTATTGGAGAAAAAACACAAAGTATGCTAAATAAATATGTGCAAAAGGTTCAGTGTGTAAGAAATACTGGGAATCAGAAACTTGCAGCTAAGGTTACCTCCTTTACTAATTTTCATGGGTTTTGGTCTCTTCCCAGAATATATGTTTGTAGTACTTTAATACTATGAAACAAAGGTACAGAAATATTAGATAGTTTTCATCGTGGGAAAGAGGACCAGTTCTCCATATCTTACTATTTCCTTTTCATCTTATTGATTCTTTAGCAGCTCTTTAAGCCTTGTTAGCATACGTGGTTTGTATACATTGTAGTGTCAGGGAAAAGATGTCTTACATTCTTAAATTTACTCTTAAAGTTACATCCTTTTGGGAACTTTAATTTCTTTATTACTAAGCTCAGTGCCTATAATATAGTAAGTACTCAATATTTTTTGGGTGACTATCTCTTCCCTTCCCTGCTAGCCTTCAGTGGCAGATTTCTCAAATGCCGTACATTGTTTCATTTTCCTTTATCACTCACTATTAATATTTCTAGTGTTTGAGTTACTTTTTTGATTACGTTAGGAATTGTAGTCAGAGTCAGCAAGATTGGGAAACTAACAACTTAAAAGTGTAAGGAAAAGGAGGAATGAAAGATGACTTGTTATAGATAAGTGTATTGGTTTCCTACGGCTTTGTCACAAATTATCACTAACTTGTTTATAGGACTTAAAAACAACCAAAACCTGTTCTCTCGCAGTTCTGGAGGTCAAAAGTGCAAAATCCAGATATTGGGAAGGCCATGCTCCCTTTGAAGGCTCCAGGGAAAATACTTCCTTGAGTTTTCCAGTGTCCCGTGGCTCCAGGTATCCCTTGGCTTGTGGAAGCATAACTCCAGTCTCTGCTTTTGTCTTCAAATGACCTGTGTTATCTGTCTTTGTGTCTCCCTGCCTTTCTCTTCTAAGGATATGTGTCATTGGATTTAGGTTCCAATCTTGAAATCCTAAATTACATCTGCAAAGATACTTTTTTGCAATTAAGGTCACATTCACAGGTTCTGGCATTTAGGACTTGGGCCACTCTTCAACCCACTTTGGTAGGCTGCCAGATTAGTATCTAATTGAAGTAATAGCGAGGATTACTATCTTCAAAGTAAGAGTTATAATGTGTGGAAAACTAACAGCATAAAAACAACTCTGAAGTCATTTCATTTAAAAGACAAGTTTAAGTTGTGAATATTTTCTTCAATTAATTTTAGAAAATATATATTTAAGTATTTGAACTCAAGGGCAGATGTGTTTGGTTGGAGATTTTGCTCCTCGGCGGTATTCTTCTTGAAGAATCCTCAACTTAACATTTTTACTAAAACTTTTAAATTTGCAAAATTCAGAATTTTTGCATTTGAGTCTGGTGATAGTTATTTGAAATAGGAATGCTGTTTTCCTTTTCCTATTTTACCGATGTGGAAATGGACCTCAGTTTCTATAATTTGCCCATGGTCACAGGTTATGAAATAATACAGGTGGATTTGAACACTGTTAAGAACTGTAAAGCTTGTTGAGTTTATTAATTTTTTTATTTAAAAAGAGAAGACTTTATTGTTTTTCATGTTTCACAGGCTTTTCAATTTGGAATGTTAGCACAAAGAAGAGTAAGATTTCCTGTTTGCAAAATAAACCAACTCGCAATATCTATGTTGTCTGTAGATTCTTTGGTATAACTTTAAAACATATAGTTCTTCAGTGGATTGCTTTTAGTTGTACGTTCATGGAGCTTTTGTTACTTTTTTATTTTGTTTTTTTTAGGACTATGTGTAGTAGATGACAGCATGCAGCCATTTCAGGACAATACTTGGACAAAACTTAAATAGCTAGGAACTGGCCTTTTCTAACCTTTGCTCTTTCATGTTTGTTTTATTTATTTTAAATCATTTTCTTAATTACAGTTGACACTTTTATATTTTAAATTGAAGCTGTTTATCTTGGGATTTTAAAAATAAAGCTATCACCAATTTTTAAAAATTGTCTTGAAAATGGTAGAAGGTAAAGACTAGGAAAGTAAAATGCAGTAGAATACCTAGCCCCTTGTGCCAGTGTTTTTTGTGGAGAAGGACCTATTATTACCTGAAAATCACTGAGGGACTTATTAATTGGACTCATGGGCCCAAACAAAAGCAGACTAAATCAGAATCTCTGGGTAGGGCTTTAGGAATCTGCATAAAATGAGTGATACTTGTAATTTTTTGGCATTGATTTGGTGTTTAGGTACTCGGTTCTCACCACAACATGTGTCCTACTGAGGACAGTGACTTGGACCCTGAGTAAAGGAAGAGGGTAAGGTGACTTGATGGTATGAACTCAAACAGTAGCATTATTAAGTATAATAATTTGTATTAATTAAAGAGTGGTTGAATAGCCAAAGCAGTCTTAATAAAGAAGAACAAAGCTGTAGGTATCATGCACCCTGTGTTTAAACTATATTAGAAGGCTGTAGTAATCCAAACAGTATGGTATTAGCATACAAATAGAAACATAGGTAAATGAAACAAGAGTAGAGGTGTAGAAATAAACCCATGATTATATGGTCCGTCAATTTGTGACAGAGGAGCCAAGAATATGCACTGGGGAAAGGATATCTCTTCAATAACTAGTGTTGGGAAAACTGGACAGTCACATGCAAAAGAATGAAACTAGACCCCGCAATCTTACACCATAGGCAAAACAAACTGAAAATGAATTAGTCTTGAATATAAGACTCGAAATCATAAAACTCCCTAGAAGAAAACATAGGCAGTAAACTCCTTGACATTGGTCTTGGTGGTGGTGTGTTTTTTTTTTAATCTAACACCAAATGCAAAAATAAAGAAGTAGTAGCACATCAAACTAAAATGTTTCTGTACAGCAAAGGAAACACAGAGAGGCCAGTTGTTTGTTCAAGTTTAACCAAGTAGTGCTTTAACCACTGTTACACAATGCTGACTATTCAGAATCTTGATACCGACTTGGGGATATTATGGTAAACATCAAAAACTTCTAATGGGTAGAAAGTGATTTAGAGTGGGAACTACTTTACATGGAATGGTCAGGGATGTGCCAGTGGCAGTGAGAAACCAGCCATGAGAGTCTGTCTATGTGGAGAGAGGAAAGATGATGTGTGAAGCCTTGCAGGTACCAATGGTAAGAGATGGATTTGGAAGGCCACTTTTATGTTTGTTCTGTTTCTGTTTAATTCTGCAGTTATAAAACATGTGCTTTCTAAAACAAACATGTCTTGTCTTTTTTTTTTTTTTCTGCAACTGTATTCATATGGTTTTAAATACCATCTTGTGCTGACAACTATGTCTCCAGCCTGAACAACTTTCCTGAAGTCTAGACTCACATCCAATTGCCTACTCAACTTTACCACTCTGGATGTCCAATAAACATCTCAACTCAAAATAACTGAACTGAAACTAATGATCTTTCCTGCCCTATGTACAATTTTCCCCATCTCATTGCATCTTCCATTTGATCAGGCAAAAAATATTGGAGCCATATTTACCTACTTCTCTCAAAATCCAATTTGACATTATCAACTAATTCTTTTGGCTCTGCTTCAAAAATGTGTACAGAATTTAATAACTTTGAACCACCTCCATTGTGACTGCTGTGGTCCAAGACATCATTTCTTGCTTGATTAAGAAAGCCTCCTTACCCAGTCATTCTCTTTGCTTCCTCTCTCATCTGCTTCTACTTACAGGTTTTTGTCATGGTAGCAGCCAGAGTAATGTTAGAATTTAAGTCAAATTATATTACCCTTCTGCTCAAAACCCTCAGTGAATGGATCTCTCATTTTATTACATATAAACTTATGTCCTGCAGGGTCTGCTATTACGGATATGTCTCTTCCCTGCCTTCTAAGCTTTAGCCATGTTGGCCTTACTGCACTTTCTCCAGCACATGTCACCTTATAACATTTCCTCTAGTGGTTTCCTCAGCCTGGAGTACTCTTCTCTTAGTAATCCAACTGCCTGTTTCCTCACCTTCAGTCTTTACTCAAATCTCCCCTTGTCAGTGAGAGAGTACCCCCTTTTAAATACCACAACCTTTTCCCTTCCCTCCGTGTTCCAGGTCCTTTACTCTGCTGTGTTTTCTCCGGACCATAACATTTAACATCCTGCAACTAACATACCATACCCTCTTTGTGTCTCTGTTTCTGTCTCTCTCTGAATGTACACATACACATAAATACACACACACATTTTTTTAAAGGTTTGTTCTTTGTCCCTTTCTTCTCACTTCACAAGGGTGGGGCCTTTGTCTATTGTTTACTGCTATATTCCAGTTGCTAAGACTTAGAACATAGTAGATGGATATTTCTAGAAAAACTGACATTTGGCAAGCATTGGAGATACATGTGGTTACAAATGAAAATGAATAAAACTTGTTTTTACCCTGGTGTTTTGGTTAAAAGTCTCCTTTCTGCATATCTGACCAGTGATATAATTGAAATTCTCAAAAGATCTTTGCATCAGTTTTGTGGGTTTAGCTATTAGAGCTGCATTGATGTTCCTTAAATCTGTTGAATTAAGCTTGTATTTAACTTGAATATTCAGAGATATGGCTTAATTAATTGTTTTAATATTAATACATATACTAGAGCACTTAAAAACAGCTTAATACAGTAATTACCATCACAAGTGCTCTTAGATTTTAAAATGCCATAAAAGTTGTCGTAAAGTTTCAAATTAGCGTGCTTAATCATAAAATAAGGATTGGCCCTTTAGAAAACTGATGACTGTGGCCAGGAAGCAAGATCTCAAATGCTTTTTGCTCTTCTTGACAGCTAAGGCAGTTTTTGTAGTAAAATAGAAAGGACAGAAAGAAGCTTTATAACACTGTATCCATTATGTACTGGAGATACGTTATTGAGTATGGTCTCCATCTTAACGGAGCTCATTTTCTGTTGGATGTCAGTCACATTCTGGTGGGAAAACCTGTAAAGCATTATGATACAGTTGATTATAAAGGAATAAGAGGAATGAAGGGTGATTTTGAATTTCTTGTTGGTGTGATTCATGGGAGCATAGTTCCAGAGATAAGAAAATACGAAAGAGAGGCTGAGTTTGTTCTGAGTTGTTGGCTGGGAGGATAGTGACAGGAAAATGAAAAGGAATGGATTAAGTTTTGGAATTTTGAGTTTCAGGCCTGATGGAATTAAAGTGGACATGTTGAGTAGACAGTTGGAAATAATGAGAGTGTAGTTAAAATGGTGGATGAAGAGATGGATTTGATCATCACTAATCTGTAGAATTAAGTTGAGGCTCTAGAGCTCAGTTAGTTCTCTCAGGTGAAAATGTAACCAAAGATTGAATGGTGAAGAAAACCTCCAGTATTTAAGGCTTTCATGAACAAAGAGGAGCTAATTGTCTCACAGTTAAGAAACCAAGGAGAGAGTTACATACTGATAAAGCCAAAAGAGATTATTTTCAAGGAGGTTGTAGTCAGATAAAGTATGTTCTGTGGCACAAGTAGATCATATTTTTGGATCAAATAAGATAAGGACTGCGAAATGGCTAGTTAATTCAGTTTAGCAATTTGGAAAAGCATTGATGATTGTGAGTCAGACACCCCAAGTATTTGGAAACAAGTTTATCCAGAATTAAAATAGAAGTCAACAAATACCAAATAAGATAAGCTGTGTGTAAATATAACTGACTCTAATAAATGACTGTACTGAAATTAAGGAGACTTGGGGAACACCACAGTGGCACTTGGATATATTCTCTGCCTTCAAAGATTTCTGTACTTAACCAGCACTTGGTCAGAATAAGTGGTATTGGTATTACTAGAGCAGTATATATTCTCTTGTGAAGTAAGAAAGGGTTTTCAGACTCTCATATCACTTAAATGTCTGTAAGATGATTCTTGAGGTTCTTTAGCAATAAAATCTGTGATTTCTAATTACATTTTTTTCTGTACCATATGGGAAAATTTGGGGTGTTAAAAATAGAAATGAAGAAAAGACACAGGAGAATCTTAAGTACATATTACTAAGTGAAAGAAGCCAGATTAAAAAGGCTGCACACTGTACGATTCCAGCTATATGACATTCTGGAAAAAGCAAAACTATGGAGATGGTAAAAAAACTAGTGGTTGCTAAGGGGACTAATAGGTGGAGTGTAGGGGATTTTTAGGGCAGTGGAAGTATTTTATATACTGTAATGATGGATACATTATACATTTGTCACAACCCTTAGAATGAACCCTAATGTAAACTAAGGACCTTGAGTGATGATGATGTACCAGTACAGATTCACTGAATGTATCAAAACAACTGCTGCTGCCCTGGTGCAGGATGTTGATAGTGGAAGAGGTCACTGTGCTCATGTGGGGCGGGGAAAATACGGGAACTTGCTGCTGGGTTTTGGCTGTGAACTTAAACTGCTCTTAAAAATAAAATCTATTTTAAAAACAGAACTGAAGATTTATATCACAGTTATTCACCTGTTGTGTACTTTCACACTTCAGAATATATATTTCCTTTCTATCCTAGACGTGAAAAGTTATTCAGAGTTAGAAATCTTATAAAATGAGTTAGACTTTGTGCCTTTTGTAATATTTAAAAAAATAATAATGGATAAAAGGAAGAGAAGAAAACTGAGGTCAGATATTTTGAAATTCCAGCTTATTTTCAGTTAACTAAAACTTCAAAACATACAAAAAACTTTAAGCAAATGAAATTTTTCCTAAAATACTACCATCTATATATAGGACATTTCTTTGATTTGTAATTGGGCATTTTGACAGTCTTTATAACATTTGACACAAGAGTCAATCATTCAGCAAAATTAAGTGTCCTACCTCTTTCACAAGGCAGCAAGTGACAAGAATATTGTCCTCTCATGAGTATATAATTCAGAAGACATTGAACAGTTTGTGTCACTTCCCCAGCCCTTCAGTCTAAATTAAGTCTCTTCTGTTATTCATCTTAATAACACTATTTTCTTCTTTAAATGGAGGTTATTGTAATTATTTCAAATTACAGTTCATATAAATGATGTGGGTATTCAGCCTGTTTAATTTCTCTACCTGTATTAGACTGTGAGAAGGAAACATAACAGTTTTCCATACACTTGTTTCTTCAAATCCCCAGTGCAGTGCGTGGTTAACATTCACTGGAACAATGACTGCCTTTAGTGTTTTCTGGAAGTGCAGGATGCCATCAAGTAAACAGATTTGGTTTAGTGTGAAAATAAGGGCCTGAAAATTAATAGGAAGGTGGTGTTGATGTTCAATATACAATTCTCCTAAGAGGGCAGGTAGGATGAATATAGAAAACAGGCCTGTAATTTAGGAATGTGGAAGTTATTCATAACCTTAATGAGGTGAAATTTGGTGGTAGAGTGAAGGAATGCAATTCAGATTAGAGTTGATCCTGAGATACTTTAGTCAGAAGATACAGCAAGCAGCTTTTCCCAGAAAAGTAGATCCAAACACTGCCAGCTTATTTATGTTTGTTTATTTTTAGAAAAGAAGGTAAACTACAAAGACCGGAAATTGTTTTTAAGTACTTTTCACCACTACACAAAAAGGAAATGTATGTGACAAGTACTGTAGTAGAGGCTTCTGGGAGGACCTCAGTTATCTTCTAGGAGTTACTACCACTTTTATCTTTCAGATTGAAATATTGAATGAATAAAAAAGGATGAGAAATGGGTGTTATGGTTTGGTTAACACCTTCCACCTAAGTTATCAGTTCTAATTTCTCGAGAAATTAGAGCACTGACAAATCATGGTAGATTATTCAAGAGAGCACCAGAAACCCTGGCTTCCTGTTTTCCATGCGCTTTTATAAAGTATTTCTTAATTTCTGTGAGTTTTGTATATTAATTTTTTTTTTTTAACTTTCAGGTGTTGGTAAATCATGCTTATTGCTACAGTTTACAGACAAGAGGTTTCAGCCAGTGCATGACCTTACTATTGGTAAGTTTTATAAAAGAGATGAAAAGCAATCAAAAGTTTCAGGTACTGGAAATGGAATGTGCCTAGAGGGGTCCATTCTATTAGTAATTAGTCAAAAAAAGTCAGTGAAACTCAATTTGTCACTGTGCAGAGATCAGTCTCCATCATCTTTTAAAAATGTAAGTATAGTAAAAATATTGTAAACTTTGTAAAAGTGATTGGAATGTAGCAAGACATTAATATTTTGATTATATTTAAAGATGAAACAAATGAGAATCAATATAACGTTGGGGTAGAACAGAGACTCTTCAAATTAAGGCTGTGCCATTAACTAGCTGGGCAAGCCACTTTACCACTCCATCAATTTCTTTATTTGTAAAATGAGAATAGTAGTAGTATGCATCTCACAAAGTTATTGTGAGCAGAAAATGAGTTAACAAATATGAAGCATTGGAACAGTGCCTGGCACCATGGTACGTGCTCTAGGCTTACCTATAATTACCTATCCAGAAAAACTACCATCAAACATTTTTTAGTTTTCTCAGTTGTGAAGAATAAGTGAGACAGTTACTGGTAAGGAGTTGTCAACAAATACTAGCTATTACTATTAGTGATATTAATATGCAAAAGTATAAAATTAAAATGTGAAAAACTAAAAACTTGAGATAAACACACTGTCAGGGCCTATATTTGTTTTAAAAAATTATGTTTATACCCTGAAAGCTAAAGAATCTAGCTGGAGCCCTGGCTGGTAGCTCCATAGGTTGGAGCATCACCCCATACACCGAAAGGTTGCACGATCAAACCCTGGTCAGGGCACATAGGTAGATTGCGGGTTCCATCCCCATTTGTGGCCATGGTGAGTATGGGGTCAGCTGATTGATGTTTCTCACATCAGTGTTTCTCCTCCCTGCCCCCGTCCTTCCGAAATCAATTTAAAAAACATATCTTCAGGTAAGGATTTTTAAAAAAAAAAATCTGTGGCTGTAACCCATTAACAAGTTGAAATTAGTCAACTATGAAAAAATTAAGTATTTAGTAATCTCGTTAGACTTTACAACTGATAGCTTGATGTATCTTTTCAGCCAGTGACTGCTTATTTTCTATATATATTAATTCACTATTACAAGCAAGTTGATTCTCATACCTTGTGTTTTGTTTTGTTTTTAGTGATAGACACATACTTCCCTTACATAGGTGGGTACAAGGTAGTTAAGAGTCAAGAATTAACATAATAACAGTAACATTGAGGGGAATTCTTTTTAAGATTTTTATTTATTTATTTTCAGAGAGAGGGGAAGGGAGGGAGAAAGAGGGAGAGAAACATTGATGTGTTAGAAAAACATCAATAGATTGCCTCTTGCATCCCCGCTGCTGGGGCCCTGGCCTGCAACCCAGGCATGTGCCATGACAGGGAATCAAACCAGCGAGCTTTCACTTTGCAGGCCGGTGCACTCAATCCACTGAACCACACCAGCCAGGGGTCTTGTGTATTTTTAAAATACCAAATCAAAGTTAGAGTTTATGAATCAAATTACTAGATCAATTAATAGTTTTCAACCAACACACATGTACTTTATGGACATATTGAAATCTTAGTAATAGCAACTGTCAGTAAGAATATTCAAATTCCTTTTTTTTCTATTTTTATTTTAGGAGTTTTAAGTATATACAGTAATGATGGGTAAAACAGTATTATTATTTCTGGTCCTCATGACATAGTTTATCTTTGGTAAGGTCATTTCTGTGTATAATTTGCTCTTTGTTCAATAAGTCTGAACCTTGGTAGCCATCTCTTAGGCATGGCTCAGCCCTGAGAAAACTGGCCAGACAGTTGGTTTTAATATAAGATACTTAACAAAAGTGACTTCCTTTTCATTGAAGCTTTTATTTAAATTTCTGAATTGTTACCGCATACCTGATGGAGATGATGAGCCCCAGCCTGCTGTCAGAAATTGGCACAGGCTATACTTGTGAAGAAGAAATAAGGGAGTAAGACAAAAGCAGTTGTTCGGAAAACTATCTCATGTACCTGTACCAGCTGACTCCGCTCTGGGTTTGCTGATAAGAGGCACCAGAGATAGTTGGCTAAAAGCAGAAAAGCCAAAGGTCTTCTCTCTGCATGGGTTAGCTGTATGTCCTCCATGGCTCTAGTGCAAAACCCATTCTTACCAAGCCCACTGATGGTCTGGCTTCCAGGCTCTGGAAACCCTGATTTTCTCTCTTTGTTCCCCTAGCCTAGAGATAGTAGCAGCTTCCTCATGTTGCTCACCTCTGAGTTGCTTTACCATCTCTTCTTTGGGCTTCTCAGCTCCTCCTTTACTGTAATCGGTTCCCTACCAATTCTCTCTGTTTTAAATATAATACTTAAGCATGGTTTCTGTTTTTCTGGTTGGACCCTGATGACTATATCTTATGACACCCATTACAATATTTTTTTTTCAGATATAACAACAATTTACCAGGTCATTAGCACATTTTTTTAAAAAGAACTTTAGAATCTGCTAAAATAGACACAAGGCAGTATCTTGATTCTGCTGCTTACCTGTCTTTGCCTGATGAATGGAGACAGGTGAAAAGTTGAGGTTGGGTCATGACTAAGAAGTATTAAGTGATAGAAAAGAGGAAATAAAAGACCATAAAGGTAAGGAAAGATTGAGATGTTCTTTATCCTTTGACTACTGTCTCAGTGAGAATTGTCATGTTATAAATCAAAGAAGCAGATTATAAATAGCTTCCTTGATACAATTACATTGACAGTCCGGACTAGAGCCTTGCTGCTCATGGACTATTTAAGGGCTGTTGCACTGGACCAGCAGCATCAGTATAATGTGGGAGCTTGTTAAAGAATCTACTGTGGCCCTGGCCCGGTAGCTCCATTGATTGGTGTTTCGTCCCAAAATGCCAAGGTAGCAGGTTCAGTCCCTGGTCAGGGCTCACAACAAGAATCATCCAATGAATGCGTATATAAGTGGAACAATAAATCGATAAATAGCACGTGTGCGCTCTCTCTCTCTCTCTCTGTCCCTCTCCCTCTCCCCCCTCCCTTTTTCCCTTCTCTCTCTCGCTAAAAATTAATGAAAATTTTTTAAAGACTCTACTGAATTGGATTCTGCATTTGAGCAGGATTTCCAAGTGATTCATGTGAACATTAAAGTTTGTGAAACATATTGAAGCAGTGACTTTTAAATATTGATTGCCCAGCTAGAAATATGTTTTATAGTGTTGACCTTGCACACACAAGTGAGTACATCCCCACAGACATCCAGACCACTCAGTTTCTTTCCTTTCTCTCCTTCTGTGATCTCACTTCCAAAAGTACCTCAGCTAAGCCCTGGCTGATGTGGCTCAGTGGATTGAGTGCTGGCTTGTGAACCAAGAGTATCTCAGCTATTCACCCTCATAATCACACCAGGATTTTGTCATTACCAGTATCTACAACCACTCCAGAATTTGAGTTTCATGCATCTGGCTGTTTGACTGTATTCTTTTCTTCCTTTCAACCAGCAGCCTCTAATTCTTAACACTAACAATTTATTTACCCCATCAGACCTAATTTATAGATCCTACCATCTTTTCACTCTTGCCCCTCTCACATTACTTCCCTCCTTACCCAGTTTTAATTCCAGCCACTATGATTGTCATAATCACTCCTGCATACACTCCCACCCCCTTGTGTTGCTTCATCATACTTCTGTGGCTAACTCATGGGTTAAATTCAACTATGTATACTTCATGCCTGCATGGAGAAAAACATAGAGCCATGCTATCTAGTGTCATATTAATTTCTTAGACACTGTCGTCTAACTGCTGGGCAATTACAGTTTGTTTTCAGTCCATTCATTTTCTACTTTTCTGTGTAACTATACCTTCTTGTCCTTTAAGCATGCAGCACCTTTTCTGTCTTCACTGTCAGATGATAACCTTGGTTACTATTTCACTCATAAAATAGAGGCAAGTAGAAGAGCATTTTCACAGGTTTCTGCCACTCATAGACCCACCTACCTGCATTTTGCCCGTGAACTCTTCCCTTCTTGCTACTGTGGATGAACTCTTAAGTTGCTAGCAAGGCCTTTCAAGAACATTGCTTCAGCGGTTTTTTTCTTCCAGCTGTCATTAATCTTTCCCTTTTCTAATGGTTATTTTTCTTTTCCAGTTTTCAGTCCTTTCCTCTCCTTTTAGCAAAAGTCCTCAGAAAGAACTGACCATATTTTGTCTCTAATTCTTTTTCACTTTTGAACCCACTCCAACCAGGGCTCTTTCCTCCATATACACATATTCAGCTGCTTATCCAACATTTCCTCTCTTGGATATCTAATAGGCATCTCAAACTTAACATACCCCAAATAGCTCCTGATTTTTGTCCTCCCAGATCTTTACAAGTATACATGTACATACACTCATACTTACCCTCTCACCTAGATTTTTCTCTCTCACTTTTTTTTTTTTTTGAGAGGACATTTATGAAAGTGGGGATAGTGAAGCAAAAGAAGGGCTTAGGATAGGAGAAGCAATAGGAGACAGCCTAGACAGGGCCGATTTGGTCTCTAGAAACATTATAGGAAAGAAGTGAGCCACGCAGGGCAGTGTGGGCTCACTGAGAAGTAAAAGTCACAGTGACAGAAGGGAGCTGAGGCAGGACTGCTGTCAGCTCACTGAAAAGTCAGAAAAAAATGGGGTCTTGGAGACAGGTTTGTGGCTAAGCCCCAGACAAAGCTGTGGCTGCCCATTGCGCCCCTGGTTGCAAGTCTCATTGGGAACCTTAGAGTTTAGGAGATGCACGCCTGAAAGTAAAGAAAAGCGTGGGCATGCTCCAGAAGGAGCCCATCTCCCTTTAACTTTTTTATACAAGTAAATATAAGTGAACATTGTCTCCCACCAGTATAAAGTCTATGACAGCAGTTATCTGTTTTGTTAGATATAAGGACTCTATAAATATTTGCTAAGTAAATTGCTCCATGGGGTGAGGGAGCTTGATAAAGTAACATTTAACATTACAGTGCTTAATGCATGCATTTCTTTAATGTTATTAGATTATGTTGCTTACAAATAATGCCAGTTAGAGCCCACTAATTCCCACTACATTTATTTCACTGCCTGCTAATGAGCAGTTTGGCAAGCATTGGTCTAGAGGCTGGGGGGTTTGTATGTTAATTCCACCTCCCTGTTTATCTCCCCCACTTCCTTAAACCAGTCAACCTGTAAGAAATGACTGCTAGAAATGAAAGTATACTTTTGGGGAAGTGGTGGTAGAATTGAAGCATCATTTCTGTTAGGTACCCTACAGTCTGTCAGTTAAAAAGACACCTCATTGTCCTGACTGGTGTGGCTCAGTAGGTTTGGGCATCGTCCCACAAGCTGATTCCTGATCAGGGCACATACCTGGGTTACCTGCCAGGTCCCTGGTCGGGGGCGTGTGAGAGGCAGTTGATTGATGTTTCTCTCCCTTTCTTTCTCCCTCCCTTCCCCTCTCTCTAAAAATAAATAAATAAAATCTTTATTTTTAAAAAAGACACTCATTTATTTGACATTCAATTTTCTGGTAAGTTGAGTTACCTAGAAAAATACTGCCAAGAATTGAGAAGGTACGTTAATGGACCGATCTAATTTAAATCTTACAAAGTTTATGTACCTTAAGTTTAAAATGTAAATGTATTTTCCTGACAGGGCTTATGATTACTCTGGAAACATAATTAAACAGAGTAAGTTAAATTTCCTGTATAACTTGCTTTTGGCCTTCCAGCAACCACTGTGAAGAGTTTGTATTGCCTTCTAGAGTTTTTAAATGTATTTGTGAAGACACAGACAAAGCTGTTCTGATTTATGCTTCTTCCACTGATATATGACACACCTGTTTCTCCTCACTCTTGCCTCTACTGTACTCAATAATGTTTTTAATGTTTGACGTGGAGAGGGAAGATGGTTCATTTACTTTTCAGTTCTTTTTTTTTTTAGTGCTTAGCATTTTTGTATATGTTTACGAACCACTTTGATGTCTTCTTTTTGAATTACTTGTTTATATCTTTGCTGCTTCTACTACTGGTTTTCTTCTGTCAAAATCCATTGATGTTTTTCTTTATGGCTTTCAAACCTTACTGAAGAAGATTCCTAGTGCAAAAACTACAGACATACTCTCTTAAATAGTATTCAGAAACTATAAATTTGCACTCCATCTGGTATATGGTCATGTAATATGATTTTCTTTAATCCCTGCATAACTTGTGGTCTCACACCATAAGTTATAAGCCATTCTTTCTTTTTCCTGTTTGAACAATCATCTTTGTTATATGCTAAATCTCCATATGTAAGCAAGCCTGTTTGGAAACTCTCAAATCTATTCCATTTATGGTCTTTTGCTATTTCATAAGGCAGGATTACACTGTGGTATTCATAGTAACTTCATAGTATAATTAATGTATGATTGATATTTTTCCTCTTCTAAGTTTTCTTGATTATTCTATGCATTTGTTCTTCCAAGTGAGTTTTAGTCTCAGTTTGCCAAGTTGCAGAGTTTTTAGTGAGGCTTTTAAAATTTGATAACAGTTTTATAACTTTGTAAGTTAATTTGGAGACAGTTTATGTTTTTATTGTATTGAGATTATCTGTTTATACACAATATTTGTTTTCATTTATTCCGGCTTTCTAAATGCTCTTCAGTAAAGTTTTATAATTCTTTGCATACAGGCCTGTGCTTTTCTTAAGTTTGTTCGGTATTTATCTATTTTGTTGCTATGGTGAATAGGATTTTTTAATCATGATTTTTGTTAAATTAATTATTTTTCATGTTCTAGGTAGATTGTTTGGTCTTACCTGGAAGTCACAATATTTTCTTGGCTAATATTTTTGTACCTTTTGTGATTTTAATAACTTGCCCCGGGTAACACAATTAATAGATATGATTGTCAATTGTCCCAAAAGTGGTTGATATGCAAGGATGCATGTATTTGCTATGCAAGGATGATAATGATCTAGAGGTAATTAGAAAATGTGTATTTACATTCTGAGTATTTTGTTCTGGAAGGTTGGAAGTGAATAACATTTGGAGAAAAAAAGCATCACTCCCTGACAATCAATGTCAGGTAAATGAGACCTTGCCTTTGGTTCCACAGTTTCTCTGGCAGCCAAAACTGTCTGTTAATTGAAAATGATCTGGGAAGACAGCCTCAAGGACATAGGGGATGATGGCTTATCCTATTTTAAAAAAGATAAGGAAGCCTTTCTAAATAGAATTCTCAGGCACATATATATACTTAAGGAAAAAGATTTTAAAATTTTAGCAATCCATTAGAAAAATAAGGTTTTTGGTTTTGTACTTGTTTCTGAAGTTTCCTGGACACTTAAGGTTTTAGTGTTTTCTTTTGTCACTTTGCCTAGAAAGGTAAAACCTGCCCTGTACCCAGCTAAGAATGAGAAGCTAAATGGGAAAGAATTATGTTTCTGGAGCTGAAATTGAAACTATCTGTTTTTGTTTCACTTGATAGGAAAACAAATCAGGTTTTTTTTAATAAACAACAGTGCTTGTCCATTTTCCCTTTTGAAATATGTATTTCCTTCCTATCGTCATTCCTTATCTCATTCCTGGATAATAATACTTTTAACTAGGTTTTTGTTGTTTGTTTTTTTTTTATTCTCCATGCTAACCATGTTGATTAAGTTAAAATGTCAGTTTTATTCTGACATTTCCCTATTTTTACAATCCTGATTTCTATATAACATTTCTTTAAAATCGGATATAGTTTTAGAAGTAAAAATCTTTGTTTAAACACTTTTAAGCTTCAACAACCTCTATTTACATACTTTGAATAAAGATATATATATATACCAAAATCCAATTATGTCTAAGTTAAGCGGAAGGGAATATATTAGACTATCTGAAGTTTTATAAAGAACCCACAGGAGGGTGGAGACTTCAAAGCGTCTTAGAGCCCTGGGAGCAGGAACTGTAACAGTGGTCCTTCAGCAGAGGTGATCTTAGCTTTTCATCTGTTAGGTTGGAATAGTTGCCAATCAATTTTAGTATCTTATTCCTCTGCTCAAGATGTCAGTTCCAGAGAAGGAGCATCTGCTTGCCCTTGCTTTCCCCGCCTGCCCACCCTTGGTAACAGTCAAGGGTCTGTTTCTCATTTGTAGGGGTTTTTTGGTCAAATTTAACATTGTGCATTGGATTAAAGAAATTTTGAATTCCAAGGAGCAGTGCAGATTTTTTTGTATTGTGGTTAAAACCCCCATTCATGACAGTGGAAGGAAGAATAGGATTTCTCGCTCCATCTGTGGCCAGAAACAATTGATTCATGAAAAGGCTTCCATTTTGTCAAATATCTTGCTGATCAGGAGCATTTTGTACTCTAGTACACCCCTTTTAAATACTGAGTATTTCAGCCCTGGCTGGTGTGCCTCAGTTGGTTGGAGTGTAGTGCTGTAGACTGAAAGGTCACAGATTCTGTTCCCAGTTGGGGCACATAAGCAGATTGCGGGTTTGATCCCTGGTTGTGGTGTGTGCGAGAAGGCAACTGATCGACGTCTCTCTCACATTGATGTTTCTCTCTCCCTTCCTCTATCTCTAACAGCAATGAAAAAATGTTCCCAGGTGAGGATAAATGAATACTGAATATTTCTCTTTTTTTAACAGATTTTATTTATTTACTTTTTGGGGGCAGGGAGAAAAGAGGGAGAGAAACATTAATGTGTGAGAGAAACATCAATCTGTTGCCTGTTACTTGTACCCCACAACGGGGGACAAACCTGCAAACCAGGCATGTGCCCTGACCGGGAATTGAACCTGCGACCTTTCAGTTTGCCAGATGACTCTCAACCAACTGAACCACATGGGTCAGGGCAATACTGGATATTTCAAAGAGCATTTGTGCCATACTTAGCCACTGTTTTTTTCCCTCGACTGCTCTCATTTTTATGTCATTAATGATTAGCTTGTAGATGGTCATTTTGTGTGCCCTCTCACCTTGTAGCATAGAATATATATGACTATGTATATACATATATATTACTAAACGAATATATATGTATACATAGGCAGGTAGAGTTATAAACACTGTAATAGTTTTTATATGGCATAATTTTAAATTTTTGCATCTTTATTCTAATACATCATGACTCCTAGGTCTTAGGCTGAGAAACATTAACATTAGTTTCTTGGTATTGGATATGCCTCTAAGATGGAATAATTATTAAAATGTAGAGTAAAAACTCCATCAAGTTATCATGGGAGGACAAATTACCTTTCTATTTCACCCCACTAATCACAGTTGAGGAAATTATAGGAGATGCTGAAATAGAATTCTGACACTGGGCATTGTGCCCTTACCTGGGCAGCTAGAGGCTGTTTTTCTGCCAGGAAGACATCTGGTTTCTGGAGACCATGTGTGTCTTTCCTTCACCCCAACTGATCTAAATACTGGTAGAAAACATACCAAGCAGTAATGATTTGGTGTGATACAAGTGATAGACTTCTTTCAGAGTCTTCTTCACATTTCTTTGCTCTTCTGAAATTATCTCCCCATTTTCTTCTTTTTTTACCTATTGAATGAGTACTTCCAAGAGTGACGATAAATGCAAGGGGGAAGCCAAAGTATTTTAATAAACATATACAGGTATAAAGCTTGTATTCCCTTTGACCTGCAATTTGTCTAAAATCATAAATTGAAAATGTATACTGGAAAGTTAGTTTCAGTGTGTATAGGTGAACATATCTTAGTGAATTTGGGAATGACCTAAATCTGTAGCAGTAGAGTACCAACTTGGTAGAGAGAGAGCGAGAGAGAGAGAGAGACAGAGAGAGAAGATACACACACACATAATACACACACACATAATACACACATGAATATTAAGCAACTCTTATAAATACTAATAGTATAGTTTTACATATTTATTATTGGCAAAGATATTTACCATAGAATAATGTTTTATGACATATTGTTGACTGGAAAGCAAATTGCAGAACAGCATTTATATGTTCCCAGTTATATAAAATGTATACTCATTTCTGTGTGTTTATTTATTCATGGAGCAGTGTCTGGAAATATGTTTTAAAAGTGGTTATCTCTAGTGGACAGATTTGGAGATTTCATCCCTGGTTATAGTCCATACTAGGAACCAAGACTATGATGTTGAAATTTATTCTATCCCTTTCAGTAATTTTTATATGACATTAATTGTTTTAAAGAAATTTTAATCTTCGTTACTAATAATTATGGTTCTTGAATCTCATTCTTAGTTTTTTTAATGTTACTAAGCCTGTGAAATACGAAGATCAGATTTTGTTTCTTGACTATACTAGCCTCGAATATCTTCGTGTTTTCATTAT
The DNA here is from genome assembly GCA_004026545.1 of Mormoops blainvillei. Taxonomy (NCBI): domain Eukaryota; kingdom Metazoa; phylum Chordata; class Mammalia; order Chiroptera; family Mormoopidae; genus Mormoops; species Mormoops blainvillei. Next base: position 510,468 of record PVJD01000158.1, on the reverse strand, counting down.
GCCCTTAGCTGATGTTTTATTAGCACCTCTGCCTTAGCTTATATGTTTACTAAGGGTAGGATCTGTATTTGTTCATGTTTTATCTGTTATATCACCTGATACAGCATGTCCTGGAACTAAACATCTTTTCTTAATTCCTTAAATGTGAAATATATTTCCACTACATTGTGTAACAAATCATTTTCTTCTCTATACAGGTGTAGAGTTTGGTGCTCGAATGATAACTATTGATGGAAAACAAATAAAACTTCAGATATGGGATACAGTAAGTATAGCAAAAATATATTGTGTGACTTCAGTGAAGTTTTTTTAATGAAAGTACAATGTATGTTTTCGTTTTCATGTTATTTTATGCCTGTTACAGTTTGTTAAACACTAACACCCCTGCAGCCATGAGATGGAATGTGGTTCCAGAAAAGATCAGTTTTTCTTATGCAGTGTCTTCAACAGGTATAGCCCAGCCATTAGATGTTGGTGAACATCTGTGAGTGAATGCTCAGGATGTGGTCTAAACGTACATACTATAAAATTATGTTTTTAAGAAAAACAAGCAGCATATCTGAAGTACACACGTGAGGTAAAATATGAATGTCAATATGTTAGAGTCTTGACCTGACAGTTTGTTAACTTGTTTCAAAAGTTTGATTTAGTCTCACCTACTTGAAGCCACCTTGCTCTCAATCCTAATTCGATTATTTATGTTCATCAAGTGCCTATTACATGCTATATAATTATTTTTTAACTTTTTATTGAATTTATTGGTGACATCGGTTAGTAAAATTACACAGGTTTTGCCCAGACTGGTGTAACTCAGTGGGTTGGGCATTATCCTGCAAACCTAAAGTTTGCCAGTTCAGTTATCAGTCAGGGAACATGCCTGGGTGGCAGGCCAGGTCCCCAGTTGGGGGCATGCAAGTGACAACCAATTAATGTTCCTCTCCCTCTTCTTCCCTCTCCTCTCTCTAAAAATAAATAAAGTATTTTTTATAAATTATTTTAAAAGTATAGAGATTTCAAGTGTATAGTCTATAATGTCATCTGTTTATTGTATTGTGTTCACCCCAAAGTCAGGTCTCCTTCCACTACCGTTTATCCTCCTTTTACTCTCTTCTACTTCCCGACAACCCCCCTTTCACTCTGGTTGTCTGTGTCCAAGGTTGTTTTTTTTTTTTCTTTGTTTAATCCCTTCACCTTTTCCACCCAGCCCTTCCCAGCCTCTCGCCTCTGACCGCTGTCAGTCTGTTCTCAGTGTCTGTGAGTCTGTTTCAGCTTTGTTAGTTTATTTTGTTTATTAGATTCCACATATGAGTGAAATCATTTGGTACTTGTCTTTCTCTGACTGGCTTATTTCACTTAGCATAATATTATTCAGGTGCATCCATGCTGTCACAAACGGTAAGATTTCCTTTATTACAGCCGAGTAGTATTCCATTGTGTAAATGTACCACAGCTTTTTTATCCACTTATCTACTAGTGGGCACTTGGACTACTTTCAGATCTTGGCTATTGTAGATAATACTTCAACGAACATAGGGTTGCATATATTCTTTCAAATTGATGTTTTGGGTTTCTTTGGGTATATTGCCAGGAGTAGACTCACTGGGTCATAAGGCAGTTTTGTTTTTAATTGTTTGAGGTAGCTCTGTACTGCTTCGCATACTGGCTGCACCAGCCTGCATTCCCACCAACAGTGCATGAGGGTTTCCTTTTCTCCACATCCTCGCCAGCACTTCTTGTTTGTTGACTTATTGGTGATAGCCGTGCTGACAGGTGTGAGGTGGTATCTCATTGTGGTTTTAATATGCATTTTTATGATGACATTGAGCATCTTTTCATGTCTGTTGGCCATCTGTATTTCCTCTTTGGAAAAGTGTCTATTCACTTCCTTTCCTATTTTCTAATTGAGTTGTTTGTTTTTTTTGGTGTTGGGCTGTATTAAGTTCTTTATAAATTTTGGATGTTAAGCCCCTATCAGGTGTATCATTTGCAAATACATTCTCTCATTTAGTGGGTTGTCTTTTCATTTTGTTGATGTTTTCCTTTGCTGTGCAAAAACTTTTTAGTTAGATGTAGTCTCATTTGTTTATTTTTTCTTTGGTTTCTCTTGCCTAGGCTGTATGTCAGGAAAAAGTATTACTGCAAGAAATGTCCATGATTTTACTGCCTTTTTTTCTTCTAGGATTTTTATGATTTTGAGTCTAAAATTTAAATCTTTAATCCATTTTTAGTTTATTTTGTATGGTGTAAGAAGGTGGTCTAGTTTCTTTTTCTTTTTTTTCATGTACCTGTCCATCTATTCAACATCATTTATTGAATAGACTTATCTTTACCCTACAGTATGTTTCTGCCTCCTTTTCAGATATTAATTGACTATAAAAGTGTGTGTTTATTTCTGGGCTCTCTACTCTGTTCCATTGACGTATATGTCTGTTTTTATTCCAGTACTGTGTTGTTTGACTACTATGGCCTTGTAGGATAGTTTGATATCAGGTAGTGTTATTCTCCCAACTTTGTTGTTCTTTCTCAAGGTTGCCGTGACTCTTTAGGGTCTTTTGTGGTTCCATATAAATTTTTGGAATATTCTAATTCTGTGAAATACGTCATTGGAATCTTGATAGGAATTGCATTGAATGTATAGATTGCTTTGGATAGCGTGGACATTTTAATGAAGTCCATCATGGACTTCCTGTCCATGAACACGCATATATTTCCACTTATTTGTATCATCTTTAGTTTCTTTCTTCATTGTCTTATAATTTTCCAAGCATAAGTCTTTTACTTCCTTGCTTAAATTTATTCCTAGGTATTTTTTTATGCATTTGTAAGTGGGATTATTTTCTTAGGTTTCCTTTTGCAATGGTGGATGATTGGTGTATAAAAATGGAACTCATTTCTGGGTATTTATTTTGTATCCTGCCACTTAACTGAATTCATTTATCAGTTCTAGTAGTTTTTTTGATGGAATCTTTAGGGTTTTCTATATATAGTATCATGTCATCTACCATACTATATAATTTTTAATGGCAATCTCTCATCTGAACCACAGAATATAAATTGAGTGACTATTTTCTGTATTGCCCCATTTCAGATGCGTAAAAGAGAAGTTTGTTGTATACAGTGAATGTTGTAAGGTAGCAGTTCTCAAATTTTTTGGTCTCAAAATCCCTTTATACTGTTAAAAATTAGGAGGACACCAAAGAACCTTTACTTATGTGCCTTATAACTGTCAATATTTACCATATTACAAACTAAAACTGTGAAACTTATTAAATATTCAATTAATTCATTTTAGAAATAACCATAATAAACTCATTATGTGTTGGGATAAACAATGCAATTTTTATGGACATTAACTATGTTTTTACAAACCCCCCCCTGAAAAACTTGTATTTTTCTAATCAGAAGTGTTTCATTTTGTTACATTTTTAAAAATCTCTTTACTGTCTTCATATATGTTTCTGCGCTGAGTCTTATATGTGTTGTTTAGTTGAAGTATATGAATAAAATACAACTTCACAGAAATAGAGAGCTGGGAAATGGAGGACCTCATAGACCCTTAAAAATTCTCAGGGATGTCCAAGGGTCTTAGGATCACACTTTAAGAAAAATTGCTTTGGGGCAACTAGGACTTAATTCTTCATGGAGCTCCAGTTGAGAAAAACCAAAGGTTCTCTTATTATGTATTACAAAGAGCATATTATGTAAACTAGTAAATGACATATAAAATATGGGGAATTTTGTCATTATATACCCCTTGTCTTTTTTCTCTAGTTAAGCAATCTTAGTTTCCCACCTATCACCTATAATAGCTAACGAAGGAAGGAACCTTAGAGAATATTGTCTCACAGACTAGAATCCCAGGAAGAGCAAGGGAGTTGCTGAGGGCCGTTGTGAGACCTAGCTTTCCTAATGCTTCTTGTGTATCACGCCATCGTCCCTGAAATGGGAAACACTAAATTTCTGTCTTGCTTTGTCCCAGAGCGGTATTAGACTCTGGATTTTTACGCTTTCGTATCACCTCTTTCTCAGTGAAGATTTATGCTTTTACTATTTTTTAGGGATTTGCTCCCTGAGCCTGGAGCATCTCATAACTTTTTTTATTTATAGCCTCTTAGGTAACATGATTTCAAAATTGTTCATTAAAGAGAAAAACAAAATATGCAAAATCTCTTCTTTCCTAGAGATTTAAAATTAATGATCTTCAGTCAAAAAGAAGTGTTTTTATACTTCTGCATTGGAAGAGGTTCTTTTTTTGAAAACTGATTATTTTATCCAAACTAGGTTGCCTTCTCAGCTAATAAACATAATGTAATACACATCTTTCAGTGTAGTGTAATGTGAACTAAACTACTTGATATTCTTTAGTACATGTTTTCACACCTTATATTTTGCACAGATATTTACTTTGCTTGATATACTTTTTTCTCCTTTCTATTTAAGACCAGCTAAGATGTCAACTCTAACCGAATCTTTCCTGATCCCCATGGGATAGCAGATTCTCCCTGTAATATATTATGAATATTTCTGTTATAGTTCTCATCCTGTTGTTATCATAGTTTTTTGTACAAATATCTAACCTTAGAATAAGCATCATGAAGAAAAGTTATCTTATTCAGCTTTGTATCTTGTATTTTTAGTTTACTGACTGGTACAGTGTATGGTAAATTTTATTGAATGACTGAATAAAGCATCTCATTCTGTCTAAGCAGCTTGTAGGATTTTTGGATACGGTCAAGAGATAGCATCTACTAAAATACATAGTTTCAAAAGGCGAGATTTATATAGTAATGGAAATTATGTGATATTTTAGACACAAACTTTCTCATTGGTTTATTCTGGTTTGTTCATTTGTTCTTCTGTCCATAAGATGTTCCCTTAAATAATTACTCTCCCTTCCTCTGGCTTTTTGAAACTTGAACAAGTCATTCATTTCCCAGTTATTTCTTTTGTAACTAGCCATCCAATCTTTTGATAGAGGCCTTTCTTTTTTCTTAGCATATGAGTAAATTGTTTTATACTGCAGTGATCTTTCAAAAGAAATCTATAATTTGCTGGGCAATATGAAAGGGAAGAAGAAAAGGAACTCCTGTTCACATTTCCTCTAGAAGAGGTAGTTTTCTTCCTCTGTGTCTAAAAGGGAGAGACTGTGATGCCTCTGAAGACATCATGACCCCCTCCCTGGGAAAGAATTCCAAAACTTCCAGATGGTGGTTGCTAGGACCCAGTGGCCTGTTCCAGAATTTAAAGAATGTTCTAAAAAGTCTATTGACTTACTACTTTTGAAAGTTGGTTAGTTTTTTTTTTGTTTGTTTGTTTGTCTCTGCCTGATAGGCTTTCCTCTTGTTGTCACTGGTTTTCTTACTTTCGTAACTAATTTCCAAAACTCTTTTAACATACATTATGTGACACACATTAAGGCTGATTGTACATTCATTTTATATCTGAGTAAAACAGTTTCACATAATGTTGTTTTGTAGTGTGTCTACACATTGGATAGCAGGCTACATTTTTAGCAAGGATTGTGTCTTTTCCTGGCCCAAGACATCTATAAAACTATTCTAAAGCCCTTTAGGGGAAATTTTGCCAGTATTATAGTAAATTTAATTAGCCTTAAAAAAATTATTCTTTCGCCCAATAACTAAGTCTCAGCATCTTAGTATACTATTTATCATCCATTGTATGTCCATTTTTATTTACAAAAATAAAAATAAGGAGCTTTCCTTGAAAATATCCACATTTACCATCCTTGCTTTCTTTTGAAAATAGTAAGTCCAGTTACCAGCAGATCCCCTCTGGAGGCCTTGCTGAAAGTAGTGATAACAATATTTCAGTGTCTCCCTTAAAGCACCTTTTCTTGGCTATGTGTCACTTTTTATCTTTTATCAGAAGTCAAGCCCTGGCTGGTGTGGCTCAGTGGATTGAGTAGTGGCCTGTGAACCAAAGGGTCGCCAGTTCGATTCCCAGTAGGGGGCACATGAGAGGCAACCACACACTGATGTTTCTCTACCCCTCTTTCTCCCTCCTTTCCCCTCTAAAATTAAATAAATAAAATCTTTTTTAAAAGAAAGTCAAATGTATGATATTCTTTGTCTCCCTCACAGCAAATCAATGAAGAAACATAAGTTGCTACCAGTTCCTATTCCTTCTGACGGCAGAATGGCATAAGAAGTCCATTCTCACTCTTAGACCCTCATCTTGCCTTTACCTACTTTCTTTTTCTATTCTTTCTTGTCTTGCTTTTTGTCACTTTTTCAGTTACCTTCCTGGCATACCCAAATAAATTTCACTCTCCCCCAGAATTTGTAATATGGATGTTTTAAGTCCATGTATCTGCTCAGTTTCCCTAGAAATATTTTTATTTTAGACTTAAAAATATTTCGAGAATCAAGTAAGAGTTAGAGAAACTAAAAAAATCACAAGGGGCCCGACCTGCTTTCCAGCAAAATGGCTAAATGCACCAAGAAAGTCAGAATTGTCAGTAAGTACCCCCCCTCAGGGAAATGAAGAAAATTGAGATCAGCCAGAAAACCAAGTACACTTGCTCCTTCTGTAACAAAACCAAGATGAAGAGGCGAGCCATGGGTATCTGGCTCTGTGCCTCCTGCATGAAAACGGTCTTTGGTGGCACCTGGACCTACAATACCACTTCTGCTATCACAGTAAAGTCTGCCATCAGAAGACTGAAGGAATTGAAAGACCAGTAGAAGCTCCACAATTTGAAGCATTGCTAGTCGATAATAAGGGGGTTAATTTATGTAACAAGTTTTTTTAAAAATCAAAATGTAAGTAAGTATCTTTTTAGAAATTCACAGGCTTTTTTTTTCTCAGCCCTTGTAAAATTTGTCAGTTTATACCCAACTCCTATCCCCTGAAAGAGAACATCTTTATGTATTAGTGGAGCAGTAAGGATGGATGGCTAGAATTCAGTGGGGCTTAGGTAAAGGGCCTGGAACCAAGCACTGGGAAGCAATCCTGCCTCTATCACTCCTGTCTGCTTCTACACACCCAACCCCGGGAGTTGAGAGGCTTTTTGAGGTCCAGCTGTTTACCTTCTTCGGCAGTTGTTCATCACCCTTTTCTTGAACAACCACAGGGATAGAAAACTATCCTAGACATTTCATTTTACTCATGTTTACTTCCCACCTAAGGTCTTTTTTCTCTTAAATGGCAGCATTTAAAAACATTGGCAATCACATCCTCTGAAGTCTTATTTACAACCCTTGTTTCTTCTCTCGAGATCTATTTGAGTTTCTATTGGAGGCTCTTAAATGGCATATAATTATTGCCCAGGTTGAACTTTTTCTCCATCCTTGCTATAGAAACTGAGGTAGCCTAAAAGTCATATTAGTGACAAAAGTCACTAATGTCACTGTTGTCCAGAAGTCTTGCTCCTGCATGTAGATTTCAATGCATGAAATTTTTAATTTCCTCAGTCATATCAGTTTTTTGTTCACTGAATTTTTAGGTTGAGTCTGATTAGTGAAGTACCTGGCATTTCATCACTGGGCACTGGATAATTTATTTGGGTACTTAAAAATTCCTTTTCTTCCCTCCCTTTTTGTTCTTGGCTAAGTTTTGATAACTATAATCATTTGATAATGACATTGAAAGTTAGAGGTATTACTGTAATATTGATTCTCACAGATCTTAATTTTCTAACTTTATTGGCTCTTTGGGGTCAAGATAACATTTTAGTGCCTGCTGTAAATATACTTCAGTATTCTGTTAAGCTGTCCCTCAAGAACTAAAGAGGAAAAGAGATAAGCATATGAGCAGTGTGTTGGTTTTGTCTAGTCAGTAGTATTATAACTACCGTATCTTGCCGTGTATAATGCACATTATATATGGGTAGTATTACTTTTGTATCTATAGAAATGTATTTAATTATTTTATTTATGCTTATGTGTTAAAAGTTTAGCTCTAGATAGCAATAATGATATCCATATGCAAATCATACCCTGGAATACAATAATTGGTTTTGTTTCTAAATGTAAATAAATAATTGAATTTAAAAAATTAAAACAAAAGTTTTTTTCCTGAAAGTTTGGGCCAGAAACGTGGGTGCGCATTATACACAAGAGCACATTATATATAGCAATGAAAGTGCCTTTGGATTTGAGAGGGAAAGAAGGGTAACTGTGGGCTGTGGTGGACAAGCTTGCTAGCTTTGTGAGAGATTTAGGAGGCTTGAACTGTTTATCAAAGGGAATAGAAAATGGATAGGTGGAAGGGAGGAGAAAATTGTTTTTTAGTCGAAAAGGCAAACAGATATGAAAACAGGATTAATCAGAACATAGGCGGGATATCACACCAAAAAAATAGCTCTATGAATAAGACTTACTAAGGAGATAAAATTTTGAAGAAACAAATAGAGAACTAATTCCTAAGAGCTTCAGGGTATTTAGAGATTTTTAAGCAGTAGCTTATTGTGTGTAAAGTTGTATGTTATGGAGATAACAGGAGAGGAAGAAGAGTTAAGTTGCCAGCCTGGTTACTACAAAAGTTGTCATCAACAGAATGACTCAGGCACATGAGGAAGCCAATTTGGGGAAATCTCTATCTGGCAATTAGAAGTAAATATTAAAGCTATGGGCAAAGAGTCAGGTTTATTTGATTTAGCAAACCTCACATGAAAAATGAAGGTCTACAGGGCTTTTTTAAAAAACAAATGTTCTGTGACTTTGATTTTAATAAAAATGGAGCTTACCAATTACCGCTTTAGGCCGATTTGCTCTGTTCTACTTGGTTGATGTCTGAGTATCTTTGCCAATGTTTTACAGAAATCGAAAGCTATATTGTCCACTCTGGCTACCAGGTTTTTCTGGTGCTAATCATTTAGCCAGTCATCTTCGTTTCATTAAATGCTTTTTTTTTTTTTTTTACACCTTTACCTTATATCAGGAATCCCTTACTACAAAGAATTCTATATCCTTTTCCATTTCAGGCATTTAAAATTTCTTTAGCCCAACACTGCAGTGCAGAGGATCAAAAATAATCTCTTCTACAATGATGTGTTTTTATTTAAAACAATATAGGTCAATCACAGTTTGGACAAGTTTATATTAAAGTGCTTTTTAAAAACTAGATTATTTTGTTTTAATATGATCAAGATAATTAACCATTGGGCTAGCTTTATGCAGTTAGCTGTTTGTTTATAGTCGGATAAATCATAATAAAACACTTATTTGAGCAAGATTATTTCAAGGCTACCAGTGCCAGTAACAAAAAGATGTGGCAGGAGTGTAGGATGTTTTTTCTGAAAATCAGGTCTCAAGAATTCAGTAACGTTTTGAGTACTAATCTTTGCTTATTATGTAATTAGAGATTTTAAGATGCATAGCTACATTCATAGTTCTCACTTAGAATGTGTGTTTTTTTAGTTGGGGTTTTGTTTGATTTTTATAATGGTAGGCAAAATCCAGATTCAGTGGATTCAGTATAAAGTGATGCATTATATATGTTATTTCCATATTGCAACATGTTTGTTCTTGGTAAAATAATTTGGGAGGAATGTGAATGGTACATACTCGTAAGTGTGTGCATTTCTCCTTTTCATAAATTTTCCCTTTTACCATTTCTTATTTATGCTGTAAACACGTTTTACCCCTGTAATGGTGCACGGAATGTCCCAGCAAGATTGTTTTAAAGGACTTTTACCATGCTCAGTGTTTAGGCATGGCAGATACAAAAGCTCCAAACCTCATTTTTATTGTAAACTAATAAAATATTTATTCGTGTGTTATTTACAACAGACTTCTTTCTTGGTATATGTAATTCACAGTGAAATGAATCTCTTAAAAATCAAGTCCTTAGTTTTTCCATGCTAAGCAATTAAGGGAGAAAGTCCCATAATGCATACATTTTGAACTTGAATTTGAAAAGACTTTTTGAAAGATACATCCCAATAAATTATATTAACATAATTTTAATTAATTTCATGCTTCCAACTAGTATCATCTGGTATTTTAGCCTCAGTCTATGTGAAGTGAGTTGGCTATTTTTCCAACCCTTTTATATGTGGCTTTCTCAGTATCTAATTTAACATGACATTATTCTCAGTGCCATAATTGCTCACGAGTTAACCAAGAGATCTAATCTTTAGTTTCCACATAGAAGTTATTTTTACTGAACCTTAGCATGCTAGAATTTACTGATGTCTACTTACTTAGGTGGGATGCAGTACTGACCATTTTGTGCATTTGACTAAGACATCAGGATTTATTCTTTCACTCAGCATGCTTTCTCTGTCTGTTGTGTGCCAGACACCGTGCTAGGCACTGAGGACGAGAGCATAGGAAAGAGGGAGCGTAATGGGAAGGCCAAGAAGAACAAGGAATTATAGAGTGCTGAATATTAGAACGGTGCCAAACCTAAGCTGTCTGTGTGCGTTCTTAGAGTAAGAAAGGCTTAATATTTGCATTGGAAGAGCAGAATTCAGAACATGCAGACTTGAATATGTTTCAAGAAGTTAGTAGATTTTGAATACAAAAATTGCGAAGCTGGCTGTATGTTTACTTAATTTGCATGCTTTTTTCTCAAAGGTAGAAAAGAAGTAATTAAAAATAAAAAGTATTTACGATAAGAACTGTCTCAGTTTCCAACTTAAAGGCAATAGGCACATCTCTCACCAGCCTGTCTTAAAAAACAGAACATTAGTGCCACCAGTAAAAGAGAAATTAACTAATTTTGCATAATCTCTGAAGTCTGTTTTCACAAGTGGATATAAAGATGACTTTTACATCCTGTTGCCTTTTGACAGCATTATATATCAAATACAGAGAAAATTGATTAAGTGTGGGGAAAAATTATACAAATTAAATTCATAACCATTTTCTGTTTTTCATAATAAAATGATTGCTCAAAGAATTCCATCTGATGACTGTTGAAAGCTCACTGCAGTTTATGATATAACTGATAAAATCTGCATCGTTGGCCTTCCAACAACCTTTACACCAGCAGATGGTGGGCGTAAAGATGTCATTCATCATTTATTTACAATGGACTTTATTTATTCTAGTGTCAACAGCTGCCCCAGGGAGTGGGTTATTGAATTCAAATGTGAGGCTCTGGGTTATTTGCTTCCTTTCAAATTTGTCTTCAGAGCTTAGTTGCTAGGAGTCCATTCTGTGCTCTAATAATGATTCATGTATTGTGAAGCCATTCAGTAAATTGGGTTGTCAGGGATTGCCAAAAAAGGTTTAGAGGTCTTGTTGGGGGGGTGTTGGGGGAGGGATTGTGTGTGCATCTGGTTGTCTGGTTGACTTGAGCAATAGTGGTTATTATGTGACTTTTTCCTAAGATTGGTGAAGTTAGGTTAACGTCTTTTCCTTTATGCACTCATTCCCTACCTGCCCATATTCTACATATGAATAATAAGGAAAAGAAGTAGACAGTTTATTAAAGGATACTCTCAACCTTTTCTTTCCTCACAGGCAGGACAAGAGTCCTTTCGTTCCATCACAAGGTCATACTACAGAGGTGCAGCAGGGGCTTTACTAGTATATGACATTACAAGGTGAGAACTTAGAAATTTTTCAGTTCAGTGGTCAGTACAGAGAATATTTCTAAATAAATATGGTGACCAGGAATAAAAATATAGCTTTGCCTTTATGCCCTGGCTATTTCCCTTTAAAACTTGTGTATCTTGAATTAAAATTATTTTCTTACATGAATAATTACTTCCAAGTTGATCAGTTTGGTGATATTATTCATACATTGGGGTTTAATAAAGTGCTTTTATGTTTAATTTCTAAACTGAACCATAATCAGTGGACTCTAAATCCATACTGTACTTGACATCTGTTTTCATTACAGAAGTGAATATGGCTAAAAATAATTATCTTTAATAGAATATATATTGTTCATTGTACATTGCTAGGGGAAATCCTTAGACAGTAGTAATCAAATTATCATTTATGTTTAGGAGAGATACATTCAACCACTTGACAACCTGGTTAGAAGATGCCCGCCAGCATTCTAATTCCAACATGGTCATTATGCTTATTGGAAATAAAAGGTAAAAAGAATAATTTAAAGCTTTTTTGCATTAATTATGAAGACTGTGGATAGCTGTTTATGTGATAACTATTAAACACATATTATCTTATGTGTGTATTATCATATACATTCGTCCAAATATAAGTCATTAGTTTCTTAAATTATAAAATTTTGAAAATCCTAAGATGTTAAAATTGGTTTTTAAAATATAGGTAATAAACTTTGTTGGATATCAGTGTTATTTCAAAAGTTTTTGTTGGAATGCATACTTTAAAGAATTATCTGAAAGTTTTATCTGATAAGTAATGTAAAATGAAGCCCACTGATTTATTCTGAGGCTTTATATTGGTGTCATATTAATGTTATTTTTTAATCTTATTTTACTTTATATTTCTACGGAGCATTGTCTGCAGTGAATGTCCTTGTGTTATACGTTTTAAAAGATGGTACATGGGAAAATATGTTCTTCCCCATAGTTTCTATAAACTTGCAAAAGTGTGGGAAAGTTACCACTAATTTTAGTAGAAAATGACAGTGGTAAGAAATGAAATTAGTATTTCTAAAATGCTAGACACCATTCTTTAGGTTTATAAAATGATGTTAAATGGTAATGTTTTGGGAAAGGTAAAACCATGACTCTCATATGATAACACATGTCAAAGCTTTTCTTTTTCTCATTAATTAATGAGGGAACCAGTAAGATATTTCAGTTGATTTAAAGGAAAACTCAGAATACCACATTTATAGTCAAATAAGGAGTGCTGAAATGAATTTACAAATGGATAACAAAACTGAACACTATCCGTAGGATGATAATTGTATTTCATGGGATGCAGCCTGTATTTCTATTGACCACAGTTATTTGCATTATTATCTGTTTTCCAGAAGTTAATTTTTGTCTCTGTAATCTTTGAAAAGTTGTGGGATGCAGTTAAAGCTGTGCTTAGAGGGAGATTATAGCACTAAACACTTACATTAAGAAAAAATTTCAAATCATAACCTAAACTTTCACTTTAAGATTAAAACTAGAAAGATCAGAACACGTTAAACCCAAGGTTAGCAAAAAAGGAGGTAATAAGAAAACCAATGAAACCAAAAGTTAGTTCTTGAGAAGATTAAATAAAATAGATACAGATCATGGAAAAAATAAGACATATGACCAATATCAGAAATAAAAGAGTGATACCACTACAGATTCTAAATATATTACAGGGATAATAAAAGAATAAATGAAGTAAATGATTGTAAATGAAGTAAGTGGATTGGGGAGATGTTACTCTAAGGATACGAACTTGCAATTAGAAGCCAAATACGTTCTGGAAACCTAATGCACAGCTCTGTGATTGTGGTAACTGATACTGTTTACATATTTCAAAGTTGCCAAGAGACTAGATCTTAAATGTTCTCAGCACAGAATGAAATAATTGTGTGATGTGATGGAGGTGTTAGCTTAAGGCTGTGTTGGTAATTGTACTATGTTATGTCAGTGTATCAAATCAACAGGTTGTACACCTTAAATGTACACAGCATTATGGGGTCAGATACATCTCGATAAAAATAAATGATCCCCAAACAATTTTTTGAAAGTTTTATTTTCAAATTTCATTCCTCAAGTCTGAGCTATAGATACCTTAGTCTTCCTAAAATGACTGCTTTCTCATCTTTAGAGTCCATAAGTCCAAAGGAAAACAAACAAACAAACAAACCCTAAATAAATGGAGAGATAGACTATATTCATGGATAGAAAAACTAAATATTTTTAAGATGTCAGTTCCTCCCAAATTGATCTAAAGATTCATTGTAATCCCATTCAGAATTCATCAGACTTTTTTTAGGAGGTAGAAATTGGCAGGCTGATTTTAAAATTTATATGAAAATACAAAATTGGAGCATTCATTGATTTCACTAACATTGATTCAAGATATATTATACTATAATCAGTTTAGTCTGTAATGGTACACATAGACATAAACCAGCGGAATGGAGTGAGAAGTCCAGAAGTAGATCCATCCATACGTATATGGTCAGTTTTTTAAAAAATTTTATTTATTTATTTTTAGAGAGGGGAAGGGAGAGAGAAAGACAAGAAGAGAAACATCAGTGTGTGGTTGCCTCTTGTGCACCCCCTACCAGGGATCCAACCCGCAACCCAGGCATGGGCCCTAAACTGGGAATTGAACCAGTGACCCTTCGGTTCCCAGGCCGGCACTCAATCTACTTAGCCACACCAGCCAGGGCTGGTCAGTTTTTTTTTTGACAAAGGTGCCAAGGCAGTTCAGTGGGGGAAAGGGTAATCTTTTTCATCAAATGGTGTTGGAACAATTGAACAGCCCTGTGCAAAAAAAAAAAATGAACCTTGACCCTTACCTCACACCATATATGAAAATTAATTGGAAGTGGATCATAGACCTGTATGTAAGAGCTAAAAGTATTTTTTTAATTCTAGAAGAAAACAGAATTTTAGTACCTCCAGTATTGTGAAGCATTTCTTAAATAGCCCAGGAAAAAAGCATAAGGGGAAGGGGAATCAATTAATTATACTCCCACAAAATTTGAAAGTCCTGCTCTTCAGACGACAGTTCCAAAATGAAAAGACAAGCTACAGACTAGGAGAAAATATATACAGAACATATATCCAATAAAAGATTGGAATCCAGAGTAAATGTAGATTTCTTATAATTCATTAATTAAAAAGATATCCCAGTTTTTAAAAATGAGCAAAAGATCTGAACCAGCACTTCACTAAAGAATATATACAGATGGCAAGTAAGCACATGAAAAATATTTGACACTACTAGTCATGAGTGAAGTACACATTAAAACCTTAGTGATATACCATTGCATACCTACTGAAATGGCTGATCTGAAAAAGATGAACAAGAATGTAGAGGAGCTGACACTCATACAGCTGGTGGGAATATAAAACAATAAAACTTTGTAAAACAATTGGGTAGTTCCTTTAGAAAGTAAACATGCATCTGTCCTACCACCTAGCCATTTCACTCCTAGGTAAACCAAGATAAATATACTTCATATGTCCACAAAAAGTTAGACACAAGTTTTCATAGCAGCTTTATTTGTAAT
The DNA here is from genome assembly GCA_004026545.1 of Mormoops blainvillei. Classification (NCBI taxonomy): domain Eukaryota; kingdom Metazoa; phylum Chordata; class Mammalia; order Chiroptera; family Mormoopidae; genus Mormoops; species Mormoops blainvillei. The sequence continues at coordinate 495,387 of PVJD01000158.1, read as the reverse complement.
GACCCCAAACTGGAAACAACCCACATTTTAATGAACTGGTAAATGAATAAATTGTGATACAGCCATACAATGAATACCACTCAGGAGTAAAAAGGAATGAGCTGTTGGTATATACAAAAAAGTGGATGAATCTCAAAATGATTATGCTGAGTGAAAAACAGACAAAAAAGACAGTGTGCGTTCCCGTTTGTATAAGATAACTAGAAAATGCAGACTAATCTGTAGTGGCCAATAGCAGATCTTTAGTTGCCTGGGTTACAGGGGGAGGAAACTCTTACAATGGAGTATGAGGAAACATTAGGGAGGCTGATGCCTTCACAGGCATACATATATCAGATTCATCACTCTTTATATCAAATGTATGGTTTCTTTTATGTCACTTATGCTGTAAAAAAAGTAATATAGTAAATAACATTATACTGTATAGATTTTATTTTAGAAAGTATTGTTTTAATAGAAATCTAGGTTTGCTGTTAAGAGAAAATACTTAAGCAGTACTTTCATTGTAACAGGCTAACTTTTTATTATGTTTTATGTATGTATTATCTTGGCTTTCACTCAAGGGCTTTCTTGCTTATCCTTTCCTCATTTAAATCCCTCACTAAACCATAAGATTAAGGCTGTTGGAAGGAAGTTTTCATCTTTGTAATATGGAAGTATTCGTACTATCATTCAATGGTGACGTGCGAAATAATAAGAGAACATTTGGAGAAGGAAGAGAATTTTCACATCTTTATCTCCAGTGTTTCCCTTGTGTCTGAAACAGTGGCTGGCAACTTACTGGTGACTTAAATTGGGTTGCTCCCTATGTAGAGCTTATAGTCCAAATGTGAAAAGGAAAAGCAAAGTATAGTATATACAAGAGGTGTTTCTATCGACTGTGGATGGGTAGCCCTTATAATTAGGGGTGTAGTAGCTGTGGAAAGTCATTTTAAGGAAGAAGCTAGAAGAAAGGAAAAAAGAATATATGACATGCAAAGAGTGAATGGGAATGAACAGAGATAAATGAGATGATGATTATTAAATGCGGTGAATAGGGGTAGACATGGAAACAGGGAATAAGCAATTTTTAAATTAGATGCATTAAGCACTAGGGAGCCAGTGAAGAGATTTGAGAAGGGTGCTGACCTAGTCAGAGCGACAGATAACACAGATTTTACTGTGGTATTTTAAATCAGTTACATAAGAAATAAGCAAAATCTGTGAAGATGAAAATTTTTTATATTTTAAAGGATTATCAAATAAACCTTAAACAAAAAGGGGAGCATAGTAAGAGAATTATTTAAGAAAGAAGGATTGACATAATGAAAACAATTTAAATAGGGTTAATGGAGATGAAAAGCCAAAGACAACAATATGATTTTATGCTTGAAAAACTGAGGAAATGACCAAAGGAGAGTGATAACAGAAACATCATGAATAGTAAAGTGTCGCTTCCTTTTCTTTGAACAATCCCTCAAATGTCCAAGTTCTTAACCCCCCTTGCCAAGATAATATTTCAAGTTGCAAACATATCAGATACTGGTAGTGGAAAACTGGGAATAACTTTTAAGTATCCCCTAAATAAGAGATTGTTTAAATAAAATATGCCATATGTGTAAAGTGGGAGAACGGGTAGTTAAGGGAAAGGTATTTTCTTGAGGACTTCATATAATTCAAAGCTAATTTTCCCTTAAGAATGATTGTCAGATAAAGGACCTGAATTCCAGGAACATGTGTACCCCCACCACACACACACCCTTTTTTTAAATTTTTTTTTTATTTGTTTTATCCTCACCCGAGGACACTTTTAATTGCTTTTAGAGAGAGGAAGGAAGAGAGAGAAACATTGATGGGTTGCCCAGGTTGGGGGATCAAACGTGCAACCTAGGCATGTGCGCTGACCAGAAATCAAACCCGCAGCCTTTGCATTTATGGGACAGCACTCCAACCAACTGAACCACACCGGCTAGGGTCATTCCTCCCCACTGCCTTCTTAATTCCTGCTAGAGTGTAAGCTCCATGAGTCTGAGGGGGAAGGATTTTTGTCTATTTTGCTGAGTGGTCTGTCCCCAGATCCAGGAAGGAGCTTGACCCACAGGAGGCCCTCAAATTATAGTTGGATATATTATCCTTGCCTACTTATGCTTTAATATTTGCAAACTTAGTTTGCCTGCTTTTTATGTTCTCATCTTACTACTAATATTTTATAGCACAGTTACCTAAATTTATAGCATGGCATATATTTACTGCTCCATTTATAGGATTTTGTATCAAGCTTTCTTTCCAACATTTCAGATTTTTAGGAGTCTGTTTTAAGCACTTCTTCCACGGAATGAATGCTTACATGGCATTTAAGAAATCATAAAATATTTCTAAAATATAACTACTGTGAAGGGTACAGAACAGTCACCAGAATCATTCACAGAAGTTTCAATCACAGAAACAACAGTGACCGATAATGACTGATACAGCAACTTTGTAAAAATAATTGATAGCTTATCCAGTTAGCAAGCTTTGAAGTTATTAAATTCCTGATGAATTTTGTAAAGTTGAAACGTTGATATTACTTAACATTAGGTATATGAGACTTTAACATCTTTGTTTTGTTTGCATTATTGCTAATTTGTATAATTTAGATTTGCATAAAATACTACCAACCTTTGTACACAGTAAAAATAATATTGTAAAAGACTGCAAAAAGGACATGGGGAAATGGTCCACAATTTAGTAAATGAAAAAAAGCAAATTATAATGAATAGTGGGTATGAGTATATTTTGGTAGGGAAAAACAAAATGGGTAATATAAAATTGTATTCACCAAGATGTTAATTACTTGTGGAAAGTGAAATATGGGTAGTTTTTTTCCTTTGTATTTGACAGAAGTTCTTCAATATAATCAATTGTCAGAAAAAATAATCATTAAAAAATGTTTTAATGATTCATTTTAGCACAGTGATCTGGATGGAATCACTCTACCAGCTCTTTCCTAGAGTGCAAAGTCAATTAAATGAAATTGTAAATAACTGTGTTGATGGAGAATTAAAAAGTATTGCATTTGTTCAATAGAATATAATACAGCAGAAAAAATTAAGAAACTAGATCTACATACATAGATTTATCTACATAGATAAATCTGAAAAACATAATGATTAAAATTAACAAGTTACAGAACAGTTGCTACATCTAAATTTTTTTTTAAGATTTTATTTATTTTATTTTTAGACAGAGGGGAAGGGAGGGAGAAAGAGAGGGAGAGAAATACCAATGTGTGGTTGCCTTTCACACGCCCCCTAGTGGGGACCTGGCCTGCAACCCAGGCATGTGCCCTCATTGGGGAATCGAACCCACAAACGACCCTTTGGTTCGCAGGCTGATGCTCAATCCACTGAGCTATACCAGCTGGGACAACATCTGAATATTTTTAAACATGCAAAATAAACTCTTCTCTTTATGGCTATAAACATGAATATAAATATAAAAGCACTGTGAGAATGAATGAGATCAGGCACACAGGGGGCAGTTCAGCTGTGTAGCTACTTAATTTGTTTCTCAACAGAAGAACTGATAAAGTTGTCAAAATAATATGTGTCAACGCAAGATGTGTCGTGGCTATTATTTTATTTTCCATCCTATTCTATGTGCATGCAATGTTTTGTAATAATAAAGTTTTTAAATTTTTACAATAAAACACTTGAAGGAAACTGTTACTATCCCCCACTACCTTCCTAATATAATTCCAATATATCGTGCTTTTGTTCCAAATTTCTAGCTTAGAGTTTTGTTTCTCTTTTTTTCTATTTTTTTTTAAATTATTATTATTACTGGGAATTAAACCAACTGGGATTAATAATCAAATTAATATATTTTTAGTACTTTAGATTTTATTAAGCAATTTCCTTTAGCTTCTGAGAATTGTGACTTATTTTTTAATCATGTTCATGGAAAGTCAGCCTGGCTGAAGGATGAGGAAACTAGTATAGTTCTGCTCTCTCAAATTATTACTTTGAGTAAAATGGTTCCTTCGTTGGTAATTCACAGTACTCAAAGGCAGGGCTAGATGTTCCCTTTAGGTTTCTCCTAGTTTTGGTATTGTAGGGCTGTAGTTCTCACAATCTTCTGTTCCATTGTTAGTTCTTTGAAACTAAGAAGCGTGTTCTAAACACTTTGACCCTCATAATACCCAGCATAATGCAACTGACTGTAATGTGTTAAAAATTAATTGAAAGAATGATCAGTACAACTGTGACTCTCCTGCTATATTTTCTTTCTACAGATACCTCTATTTGTCCTGTGTTGGTTAATACATGGCTCCCTCTTTTCTATGTTTAGTGATTTAGAATCTAGACGAGAAGTAAAAAAGGAAGAAGGCGAAGCTTTTGCACGAGAACATGGACTTATCTTCATGGAAACTTCTGCTAAAACTGCTTCAAATGTAGAAGAGGTAAATAAGAGACCCTTTTAAATGTTTATCATCTTTTTACTTAATAGAATTGTTTTATATACTTTAATATTCATTTAGTGGTATATCTTCCGTAAGCTTTTTAATTACTGATGATCTTAGACTATCATAAAGTAGGAAAAATTCTTTTCTTTGAAATGCCTTGTGACATTCATCTTATATCAGACTCCTGCATTATATTCTGAGCCTTCTCTTGAACCCCAAATGCTCTTAACACATCTTTATATACATTTTCCCTAAAATCGTTTTTCTGTTGCATGAGAGGGAGAAAAAGGACCCTAATGAAGTTTGGAAATCTTTCAAGATACTGAACATTTGTAGCTTATTTATAGCCACTTCTGAGTAAATAGGTAAAGTATTATATTATTGCCATGTAATATACAAAACATGGGAATTCCGCCATCTTTAATAGATAAAATTTGCAGTATCTCTATTATTTCCATTAATCAACTTGAACTGTTAGAAATTCTCTGGAAACATCATGTTCTTTGTACTGTATGTGTTTGAATATGGTACTAATGTAGTGTACAAAGATGAGTAGACAGTTCATCCTCTATAAGGTAAATATATTGCTACACTCTTATTTTATTTAAAGAAAAAAACAAAACAAATGAGGCTAAAAATAAGTAGCTTGCCCAGAATAATGCTGTAGTTCTACCTTCTGGGTAAGAATCTTTAAGAGCGGCTGCAGACAAGGATTCTAGAAAACAAATGATTGACAAATCTCATTATTCTAAGGATAGCGGAGGATGAAGTCGTAGGCAGCAGGTAGCACTGTGCCTTTGACATGGTAAACAGTGACTAAATATTTATTAAAAATGATACTTGGAGCTTTTCTAATTAACCCTTAAATTCAGAAATTGACTATAGTAGTTGAACAACATTGGTATTCACTGAAGAATCCTTCCTGAGGTAAGATATTATACTTAACTGTACTTGATGAGATGCCCTGTGATTGTCCTTAATGCGTTTCTTATAGGCACCAACTAATGCTTTACTGTTATTGCAAATAATTTCAGTGTGTAACATACAAGAGTAATGTTTCACTTCACACAGCAAACCCAGAGAGAAGACTGTTCCATCTCTTTGCTCTACTTACAATGGACATGTAAACATGCCTGCTTCAGAGAGGGACTCCTTTATTACAGGTGTTGTATTTGAAACCGTAAGGGCCAACATGTTGTGGGTTTCAAGACACCTGAAACATATTCTTATTGATTCTTAACAATGGGTTTTTCGTGTTGATTTTGCAAACCATACAGACAAAATTGTCTGCATTTTAATAAAGTACCATACTATGAAGTCCAATAACAAAGCATCAACTATTGGAAAGTAATACTCAACTTCTAGTTGTGTCTCAGATGCCTTTGTGTTCATTTTTTCTTACTCTTAACCAGAATATGTAGGTACTTATATGCAAGTAACAAATTATTGTTGTCATTTAAGTGAAAAATACAGGTATCCCCCACTTTCAAAAGTACACCACTTTGCTTTTAGTGTACTAATGTAGGTTTTTGGTAAAAGTGAAGTAGTGTAAGGTGAACTTTCAGAAAGTAGAGGAGGCTACCCTTCATTTTATACCATTTCAGCTTAGAAAAACTTTCATAGGAAAACTCTACTTTCAGATAGTGGTGGAAACCAGGTTATTCCATTAATGTTTTGGCAGCATGTATTCCAAACCTCCTGTATCTGCGATTAATAATAAAAACAATTGTTTAAATTTGATCTAAGCAGGAATTCCCCAAACTCGTGAGAGAATGGCATTTTATTTAATCATGTAAATTAATTTGCTTCAGAAGCCAAGGATTTAAGAAATAATTTTTTAAATTTTATGTTTAAAGGATTCATAGGTAAGCATACATAATATAATCATTTTATGAGATTTTACCTAAAAGCTAAAAATATTTCATGATAAAGTATTTTAAGAAGGTAGAAGACGATTCTTGATTCAAAAAGGGTGAAACCAAACCTGAATCTCTTTATGTAACTTAGGAACTTATTGAACATGAAAATTATAACCAAAGACTTCTGCATCTGGGAAGATGGAGTAGACTTACTTTCACCTATTCCTGCTAAGTACAAAACTCCAAACATAATATATAAAGCAATTACAAAAGACTTAATGGTGGAGGGAAGAAAGGTTACCAGCTAGAGACCTGGGGACCTGAGAAATGACACAGCAGTGATTTCCCTTGGTTTTCTTTTTGCCTCATATACCTCAGGTTGGGTGCTAGAGAAACTGACACTCTAGAAAGGCTAACAGGTGCAGGGGGAAAAAAGCTTACTTTATAGCCAAAGGAGTAAGCAAGTCACAGCCTAGCAAGACAGAAAGCTTTTGGAAGATAACCGTTCTACTACAGACAAACATCACAGAAAAAAAATTCAGCACCCCTTTCACAATAGGTTGACTGTAATGAGGTTCTTCTACATTCATCATTTCCCAGTGGGAACAGTGTCAAAGGAAACCAGATAAAGCATAAGTTTAATAAGATCCAAAGTCTTATAAAACAGTATGCAAAATGTGAAGGTTTCAATAAAAAGTCACTCTTTGTACCTAGAACCAGGAAGATCTCAAACTGAATGAAAAAAAAAATACTCAGTAGATGCTAACAACAAGATGACAGATGTTAGAATTATCTGACAGATTTTTTTTTTTAGACAACCATTATAAAAATGCCTCAACAAACAATTGGGAACATGCTTGAAACATGAAAAATGGCCTCAGCAAAAGAAATAAAAGGTAAAAAGAAGAACCAGATAGAAATTTTAGAACTGAAAAATGTAATAACAAATTTTTTTAAAAACTTCAGTGGATGGATGAGATCAACAGAATGGAGACAGAGGAAAAAAGCAGTGAACTGGATGATGGAGCGATGGAAACTACTTAGTGTAAATTATAGGGAGAAAATAGATGGAAAAATATTAACAGTACCTCAGAGACCTGTGGGACAATAACAAAAACTTTCACATTGTGTAATCAGAATTTTAGAAAAAGAAAGATGAGCCTGAGAAAGAACTCAAGGTACTAATGACTGAAAATTTCCCAAATGTGGCAGAAGATACAAACCTACAGATTCAAGAAGCTAAGCCAAATCCAAACAGGGTAAATCCAAACAAATCCACACCAAGACACACTTTTGTTCAGAGCCAAATCTCTGAAATCTAAAGACAAAGTAAATACCTTGAAACAATACCTTAATACATTGAATGATGACAAAGTTGTCATTAGAAGCCATGTAGGCCAGAAGGAAATAGCACAACATTTTTTAAGAGCTCAAAGAAAAGAATTTTAAACCCAGCATGCTAGAACCAGCAAAATACCTTTCAGGAATGAAAGGAAATCAAGATGTTATCAGATGGGAAAAAACGAAGATTTTACCAATAGCAGATCTATGGCTAAAGGAACTTACAATAGCAATCAAACAATAAAATAAAGAATCTCGGATGAAGGAACACTAGTAACCAAAAGGATGGATAATTATGGTAAACTTAAAAAATTTCTGAGTATGTTTGACAGTTTAAGCAAAACTATAATGTTTGATGTGGTTCTCAGTGTACATTTAGGAAATACCATAAACCAAACAGAGCTGAAAGATATGTGAAGCAAAAAAAAAAACAATTGAACCAGTGGACTTAAATTAGGAATCAGACAGTCTCCAACTATAATTATGGATTTGTCAATTTCTTCAGTTCTGTTGGTTCCAGTGATCAATAACAGATAATTGGGAAAATCCAGAGACTTGGACTAGACAATACAGTACTGAATAATATGTGGGTCAAAGGGGAAGTCTCAAAGGAAATTTTAAAATACTTAGAACCAAGCATAAATGAAAATACATCATATCAAAATTTGTGGGGAAATAGGTAATGCAGAGGGAAATTTATAGCATTAAATGCATACATTAGAAAGAGGAAAAGTCTCAAATCAATAATTTTAGCTCATACATCAAAACCCAAAGCAAGGCCCTACCCAGTAGCTCACTTGTGGGTTCAGTCTCTGGTCAGGGCACATACAAGAAGCAACTAATGAATGCGTACATAGGTGGAACAACAAATCGATGTTTCTCTCTCCTCTCTCTCAAATCAATAAATTTAATTTTTTTTTTTTTTTAAAGAAGCCCTGGCCAGGTGGCCCAGTTGGTTGGGGCATCATCCTACACACCAAAAGGTTGCAGGTTCGATTCCCAGTTGGGGTGCTTATGGAAGGCAGCCAGTCAGTGTTTCTCTGTCGCATCAGTGTTTCTCCCCGCCCCCCTTCCTATCTCTCTCAAATCAATAAACGTATCCTCAGGTGAGGAGTTAAAAAGAAAAGAACCCAAATCAAATACAAGGAAGGAAATATTAAAGATAAGGGCAGAAATTGGTGAAATTGAAAACAGAAAAACAATAAAGAAAATAAACAAGCTAGTTTTTTAAAAGATTGGTGAAATTGACAAATTATTGTCAAAACTAACAGAAGGCACATATTACCAATATTAGGAACAAAACAAGATATAACTACAGATCCTGCAGACGTCAAAGGAATAATAACATAAGTATGATACATTAGATGAAATAGACAGAAAATCCACAAACTACCACAACTTACCTAGTGTGAAACAGATTATTTGAGTAACCCTAAAACTATTAAGGAAATCGAATTCATAATTTTAAATTTTCCCCAAAAGACATCTCTATGACCAGATGATTTCACTGGAGAATTTTATCAAACATTGAAAGAAAGAAAGAACACCAATTCTCAATAATTTTCTGGAAAATTATCTTTTCCAGAAAGTAGAAGAGATGACATTTCCTTATTTTATGAAGCTAATATTACCTTGATACCAAAACTAAAGAAAATACAAAAAAACCCCAGGAAAGTACAGACTATAGCTTTTATTAATATGTATATAAAAATTCTCAACAAAATATCAGCAAATGGAATTTCAGTAATATATATAATAGTATATATTGTTAATAATAACATGTTCATAAAACGTATATATCATGGCCAAATGGAATTTGTACCGGACATGCAAGACTTGTTCAGTATTCAAAAGTCAGACAGTATAATCCACCATCTATTTTAATAGAATAAATAGGAAAAACCACATAATAGCAGTCAATGCTGAAAAAGAATTTGACAGAATTCAACACCCACATGTTTTAAAACTCTCAAAATAAAAAAGAAAAAAGAAAGGAATTGGGGAGGACGACCTCAGCTTGTTAAAGAGCATCTGCAAAAAACCTACAGCTGACATTATGCTTAATGGTGAAAGGCTGAATGCTTTACCCTTTAGATCAGAAACAAGGCAAGAATGTCTGCTCTCACCATTACTTAACATATTGTTGGAACTCCTAGCCAGCACAGTAAAGCAAGTAAAGGAAACAAACGCACACAACTCAGAAAGAAAGAAAACTGTTTCTGTTCGTGTATGACATGATTGTCTCTGTAGGACATCCCAAAGAATTCACACACACACACACACACACACACACTCACTCACTCACTCACTCACATACACTCACTCACTCACTCACTCACTCACTCACCCTCTAGAGGTGAAACGTGAGTTCAGCAAGATTACAGGATACAAGACAAATCCATGGTGGGGCAAAAGTAGGTTTACAGTAATTGTATTTCCATATGAACAACTGTAAACCTACTTTTGCCCCACCCTGCACATAAAAATCTATTTCTGTAGACTAGCAATGAACATCAAATTTAAAATACAACACCATCTGTAGTCACAGAAAAAGAAAATGAAATACCTAGGTATAAATTAAAAATAACATGCACAGGACATGTATGTTGATAACTACAAAATGTTGATGAAAAATTAAGATCTAAATAAATGGATAGACATACTGTGTTCATTGTTTGGAACACTAACCCTAGTAAAGATGTCACTTCATTGTGAATCGATATACAGATTTAACCCATTTCCTAGCAAACAAAACCCATTAAACTTTTATAGATATCTCACAATATTAATATAAAATATATATGGGAAGACTGGGGAACTAGAATAAGTAAAACCACTGAAAAAGAAGAATAAAGTAGAAGAATCACTATTTGATTTCATCTCTTATGTAGCTGTAGTCATTGAGACTGTTATTGATTGTTATTGAGACTAGTGAAGGGATAAATACAATCAGTGCAACAAAATAAAGAATCCATAAATAGATCCACACAAATATGCCCAAATGATTTTTAATGAAAGGTACAAAAGCAATTAATTCATGGAGGATATCTGCTTATACAAATGACGCTCTAGCAATTGAATATCCATAGGCCTTAAATAAGTAAGAACCTATCATATCTCGTACAAAAACTACTATTTACCTTTTAGGGAAACAAATTGAGAAAATCTTAAGAATCTGGCACTTAGCTTGCTTGTCACTGAAAGCATGATCCATAAAAGGAAAAATTGGTAAATTAGCCATTAAAAACTTTTGAATTGTCCTGGTAAGAATAGAAAGATAGCCTACAGACTGGGAAAAATACTTGCAAACCAAATATCCAACTAATGACTAGTATCTAGAATAAAGACCTCTCAAAACTCAGAGAGACAACTAGTCTATATGGAATTAGACCTGGCTGGAAGATGAGTTTTACATTTAGCAAAATAACTAAATGAAGAACCTTAAAAATGGGCTAAACATTAGATGTTTCGCACTTTAATAAAAAAACAGTATTTTTAGAAAAACAAAGACTGAGTTAATTCATGACTCCTATGCATTGTCAGACTTTAAGATAAGTAAATGACTATGTAAAGAGTATTTGTACAGTACATGTTTAGTCATTGGTTTATTTTTGTACATCACCTGTATTAAAGCATTTTGGTGGGCTCACAATAAGATTGAAGGAACTGCTATTTTAAATCAATTTAAATAGTGTCACCATTTTAAAAAGCATCATCTGACTTTAGAAGTTACCACCATTTTTACAATTTTGTGTTATGTTCCCCATTTTTTTAAGCAAATTCCAGAAATATATTACCTGTAAATATTTCAATAGTAGTAATTTTTTTAAAAAAATAACCACAGTACTATTATTATACCTAACAAACTCAGCAATAATTCCTTAATACTGCTGACATCTAAATAGTATTAATGTCTAATACTATTGACACTAAATAGCACCCTTTTTATTTTAGTCAGCAATTAATGATGGAGCACAAGTACCTTGTTTTTTTTGGTGGGGGTAATTAGGGAAAACTAACAAAAGATATTCTTTCTCCTTCAGGAAGGGGGAAGAAGGACAACTAAGCCAGCCTTTATCAGGCATCTGCATTGTGATAGGCACTCAACACCAGTTTCTGTGACAGGAAGGCCAAAGCTTCAATGGGAAACTATATAGCTCATAAAATTACAACATATTATCTCTGGGATTTAAGCAAGAGTTAACCTTGCTAGAATTAAATCAAAAGAGGAATCATAATAAAATATAAGAGATAATGTTAGTTTTACAGGGTTCATAGAGTCTTAATTAATGGTTTAGATTACGGGTTGTAGAAAATAGGAATCAATTTTATTGAAATTTTTTCTAAGTGCTACACCTTATGTGTTTGCTTTCTAAGGACTTGCATTTGCCTAATAATGCCATCCTCCATGGGAGAGGCAGTTTGCACAGTGGGTAGAAACTCGGGCTTTGAGCTCAGACAGGAATTTATCCTCAGCTTACTTCTTGAATTTAGAGGACGACTCTCCTGCAGGAGAGCTAATCATGTGAGGAGTTTAAAGAGTAAGGAAGGTATCCTAATTACTCATCTTAGTCATCTAGTGAGGGTCGTGCTTGGTGTTTGGACAACTCATACAAAGTCATCCTCATTTTGTATAATCTTTTGAGAATTATCAATCTATAGCCAATTCTTGGCTCTTGTGTGCAGAAAAAAAGTTGGCCTACCCCTGTATTTTTAAAAACAAAAACCTCTTAAGTGCCATATTTAAATGTAAATTATTTAAAAATAATTATGTTAAAAGATAGAATGATTTATACAAATGCCAGTGTCCTGATTATGGACCATCTGACCATTAAGTGTTCTTTTTAGAAATTTAAAACTACATGATTCTTCATTAAGGTTAAACCTAACTGGTACGTTGATGATCCCTTTCTGTTTAAAACTAGACCTGTTTCCATGTGCTGTTGTGCTGTAGTCTGTTTTTATATTTTAACCGAGATCTAGTTACTAAAATGCAAATAGAGACCATGAAGTTTAACTCATATTTCCCTCTAAGAGACTGGATAATTTGCAGCATGCAGTAACACCTTTTTTCCCAGCATTAGTTCAGTTGTTGGTGAAAATGGGTTTACTTTTAATCTGTGAATCTGCTGATTTACTCATCTTAATGATTTAATCCAGGAAGGATCTGTTGATGGGGAGAAGGGTCAGAGTCATGTTAGAGAAAAGTATACAGGACAGCTTTCCACAACAAGGAGTGATGTGACCCAGAATGTCAGTAGTATCAAGATTGAGAAACATGGTATATGATTTTGATCTTTAAAGTGCTTCATTTCAATGACAACCTGGGGAAGAGAGTGAAGACTGCAAAGTACTGTTATGATGTGATACCACTTCTGTTTTATGGGCTTTCTCTGACTTGTGAATTCTTCAGCGAGTATCCTCAACTGTTTCAGTGTCTTCCTGATGATGTTGCCACCTGGATCCAAGTTCATTAAATTCCTACTAAGCTTCTCCATTTCACTTCAGGCACCCATCATACCATCATTTAGCACTGATGTGGTTAGAATGTCTTGAACTTTATATTTTCCTTTAACTGTAGCCTCTGAATTTATGGTGCTGATTTTTTTTTTTTTTATTCTTACCTGAGGATATTTTTTAAATTGATTTTTAGAGAGAGACAAGGGGAGACAGAAGCATTGATCAGTTGCCTCTTGTATGCTCCCTGACCTGGGATTGAACCCATAACCCTGGCATGTGCCCTGACCGGGAATCAGACATGCAGCCTTTTTGGTGTATGGAATGATGTTCCACTCAACTGAGCCACCAGGCCAGAGCTATGCTTCTGATTTTTAACAGGGATCTTAAATTAAAAATGGCACCCAAAACTCTACTTTCAAATTCTTTTTTTAAAAAATTCCTAGAGTATAAAAAAAAATGATAACAGTCTGCTTAAACTAGGTACTACTTACAGAAGTAAGAATTTCTGAGACTAGATCTATTTAGTAGATAGATGTAGTTTTATGTTTATAAAATCATATACAACATTAATACCACATGTACACACATATACATACAAATGTTTATTATATACACCCCTAGAACTCTATGCATATAAAACCTCTGTATTAGCAAAATGATATGGTATATGTGTTATGTTTATTTGTTTTCAAATGGTAAGTTATATTTTCCAAATTACAAGTTATAATAAGGGAATTCATTTTTTTTTATGAAGTGGATTTTAATCATTTTTATACAACTTGAGATGGCTCCAAATGTGCTATTATCATTTATCCTTTTTGTAATTCACCAAGGAAATACATCCATAAATGTGATAGTAGAAGTACACTCTAGAGTTGATCTTTTAAATGTCAATGAAATTAAAAAGCCGATTTCAACCAAAATATTCCTGTCTGTATGGTATTTTCATAGTAATAGAAAATCAGAACTCATTCTTTACAATTTCAATTCCCATTACTACTGATTTTTTTAACATAATATTTGGATGCTATACACACAGTGCATAGCATGTAAAGGAGAAAACCCTGTGTTTAGTTGCCTATCATTTATTCAAGTTATTTGTATGCTGAATGTGCAGAGCACTTACAGTGTTATCACATTTTATGTTAGCAAAATAAGGTTTAGAATCTTTTTCCTGTAGTTGACAAAAATTATTTTGACCTCTGTTTTACTAAAGATTTTGCCGATTAGCAAATAAGAATTGACTGTGTGAGCAGCAGTAATTAAAAAAATTTTTTTATTGATTGATTTTTAGAGAGAGAGGGGAGAGACATAGGCTCTTGCATTTATTTATGCATTCATTGGTTGATTCTTGTATGTGTCCTGATTGAGGATTAAACCCACAACCTTGGCATATTGGGATGACACTCTTAACCAACTGAGCTACCCAGCCAGAGCTTATTTCGTTATTAATTCTGGCTTCCATTTTCAAGTACAAGTTGAAGGTCATTAAGGACACCAAGATAATAATGTCTGCCTGGTAATTGCCCTGGTTCCTCATCAGGTTCACCGCTCCTCAGCTGCTAACCTCTGGCATTTCATTTCAGAACCACAACTTTGTTTAGTTCTACTCTGCAGGGTTCAGAATGATCTGTCCTATGACCTGTCCTATGACCTGTCCTGTGACAAACTGAGGACTTGGTATGAATATCATGAAGAGCTCCTTCTGTCACTGGAATCGAGTGATCTGTATTGCACATGTGTGGTGTCAGCATTTAGAAGAGTATCTTAGAGTTGGAAAATTTTCAGAAGTATTTTCAAGTGCTCTGGCTGGTGTGGCTCAGTGGATTGAATGCCAACCTGCGAACCAAAGTGTCGCCTGCCAGTTCGATTCCCAGCCTAGGGCACATACTGGGTTGCAGGCCAGGTCCCCAGTAGGGTCCTCAGTAGGGGGACCTCGCCCCCAGTAGGGGGCACACGAGAGTTACCACACATTGGTGTTTCTCTCCCTCCCTTCCCCTCTCTAAAAATAAATAAAATCTTCAAAAAGGAAAAAAAGGAAGTATTTTCAAGTGATTAAAACAAGCCAAGTACCTGAAATGGTAATGCTGTTGTACATTTGTATGGTGCATTGTTGAAGTTCTTTTTATGTGTTATCCCCATTTTCCCTAGAGGATTGAAACCCAGGGGTTTCAGTTCTCCACCCATTCCCCTTTATGTTGTGCTACACAGTGGAGAATAGCAGTACTGAAGGTTAGTCTCTGCTTCGAGGAGTGTTAATTAAAATGGTCACTTCTACGTAGTCAAAAGAGTTTAGGAGTTGTACGATATTTCCCCCCTTTTTAAAAATCAGAATTTACAACAGTATATTAGTTTTTGAGAACCCACTGTTAAGAAACTTGTTGAATTTATGTAACCCAGAAATTTCCAAGTGTGATTTAGGCGTTTCCCCAAAAAATGGAATTAGAGCTGGGGAACACATAATGCTGAGGGATTGGTGTTTCTTCTGTTTTGCTTATTCTCTTCATGGTGACATACAGGTTGCAGGGGAAGATGTGGAGAGTACTTTGTTTTTAGGCTCAGAATATATCATAAAAATTTTATTCCAAAAAGTTGTTTTTAGAACAGTCATTCTCAAACATGAATGTGCATTCAGATCACCTAGGAATGCTGTCAAAATGCAGATTATGATTCAGTAGGCCTGAGAGGTGGCCTGAGTCTGCCTTTGGAACCAGCTCTCAAGTGACATTGATGCTCCTGCTCGTGGGTTCATTCTGAGGAGTATGGCACCATGAAGACTCCGGCAGAGTCCTTTCCCATTTTCTCAGAGACATTATTTTGTCAAACTTCATCTTCATCCTCTCCTTTTCTACTGGGTCTTGGCTCTCAGCGTATAATTACATAATCACATTCAACTATCTTAAAAATAAAAATCTGTTGTTCCCAGTTCTGGATATATTCTCTTTTGGCTTGTAGTAAGCTCTGTATCCATTTCCTCATTCTTTTTGTCACCTTGATGATTTCCTCTACCATGGCCAAGGTCACCCTGAACCTCCTGATTGCCTCACCTAACAAATGCTTTTCTGTTCTTAAACAGTCCCTTGGGGATATTTGATGCTTTTGACTACTATTTTATAAACTTCCTTTTTCCTTAGCTCCATGGTACTATTTTCTCCTCTTTCTTCGTGCCTCTCTAACCTTACCAGGCCCCTTTTCTAGCTCTTCCTTTCATGCTGAAATGTCACCTAAATCCGTGACTTCAGATACCCTTCTTAGGTTGTGTGTTCAGCTCCACATTGACCACTGCCGCCGGGACATCTCTGAATGAGTGATCCTCCGACCCTCCCAGTTTACCACTTGCGGACTGAACTGATAGCCCTGCTCTGGTCTGCAAATCTTCAATATCCTGCATTCTAGAGCATTCCCATTCCCCAACCCCTTTACAGTCATTTATTCAGTCAACAGGTATCACTTTCCACTTGTGTCTTACTGTTTCTACCTGTTAAATATCTCTCCAAATTGTCCTCTTCCATAATTGCCTCCTAATTGGACTCCCTGTCTTTATTTTTCAATCCTCTGTACTGTTGCCTGTGAGTTCTGTCTAAAAATGAACATTGAATGTCATGCTCCAATTTTATTAAATCATGTTGTGTTTCTCCACAGCTTCAGAATCAAACTCCTTTGCTTAGAATAAAAGTCTCTTTATCTGCCAACTCCCCACAGTGTGCTCTCCATATTAAACTAAGGGCCATCAGCTGTACCCTCCACAGAAAGTGTCCTGGGTGCTTGAAATCCTCTTCCTTCCTACTCAATCCTTAAGGATAGTCAGGTCTGATGCCTCCTCTTGGAATGACACATAGCACCACCTCCCTGCGTTCCTCTACCTCACCCACCACACACACAAGCACAGACAATCAGAATTTATATGCTCTTTTCTCTGTATTCATTCCTGTATCACCCTGGGCACGAATTTATCTTAGTACTCTGTGATGACATCTGTTTTTCGGGTTGGCTCACCATAAGGGCAGAATTCCTTGAAAACAGACAATCTTTTCATCTCCTCTCTCCAACACCTAGCACATTTTTCCCCCACATAGTAGATAACAAATGTTTGGATGGTTCATTTACTTAATTTAGTTTTGATCCTCTTCCATCAGTCTTCAGTCAGGTTATGCTTTGGTCCTACCTGTTAACATGTAGATGGAATTTTGTACTAAACCTTTGCCCTAAGCTTTCTAAAAACCTGTGAAATTTTTGGAAACTCCAGTGATTGACTTCTTCTTTGATCAGGAGCTTCCTCCAGTAGTTGTGTGGGGTCTTTGTGGTTTGAAAGGTTTTTTAGACTCAGGGATAGATAACGGCAGCAAAAAATTATACACCAAAAATGATGCATTTATTTCTGTAATTCTTGTTTTCTCTGTGCATTTTTCCTCTATATGAACATTTTATTTCCTTGGATTTGTACACTGCTAACTTAAAATATTATAGTTCCTCTAGGACCCTGAAGGTAATTGTGGTGTGATTAATGTTTAAATTTGCCATTTCCCAAACATTTGTCACTTTATCATATATTCTTCACAATCTCTTAGACATTTGGCGGGGTTTTTTCCTACATTCATCAGTTTTACTTAAGATTGGAAATTTATGTGAAACAAGAAAAATACGAAAACATCAAAAGTTGAGGCAAAAGTCTTGTAATTGGAAATATTTTAAAAGTATTGAAAAATCAGGGCTGGAAATTCCTGGCTTAGCTGTTAAAGTACTAAAGATGGAGCCAAGATGAAAATCTAGCCAGGTAACCCTAAGAAAGATTGCAAAAACCTGCCAAGTCATCTGACCTGACATCAGATAGGTAGATTTCTATGTCAAAAGAAAACATGTGACTCGATAAGATTTTAGTAACTAAAAAGACCAAATTTCAAGGCGCCTTGCTAAGACTTGAGTCCTGTTCCAGTACTTGAAAATCTACAGACTTAATTTGCCTTGAGAACACATCTTACTTGCCTTGGGCTGTGGTGTCAGGGTCAGGAGTACCACAGGACTTTTCACTTGAAATCTGACCTGACCATATCAGGCTTGAGGACATTTGGAAGATTTTGCTGACTAGCATCAGCTTCTCCATCCTTATTTAGCCATCACTGTAGGGAACTTGAAGGATAATCCAAAGCAAACTTAGAAAGTTACATTCATCTCTACATTTAAAGCAGAATAGCTAAACTTTACTGAAGAAAATCATGCTGATACATGCATATCACTCGCACATTTATCTGTAGCCTGTGTTCATAGGCGCACAATTATATAGACCACCAACTACCAAGACTTCCCCATGTGTATATGACATTAACATTAGAATTAAAATAAACTCTTCATTCCATCCTTGAAACTTGATTTTCTTCCTTTTTTATTTATCTCAATTCACAACACACCCTTCCATCTTAGTCACTTAAGCCAAAAGTAGAGTCCTTCTTAAACACCTTACCATTCTTACCCTACTTAGTAAGTCCCACTAATTTCTCCAAAGTAGATACCGAGCTTGATCTTTGCTTTCCATTCTTGTTGCTACTGCTTTAATTTGTCAGGTCTTTTTATCTTACCTGGATTATTATTCTAGACCCCTTGCTGGTCTCTTGCCAATTTTGTTTCATTATTATTTACCCTCTAAAACTGTCCTCTGTGTCCCCTACCTGCTTCCTACCTTTTCAGGGTTCCTTGATGTCTAGTGAACCACTTCTCTGACCTCATCCCACACATATCTGTCTGTCTCCATCTTCCAAAATAACAACTTAAGATCTGCCTCTCTGTCCAGAATACCCTTTTGCCCCTTAATTTTCCTAATAAATGAGTGGGTGCTGAATTCTTTTTCAGACTTTCACTCATGGGGCTTTCTCTACAGTTCTTTACCCTCAAGTAGTCATGCCACATTATCCCTCTAAATGGCTATTGTGGAAGTTTCCATGCTGTGTTTCAGTTTTGGATTTATGTCTATCCTGTACCATATCTTTGAGGTTAAAGATATTTATATTTACCTGAGTTTACTTGGTGCCTGGTACAAATCACATACTCAGTAAATGCTTATTGAATAAAAGAAGTAAATTACTAAGGAATTAAATATATCTGTATGTTATCTCTGACTGAAAATAGGAACAGGAAATTCTTAAATACTATTATCTGTCAAACCTTCTTAATCTAATTGTTCTGGCTTCTTCCCCCATTTTTTTCTCTGGTAAAACTGATGGAGATTTGTTTAGGTCACTTCTTTTCCTTTTTAGTAAGCATTCACTGGTGATGTTAATTTTTGTAAAGGGAAAGAAGAACACACAGGATGAAAATAATCACAAATACTACATTCTTCCCAAAATAATTTCTAACTAGAAGCTTTTTGAAGAATGTGAGATTTTTAAAATCTTTTTCCTTTTCTTTTAAAAAAATTTTTTAATTTTTTGAGAGAGAGAGAAAAGAAAGAAAGAAAAAAAAAACACCAATTTGTTGTTCCACTTATTTATGCTTTCATTGGTTGATTCTTGTACGTGCCCTGACCGGGGATTGAACCTGCAACCTTAACATATCAGAATGACATTCTAAACAAATGAGCTGCCCAGCCAGGGCAAAAGCGTGCTTTTCAAATTAGTAGATTTAGCAGTGTCCCTCTTTCTTTTAATGGAACACAGGAAACTTAGTATGAGGCAAAGAAAAGCAGAACCAGCTCTGCTTTGGAATTGGAGGTGCCTTCGGAAATGAACGGGAAAAGAGGAGAAAATGGTTCTCCCTGCAGTGGGCTCTCTCTGCTTCCTACTTCACCCCCAACGGTGGCCCTTGTAGGATTTCCATGAAAAGCAATTTGAAAGCTACTATATTGAATGATGTGTATATGAGCCCTCCACTGAAGCTGAATCAAATAAAATCAGAACATTTTAAAGTCACAGAATTTGAAGGAGTTTTGTATTTAAACTGCCTAGTCTTGAATTCTAGCCTAAAGTTTTTCCCCAAGACTTTCCTATGTTTTTGCATAATATTTAAGTCTGATCTCAATATATTTTATTCTTCAGGGCTCACTGAACACAGTATATATTGCAAATTTACTTTTTTAATGTTTAATTTAATCAAGAATTAATTTTAGCACCGACCTGTGTGGCTCAATTTGGCTGAAGCAACGTCCCGTAAACCAAAAGGTCGCAGGTTTGATTCCCCATCAGGGCACATACATAAGTTGTGGGTTCTGTCCCCGGTCAGTGCATACAAGAGGCAGCTGATCGATGTGTGTCTCTCACGTTAATGTTTCTTTCTCGCCCTTCTTCTCTTCCCCTCTCTCTAAAATCAGTAAGTGTGTCCTCGGGTAAGGATAAAAAAAATTTCTCAAAAAAATTAATTTTAATCCACTGAAGAGCGTTGATCACTGTTTCTCTCCTTTAATCTACAGTGTTTCAGGGCACATTCACATTAGGTCCTGTGCCCTCTTTTGTTCCTCACATGTCACTGTACTCAAATATTCATGATGAAACCTAACATGCATCCAGTACTACATGGCAAGCACTGTTTTCATTGTGTTACATTCATGAATGTGTTACATTCATCTTCCCAACAATTCTGTGAAGTAGGCACATTATTATCCTCAGTATACAGGGATGTTAAGCAGTGTGTCCAAAGCAATACATATAGTAAGTGTGGCACTGAGGTTTGAACCTAGACAGTCTGGTTGTAGAGCCCCACCCTTAGCCATTCTGCTAATCTTAGAGGTATAGCTTTATTCCACAGACATTTTCTTGAAAGCATATGAAAGAAAATTAAGATTAATTTACTGATTTTTATACAGGTTTTTAATTTTTCCTCAGAAATAATGAATACCTATGTAAATCATTTAGAATAGTGACCGGCTCCTACTAAGTACTTAGTATAAATATTGGTTATTAGCTTCAGCAAATGGACAGCTGTAATATCCATACCATTGTTGGTAATTGACAAGAAAATTAAGCAGCATTCTAGTGATGTCATGTTTCCCAGTTCTAGGAGAAAACTAGAAAGTCACTTATTTTACAGGGTACTTTGTTTCTAGCATCTGTTCAAGATGTTTAAATAAAACTAAGGTACTTTATTTTGAATTCTTACTTTATAGACACTGTAATTTTTATCTTTCCACCAGGTGGCAGTATGTTTCATAAGGAAATAATTTAAATGTTACTCTGTTGTAGAGAGAATTTATTTTCAGTATTTTGCCTTAAAAACTGTTAAGCCATAATAAAAATAAAAATTTTGCCCCTAGTCTCTCTCGTCAATTGTGAAGACCCTCTTAGCACAGTGTCCATGGCCTACAGCCCAGAACCACCTTAGCCATGCCCTGTACATGGTCAGTCAGTGCAGAACGTTTATTTTTTCTTGCATCTTCAACAGCGATTTAAGTCCTTATGCTTAGGTGCTTCCAACTAAATTGTTTATTTCAGCCACAGTGGAAACCATATCTTCTTCCTGTATCTTCCATAGTACCGAGGTACAATTTAATAGGTGCCCTTGGGTAAATGATATAGGTAGGATATACATAAGCTTGTGTGTTTGCTGAATGTGTGTTTGCTGAATGTGTATTTGAATCATAATGCATTAATGGTTTTTGTTATGTTTAATTTGTGCTATAAAATTCCCCAAAATTTTACATAAGTTTAGATATTATCAGGACCATTCAGATAACTACTACCAAGGGTTGAAAGATTAGCGTCTGAGGTGGAAGGCAATTAATGGCTAATGAAGGTAAAGGACTGAACATGGCAATTAATCAAAGTAGGGCAGGGGGGAGAGATAATGGTAAAATGAAGAGAGTCAGCCTCTTGATACTGGAGTGGGGCACTGCATGGGAAAGCAAGAGGCTCGCCAAATGAAGTTGGCTGCAAAGAAATCTCTTTATACTTTGTAATTATGGATCTGCCTAAATACTGTTTCACAGTGCTGATAATGCAGCCCTTTGACATCATTTTCTCAGCAAATATTTTTTCTATTTTATAACTGATTTATTAATATTCAGATTGACTTATGTGAAGTTTAGTATGAATATAATGTTTTTATAGTTCTGATTTATGTCTCACAGAACCTGTAATGATCATTAGGATGTCATGTTTTAAAAGTATTACATTAACATTGAAATTTTACTGTAGGTATGCCATCAGCTTACTTGTTTTATTGATTAAAGAGAAATGTGTTCCAGATGGATTTTTAATCTTACTCTTGTAAACATTCAACCTTGTAAGAATAAAGATAAAAGTTTTTAAAAACATACCATATACTTCTTATGTTAAATGACAGATACTGAGCTTCACTCCTGTGTGGCATGGATCATCATCATTAACACTTGTACTCAGCCATCGGGAGCTGGCTGCACAAGTCTGTTGCTGCCATGTGCAAGTTCCCCCAGTGCCTCTTCTCCTAATGCTGCATGAGCTCGTCCCCACAACTGTGCACACAGATACACCCCTCGTGCCTGCTCCTTTTATTTAACACCCCCTGCCCCGAATTTGCTTCTATAGCCTAGGAAATATGAAAAGTAAAACTGTTCAAAATTGTCTAAAATTGGGAGGAATTTTAAGTTAAGACTGTCCTATTAAAGCATGAGCTTTTAATGTAAAGCCTTTGTGGTATCAATTTAGTTAACATATTACAGCTAACTTCCTCATTTTTTTTCTGTGTTCTAGAAGTATTTTAGAATGTTATATCTCTACCTTAAAAAATATATATGGGGTTTGATTTTTCATGACTAGAATAAACTAAGAAATTAAAGAAAATTTTGGCCAGTTATTGTAACACATGTATCTCTTGTCTTTCTGAGTTTTTGAGATGCTTTGCGGCTTTAGTGGATAGGTAATTGTGACACCAAAGACTCTTAGAAATTTCCTTCGATCTCATTTGTTCTCATTTGTTCATTGTATTTGGGAACTAGATAATTTCAGTTCATAGCCACACACTTTTAAAACAGATATACTAATGTCTCCATTTGTCACATTGGGTTTTAAACTGAGGATTCATTAAAATTGATCACTAATTAATCCCTTAATAATATTAAGGTTTTTTTGCTATGATATAGATAAAAATCCATTTATATAGTATCCTTCTATAATAAGTACTATTTAGCTAATGAAATTAGTAGTGACATGGAAAATTTTATGTAGCATAGCTTTCCTAAGCTAGTTTTTAATGTGGTTCCATCAACAAATTAGCAAGAAGTCAATTTATTTACATAAATTAGCATATTTAATAATGACTTTTTTAAACAAATTTTTTATATGGAGTTATAATTCACTTATGAGACCTTGTAGTTCTAATGTTCTAGTGAAATATACACATGTGGGTGCCCCTATAACAAATTCCAAGCCTGTGAACCTAGAATGTGTTGACTTCAATATTTGGTTAGCCTAGTTTCTAAGGCCATCACCATAATCTATATGTTATTGGAAATAAAGTTAAATTTTTCCTTATTTATCAGGGTAACTTCAATTTTGAGGAATGTAAATCAGTTCATAGTTGGCTAAAAGCCAGCTTCTCCTTCGCTTTAACTCCAGCACACACATGAAAAGCACACTCACTTCCAAAGTGCCTTGTGAATCTGCAGTGATTAATTCTTCTCATTATTTTGCTGCAAATTCTCATGACCCTCTCTGATGATTCGATCAGCCACTTAGAGTTTATGCATATTCATATCTCTGTGCTCCTGCTGCAGTCATTCATGTCTCCTTCACTGACTGGTGTGTTCTTGGTGCAGTAATTGAGCTGCAGTAGATTGATTACTCTGGGGAGCTGTAAGGCCTTTAAAGGTGAAAACATATCAGTCCTGTTAATTAGGAAACAAAAGATCTGGTGGCAAGTTCAGCAGTCAAATATTTCCAGTGTAGAAAAGACGAAAGGTATGATTTGTTCCTCTCCATGAACCCTGTTTACTTTTCAAATTTTGAATTAAGTCTGTATGAGTGGTAGTGAAGAATAGATTTCTTCATGAATTTTCATAGAATGTTAATTAAAGAGGACCTAACTTATTAATACTATTTTTTGTCATCTCTTATCTGCTAATTTAGAAACACCTTCCATAGCATTGGCAATGTTTACCTATTTTAATATTTTGTATAACTATAGAGTATTTGGATTAATTTTGTTACTTAGAGGCTTAAGTTGGTTACACTGTTCTAATACTAATTTTTAAAAAAAAATTTTTGGTATATTTTATTGATTATACTATTACAGTTGTCCAATTTTTTTTTCCTCCCCCTTATTCCCTTCCACCCTGCACCCCTCCTCCCACCAACATTCCCCCCCCTTCCTTAGTTCATGTCCATGGAGCATACATAGAAGTTCTTTGGCTTCTCCATTTCCTATACTATTCTCAACATCCCCCTGTCCATTTTGTACCTACTATTTATGCTTCTTATTCCCTGTACCTTTTCCCTCTCCACCTGCCTCCCTACTGATAACCTTCCATGTGATCTCCATTTCCGTGATTCTGTTTCTGTTCTAGTTGTTTGCTTAGTTTGCTTTTTTAGTTTTGTTTTAGTTTTGTATTTTTTTTAGTATCAAGTGTTGATAGTTGTGAGTTTGTTGTCATTTTACTGTTCATAGTTTTCATCTTCGTTTTCTTAGATAAGTCCCTTTAACATTTCATATAATAAGTGCTTGGTGATGATGAACTCCTTTAACTTGACTTTGTATGGGAAGCACTTTATTTGCCCTTTCATTCTAAATGATAGCTTTGCCGGATAGAGTAATCTTGAATGGAGGCCCTTGCTTTTCATGACTTTGAATACCTCTTTCCAGCCCCTTCTTGCCTGTAAGGTTTCTTTTGAGAAATCAGCTGTGATAGTCTTATGGGAACTCCTTTGTAGGTAACTGTCTCTCCTTTCCTCTTGTTGCTTTTAAGATTTTCTCCTTTAATCTTGGGTAATGTAATGATGATGTGCCTTGGTGTGCGCTTCCTTGGGTCCAGCTTCTCTGGGATACTCTAAGCTTTCTGGACTTCCTGGAAGGCTATTTCCTTTGCCAGATTGAGGAAGTTCTCCTTCATTATTTTTTCAAATTAGTTTTCAATTTCTTGCTCCTCTTACTCTCTTGGCACCCCTGTGATTTGGATATTGGAACATTTAAAGTTGTCCCCGAGATTCCTCAGCCTCTCCTCATTTTTTTGAGTTCTTGTTTCTTCATTCTGTTCTGATTGAATGTTTATTTCTTCCTTCTGTTCCAAATCATTGAATTGAATCCTGGTTTCTTTCCCTTCACTGTTGGTTCCCTGTATATTTTTATTTCACTTTGCAGAGCCTTCACTTTTTCATCCATTTTCTGACCATACTTAGCCATTTCTGTGAGCATCCAGATTACCAGTGTTTTGAACTCTGCATCTGATAGGTTGGCTATCTCTTCATCGCTTAGTTCTTTTTTTTAGAGTTTTGATCGGTTCTTTCATTTGGGCCATATTTCTTGTCTCAGCACTCCTGTGATCTTGTAAGGGGTGGAGCCTTAGGTATTTGCCATGGCAGGGCAACCCACATCACTCACTGCCTTGTGGCGCTGACTGTGGGGAGGGGTCTGAGAGGGAACAGTGCTGTTTACTTGGCCCTTGGCCAGATCTCAGTCACTTCCTCTGCCACCCACAAGCAAATTGGGCCCTTCTGGTGCTGATTCCTGGATGGGTGGTTTTGTGTACATTGACCCCATGGGGCTCTCCATTGAGCTCTCCTGTGAGGCTGGGAGTTTCTCCTGCCGCCACAACCCCCACAGTTTTTTACTGCCAGAGGTTTTGAGGCTTTCCTTTCCCGTGCTGGAATCCTGGATTGCACGGTCTGTCTCACTCCCCAGTTGCTCTTCCTGGTTTATCTGCACACAAGTGTGGGACCACCAGCCACCGTCTAGCCCGCTCAGTTCATCCAGTCCGCCAGCCTCCGCCTTGCCACACATCCTCTCCGCCCTGGCTGCCCGTCTCCGCCCCTCCTACCCATCTGGACGAATGTTTCTTCTTTAACTCTTTGGTTGTCGGACTTCCATACAGTTCAATTTTCTGGCATTTCTCGTTTTTTGTTTTTAAATTTGTTGTTGTCTTTCTGGTTGTGCGAGGAGGCAGAGTATCTACCTGTGTCTCCACCTTGGCCAGAAGTCCTACCCTAACACTAGTTTTTTTGTCAGTTTAGTAGTGCGCTTATGGGAAAAGGGTGAAACTTTATTCTGCACGGCATAGAAGTTGAGCTGCCGTTTTATCTCTTTATCATAAGCATCCTTTGATATTTTTCTCTTACATTGTATATTAAAGAATACATTGTCCTGGCAAGAAGGGTTTTGTGTGGAACAGTAACCACCAAAAGTAAGCTAGTTTCAACACGGAAGTTAATGAAGTTATATGTCTTGTTGACGTGTTTTTCTCAAGTGTGCTGTTCTCATATTATGGTATCCCTCATCTTGTCTTACATTTTTCTCTTGAGTATAACTCACCATAAAATTCACCCTTTTAAAGAGTACAACTCAGTGGGTTTTAGTATATTCACAAAGTTGTGCAACAGTTACCACTAATTCCAGAATATTTTTATCATACCAAACAGAAACCCTATACTCATAAACAGTCGCTCTCCAACCCCCACCTCCTTTTCTTAACTCCTGACAACCAGTAATCTACTTTTCCTCTCTATGGATTGACCTCTGTGAACATTTCATGTAAATGGAATCATACTATATGTGGTCTTTTATGCCTGGCTTCTTTTACTTCTTATTATGTTTTTAAGGTTTATCCATATTTAACATGAATCAGTACTTCATTTTTTTTATGGCTGAATAAAATTCCACTTATGGTTATACCACATTTTAGTTTTCATTCATCAGCTGATGAACATTTGTGTTGTTTTTACTTTTTGCCTATTACTGCTAATAACATCAATGAACATTCACATACATTCTTGCTTTGTTCTTGATTTTAGGGGGAAAATTTTTCGTCTTCACCACTGGGTATGATGTTAGCTGTGGGTTTTTCTTACATGCTATTTATCAGGTTGAGGAAGTCCCCTTTCTACTTTGTTGAGTGTTTTTATCATGAAAGGTTGTTGAATGCTGCTTCTGCATTATTGAAATGATTATGTGGTTCTTATCCTTTATTCTGTTACTATGGTGTATTGCATTAGTTGATTTTTCTTATGTTGAACTTTATGATATTCTGTAGAGCTTTTATATAATGTTCTTTTACTCTTGTGGTTTTAAATACTTGAACCATTTTCTCTACCTTATATTTCAGGCATTTATTAATACAGCAAAAGAAATTTATGAAAAAATCCAAGAAGGAGTCTTTGACATTAATAATGAGGTATATACATATAAAAATATTGACTAATATTTATTTTTTACGCTTTTTTAAAATATTGATTTGTTCCACTTATTTATGCATTCATTGGTTGATTCTTGTATGTACCCCAAAGGGGAGTTGAGCCCACAACCTTGGCATATTGGGACAATGCTCTAACCAACCGAGCTACCCAGCCAGGGCTTATGCTTTTATTTATTTTATTTTTCAAGTACAGTTTACATTTACTGTTATTTTGTATTAGTTTCAGGTATGTGGCATAGTGGTTAGATAGTCTTATAACTGAATTTTAATTACTACTTGGATTCATGACTTTATATTTTTTTAATTCCTAAAATGGATATTTGGTGTCAGTTACCACATTAGTTTCTAATCATCTATCTGAAAATTTGTGGATGTTCTATAATAGTTAAATGTTTATGTTCTAGTAGAGATCACTTTATCTGGGCAAACAGATTAAAGTGACCCTATCCATTTATTGTAAGCAAAGCAAAATAATACAAATCCTCCAAAGAGAGAAGGAAATCCACTTTCATCCACATGTCCATATGGTGTCATCGGCTTTGGGGAATAATTTTCTAGTTGTGTAAATGCATGTACTTTGTCACTAATGCAAGATGCTCTCCCTGTTGTCTGGTATGAAAGTGGGAATTACCCAATTTGGAAATTATTCCCCGTATAGCATATTTTCAGGAAACTAAATTAATATATGTAATTGGCAATGGCACCATTGGTTTTCCTGTGGTTTTTTGTTTGTTTGTTTTTGTAAAATTATTTTGAGCCCATTTTGATCAACATGATTAGGATAAAGTATAAAGCTTTGAAGCATATAAGTCAGAGTGTTTACCAGTGGTCATCATTTTTACTTTGTGGATGGGTATAGCATATTATTTACTGTTACATAAACATTTTTGCTGTTCTGTATTAAGACTTTTTGCCTCCAAAAGAAAAACTTATTCTTTCCCCCGTCGCAGTTAGGAAAGCATTGTGTTAGGAAGCCATGGCATGTGTGTTTCTTGGCCTGTACAAAAATGAGACTCCTTATTATTGGCCTCAATATTCTTTGGTAAAACTAAACAGCAGTTTGCCTAAGTTTTCCAAAAAAGTACTTGTTTTCTCATTTGTTTCAATTTGGAGTATTATGGTTTCTAAATCCTATCTTCTAGGGTTATATGGCAGTAGATCTTGAGTTAATTTAAAGGCGACACCATTCGGAGACTAATACCACATAAATTGAACAGTAATTGAGCCTCTATATAAAAGCACATGTTCATTGTTTCTGTCTGGTTTCATATAGTAGCTGACTGCTGTACTGTGCCTGGTGCAGCTTTCATTGTAATGTGCTGTCAGGAGCCAACAGGCCGAGCGATTTATTTGGCCTAATGCCAAGTCTGACTCCTTGATTCCTCAAGAAGTTGCTACCAGCCCAGAGGGGGCAAAACCAATGAGCCATAGGGCATGCTTTTTATTAAAGAGGAGTCAAAAGAGCGAAAAGAAACCACATCAGCTGCTGTCAATACTGAGCTAGTGCCAGAAACCCCAAGGCTACTACTGTTGCAGAACAACTGCCAAGCACTATAAATCTGAGATTTACTGTGACGTAAAGTTTCCTTAAGAGCTTAATTTCTGAAGCTACTGTATTACTTTTCTCAAAGTGTTGTATTTTTAGGTAAAATCCACTTGAGGGAGTGAGGGTTAAGACATAAGTGTGAGTTTGATGAATGAAAGAACTGCTCTGTGTGTGGGTTCTTGGCAAACTGCCATGTCTTTGGGGATCATAGAAATTATTGATGACACAGAACACTCATATGCCCTTAGCCTGTACAGCTGATTCAACATGGAAGAGAAACGCTGTCTAGAGAAAAGATTTGACATTGTATTAGGGCAGCATAGGCTTTACACATTTTTATCCTTTAAAGATGACTTGCAATAATTGTTTTAAACATTTTCTCCATTGTGAGAATTCCCTGAAAAGCAGCACTATCTGGTTTCTGTTTACCTAGTACCTGGTATGATAAAGTATTATTTTCAAAAGTATTTCCACAATATTGTTTTTAAAAAGAAGACCCCCTAAAAGAGATTGTTTTAATTGTTGCAGAAATCTGGATATTTTTTTGAGTTGTTGGTAAAATTCTGCCATTGAGAATTGAATGGATCCATTTATTATCTTTTTGTCTTTTATTCCAGGCAAATGGCATTAAAATTGGCCCTCAGCATGCTGCTACTAATGCCACACATGCGGGCAATCAGGGAGGACAGCAGGCCGGGGGAGGCTGCTGTTGAGTCTGTTTTTACTGTCTCGCTGCCCAAGTGGGGCCTACTCACTATTTCTTTCACCCTCTCCTGCTCAGCTGAGACATGAAACTATTCTACATGGCTTTATGTCACAGAAGACTTTAATCTTTCAAATTCTTGTATACCTTTGAATAAATGGTTAATGTTCACTTAAAAAGACAGATTTTGGAGATTGTATTCATATCTATTTGCATTTGATTTCTAGGTCAATTGATGTGATTATTTTTGTTAAATGTTGTCTTGTGCCCTTACCTACGAACTGAATTATATTAAACACTACAGAGTCATCTTGAGGATTTTAAATCGATTTGTGTAGTTAGGTTTCCCAACACCTGTGGTTACCTAATGTTTAATATTAATGGAACTGTCCTCAAAAGGTTTGTCAATTTTCAAGGCTATAAGGAAAAACAGAAGGATTCTTTTAATTCTGTATTTATCATTTACTTTCTGTATATATAGTTTAATAACCTGCTTGGGTGTAATTTGCCAAGCTTGAATTCATTAATGCATTTGCATAAATTCTAAACTGTTTAGAGCTTAAAGCTACCGAAGCATTGTTAGAAATTGCTTGGACACTGAATTTTAAACTTTTTGACGTTGTTAGCAAGCATGTTCATCTTTTCTTGTCACTAGTCCAAGAAAAATATGCTTAATGTACATTATAAAGGCTATGTATGTGTTAACCTGTTTTAATGCCAAAAGTTTGCTATTTGTCCACAGTTTCTTTAAGACCTCTTCAGAAAAGGGTTTGTTTGCCTTAATGAATACTGTTGGGTAACAACACAGTATAATGAATGAAATGGGCAGAAGCAAGAACTCCAGACACCTAAGCGACTCCAAGAAGAATGAATGTCCACATTTAAATGGCACATTATAAGGACTTTAAGTTTTCCTTAAACAGTTTTTTTTTTTATTCACATGATTTCTAAGTATATTTTTCATGCAGGACAGTTTTTCAACCTTGATGTACAGTGACTGTGTAAAATTTTCCTTTCAGTGGTAGCCTATAATATTTAAAATATGGTAAGCATCTTGTCTGTTTGAAGAGGGTATGACAATAAATCTGCCAGATGGAAGATCCTGTTAAAAAGTAGAAAAGCTTTAGTAACTTACTCAGTGTGGTGGTTTTATCTTTTTTTTTTTTCTTTTTCCTTTCTTGGTCTATAATGAAATTGTTATAGCAGTGCAAAATAAAATCCTATGTATAAAACTGTTCTTTATTATGAGCACATCATTTTTTAAATGTATTTTTTTAGTCCATCTACACTTTTTACATGTATCTAAGCTTATTTTTAAAACGGCGAGAGCATTTAACACCCTTTTTAATTTTTTTTTTAAGTTTTTATTTTTTTTAGAAGGGAAAGGAGGGGAAAAGAGAGAAACATCGATGCGTGAGAGAAACATCAATCAGTTGCCTCTCGCACATCCCCAACCAAGACCTGACCTGTGACCCAGGCATGTACCCTGACTGGGAATCGAACCAGAAACCTTTTGGTCTGCAGACCAGTGCTCAGTCCACCCAGCCACACCTGCCAGGACAATGTCCTTTAGAATTTTGGTAAAATGTAATGAAACTCTTCACAATATTGAAATTATTTTTGTTATTGTTGATGTAAACAATATTTTCTACTTCTCAACCAACACAAAAGCACATTTAAACCATAAAAAAGTTTTATAAAGAAATTCTAAGAGTAAAAGTAACTACTTTCAATTCACTCATGACTTCAACTTTGTATATAGGCCCTCCTTGAATGTTTAGCATTGCTCTTTTAAAGATTTAACATTACTCTTGTGCAAAGTTGTCTTAGTTTTTCTGTTTTACCTTTGCTCCTCGAGAGCGGAGGGAAAGGTGAGAGGAAATGGAGTTCCTTGAGTATTTTTGTTATAAACTTTTATCCTTAAAGTGGTCATACTAAAACCATTGATCATACCATTCACTCTCTTTAGTAACAAGTAGAAAAAAGTTAAGGCAAGTAAGATTTGTTCTGCCAATTTGTTATACCAAGAAGTGGATGATTCCTTGGATACTATTTTTAAACTGCTGTTAGCTTTGCCGGAAGTTTAATGTGTTTCTTTTGCATGCTGTCTAGCCGAACTCTTTTATAAATCAGGTATAAGAAAAGCAACTAACGGTTAAAAAAAAAGATAAACCAGTACATGTACTGTAATATCTTAAGAAAAGATGGAGTCCTCAAATACAGCCCCTACCACAGCAACCTTAACCTGCCTCACCTCGAGCCTGGGGAGCAGGGGTGAGTATTGAGTGGGCTTTCTAGTTTATTACCACTTTCTCTACATATTTCATCCACTTATGTCAGTTGACAAAGCACTGTCTGCTTTCTACTCTTTGCTCATTTTATTATCTCTCTCACAAATAATGTATTGCAATAACAGTGACCCCTGTAATTGAATCTTTAATAACTATAATTGAATCTTTAATCTTTGATTAATTTTTGTAGCATCATATGGATGTGTTTTAAGAGCTAAAAACTCCAGTCACTAAAAAAAATAAATACAACTTTTAATGCCTCAACATGTAACATTCCAAAGTTGTAATCTTCATAAAGATAGTGTTGCTGTTTTGTCTTCTGAATTTAAGCCAACTGAATGGAGAGCAGGTTTTTGAAAGAGTAGCATATAATTAGACAAACAATTCAATAATACGGGGGGGGGGGCAAAAGTAGGTTTACAGTTGTGAATATACAAAACAGTTTTGTTATTGTATTATTATTTATTAATAATTGTATTTTTTTCCAAACCAACAGCCATAAACCTACTTTTGCCTCATCCTGTATATAGGAACTTGACTGAATCTTTGTACAGGTTTTTTTTTTATTTTAAAATACCCTATTAGCAGGAAAAATGTCCCTATTTATCTTCTAATAGTCAAGAAGGTAGGAATGTAAATAATACCAAAATGTGTCTAATCGCTCACAAAATAATTTATGTCTGGCTTTGGAACATATTAAATATTGATTTTCTCCTTGGTAGTGAAGCCCCATCTGGGTTCAGTAATAAGGTTGGCAGGGTAGGGTTTTGACTATATGAGTTAAAAAATAATACAAGAAGAAAACCATAATAATGAAAAAAGATAAGCCTGTTTCATAACAAGAATGGACTATACAAATAGACATACCACCATATCTACCTGTGTTCCCTAGAGTTTATATGTGCTTAGCATCTGAAGGAAAATAAGAGTCTAACTTACAGTACAGTATCTCATTGCATTGGCATACACTAGAGAATGGTCTATACTTGGTTGAAGTCATTAATGGAAAACTTTAATGTGCCAGGGTATATATTCAGTGTTCATTAGCATTACAAAATCATGAGGCCAGCTCGTTTTTCGTGTGTGTGTTTGTTTGTTTGTTTGTTTGTTTGTTTGTTTTTAGAGGGGAATAGAGGGAGAGAAACATCAATATGTGATTGCCTGTCACATACCCACTACTGAGGACCTGACCTGCAACCCAGGCATGTGCTCTGACTGGGAGTCGAACTGGCAACCCTTGGGTTCACAGGCCAGCTCTCAATCCACTGACCAACACCAGCCAGGGCCCAACTCTTAAAAACTAAAGAACAAAGGACTGAAAACCTAATAGGAAAAAAAAAATGGAAAAAGATGGTCAATTAGCCAAAAAATAATATAAAAATGTCCCTAAAATACATATTTAAAATTCAAACATACTTGGAGGAATACAAACTAAAACATGCTATTTACCACCTACGAGTGGAGAAGAAATTTAATAAAAGTATAACAGCACATTCTGTTAGTGAAGCACTCTCATGTTGCTAATGAAAGTGCAAATTAGTACTGCCTTCCTGAACAAAAACTTGGCAGTACCTGATAAAACCAACATACACTTTCACCTGTTGTGTCAACAATTCCACTTGTAGGAACATACCCCGATGATACCTTCCAACAATGCAAAAGCACATATGCACAAGGTTGCTCATTACAGCACTGGCTGTAATTGCAAAATAATTGGAAATGAACTCAATGTCTATACTTAGGAGCACTCCTATAAAATAAACTGGTACATCCACACAGTGGACTCCTTCACTGCTTTAAAATATGAGGAAGAGCCCTATGAACAGTCACGATTTCTAGGATATACTGGTAAGTGAGAAATGTAAGATGCAAGAGAGTCTACAGTTTAGCATCTTTCATGTAACGAAGGCAATATAAGAAAGTATACATCTATCTGCTCATCTGTGCAAAAGAAACAGGAAGAATAAACTAGAAACTAATGATGTGGGCTATCTACAGAGTCAGTACAGGGTGGAAAGTGATTAGGAATGGGGTATTTCTGACAAGTGATACCTCTGAAGTGTACATTTTTGTTTAGCTCTGACACAGAACCATAGTGTTTCTTTTTTTTTCCTTTTTTTAAAAGATTTTATTTATTTTATTTTTAGACAGAGGGGAAAGGAGGGAGAAAGGGAGAGAAACATCAATGTGTGATTGCCTCTCATGCAACCCCCACCAGGGACCTGGCCCGCAACCCAGGCTTGTGTCACGACTGGGAATCGAACCAGCGAACCTTTGGTTCACAGGCCGATGCTCAGTCTGCTGAGTTACGCCAGCTGGGTATAGTAAATGTTTCACATACTCCAAAAATAATTGAAATCAATCATCATGTGCAGGGAACTCGAACTACGAACTGATGAGTGAACCTACCTGTGTTACCATTGAGGGACATTACCACACCGATAGAAGGCAGTAAAGAAGACCAGCATATAACCAGCAATTTTGGAAAACAGGATTTTGACTATACTGTAAGGCTAAAGACAGAATGAACTATACACAAATAGTATGCTCTAGTTAGTAAATGGGACTGGGTTAGCACTACTAAGAAAAACATTTTCCTATTAAGGTTGAGCAAATAAATGTATTGTGAGTAATGAAAGCTGAGGTTCACACAGAGAGGACTTACAAATAAAAGTTGGGAAAGGCACAAATGAACCCTGTGGTGTTGAGTTGGAAGTGGAGATGTTAGGAACTTGAGGTTTTTATGTGTACAGATGTGTGGGGAAATCACAGAGAGGTGAGTGTGTGAGTTTACATATAGATAGGACCTAAAAGCAAAGACACCCCAGTAGCAGCGAGCCTACCTAGTACCTGGATACTGACTTCTAAATAACATTCTCATAAAAGGGAACTACGGCTTCTTGGAGGGGTGGTTGATTCTAGGGCTGGGCCGGGGAAATCCGAAAATGAGCCTGAACATACATGATGCCCAAAAAGTAAAATGAGAGGAGGAGGCATTTGTCAAAGAACACAGGAGCCAACTTGTTGCTTCTCCTGACCAAATTTGGGACAATTTGAAAAAATAGTAACATTTTTAACCATGGAATAAAATATCCATGATACAAATAAATAGGGGAGTGGAGCCAGCTTTTCCTTAGAGTAGAATTCCGATGAGTAGAGGCAGAAATCATGATGTACGAGAAAACTACCAAACAACACAAGAATTGTTGAGCAATCATTAATGAATGCTAAATACAGTGGGCAAAACATGTCAAGAATCAAGATGTGTGCAGTCTCACTGTATCTCCACAAGACAAATGGAAAAATACTAACTTGATGGTTAATTAACGACACCACCTTCATTAAGTGATCAATAAGATGTGACATGTACCAACTGATGGGATGTACTGCAAAGGGCACAATTCGTGGGATTCTTGCCAAAATGTATAGCCTCAACTAATCATTAGGGAACTTCAGACAGCCCAAATTGAGGAACATCCTGCAAAGTAAGTGGCCAGTGCTCTTCAAAAATATCGAGGTTGTAAAAGATAAAGAACTGTCACACATTGGAGGAGGCATGACAACCAAATGCATTGTGGGGTGCCAGATGGGTCCCGGAGGAGGGTTTTAATGAAGGGCAGGCACACAAGGCCTCTCTGGTAGGAGCAGTGGGGATTACACGGGTATTTGCTTTATAATATATCATATGTTTTATGCATTTTCTTTTAATCCAATTTTGTTTCCATTAAACAAAAATTCTAGTTTTTGAGTTACCCTCAAAACTTAAATGTGTGCCGCCCTGGCCATGTAGCTCAGTTGGTTAGAGTGTTGTCCCAATATGCCAAGGTTGCAGGTTCAGTCCCTGGTCAGGGCACATATAAATCTCAACCAACGAATGCGTACACAAGTAGAACAAGTCAATATTTCTCTCTCTCTCTTTCTCTAAAATTAAAACACGTGTGAAGTTTACTTTGTCCCCTTGTTATGTGTTGAATTATGCCCCCCCCAAAAAATATGCGGATGTCCCAACACCTGGTACCTCAGAATTTGTCTATGTTTGGAAATAGGGTTGTTGCAGGCGTAATTAAGATAAAGTCCTCCCTGTGTCCTTTTAAAAAGACAGACATAGCAAGGCCATGTGACAGGGTCAGAGCTTGACATTACGCAGCTTCAAATCAAGGAACGCCAAAGATTGCCAGCAAACCACCCGAAGGTGGAATGAGGCAAGGAATGATTCTCCTACAGGTTTCAGAGGGAGTACAGACCCTGCTGACATCTTGACTTTGAACTGCTAGCCTCCAAAACTTAAAAGAATTAAGATACAGTTGTTTTAAGCCACCCAATTTGTGGCACTTTATTGGCATCACCCTAGAAAATGAATACATCCCTTCTATCCTATGAATGAAGACATTTTTTGATAGGTTATGTGTATCTTCGGCGAAAGGTCATGTTGAAGCTGTGGATTTAAGGAAGGGTAACAGATACCTTGCTGCTGAGTACGTATAAAGCTAGTATAATGTGAGAGAAGCAAAATTAATCTCTAGCAATATTATTTTTACATCTTCCCACCTCAGAATAATTTAATTTACATCTCAGGATGCTATTAAGAATATGAAATCTTTCTACGTTGAGATTCCATGAGAAATGGATACAACACATACGGATTTCTGGACATGACATTAAAGATAGAATTTTTAATTTTATGCCAAGAATTCAGTTTAAAATTGAAGCATGTATCCAAATGTATACAAAGTGTGATCTTATGATGATGACAATGAAAGTGGTGATTTAACAAATGCTAGAAATGGTGCCCTTCCTGTTGTGGAAATAAGTAAGAACAATAAAAAGTGGGGGCAAGCTGACCAAAAGGGGTTGTGTTTGGGTTTGAGATGCTGAAATCGTTTATGATAATTTGAATATTGCTAACGAGGTATGGAGCAAGAGGAGGAGAGTGAAGGCGACTAGCTGGAGGGTTAGGTAATCACTAGGGAGAAGGCCGAGGCAGTCTTTCAGTTGACAATTAATTTTGCATTAAAATAGCCACATTCTAGTCCCCAGGAGGGCACAAGAGGCACATTTATAAGAACGCGGTAAATGGCCACAAAGTCCGCACTCCTCTGCAGCTTACGTGTCTGCGCATGGGGTCGGAGCGGGCCGGGCACAAGCTCTCCATACTTTATTTCCCTCAAGCAGGTGGTGATTTGTGTTAAAGCACTGATTTCAACATCCACTTTGCAATTAGTATTATCAAAGCATTTATTAAGACCTTAATCATAGTGGTTTAAGTGGATTAAGGACTGTAATCAAACAATCAATGGTTCTCTTAGAGGCTGTGGCCACAAAGTTATTTATTCCTAGGACCTATCCGATGGAAACTTACAATCTCAAAGGACTGTGTGTTGAGGCTCCGGGCTGTCATAAGAAAGTGTTATAAACTGGGGGCTTGAATAACAGAAATGTATTGTCTCATTATTCGGGTGCCCAGAAGTCTGAAACCAAGGCGTGAGCACGGTTGGTCCTTTCTGAGGGCTGTGAGGGAAGGGTCTGCCTTGGCTTGTAGGTGGCTGTCCTGTCCCTGTGTCTGTTCACAGCACGTTCCCTTCCTGTGTGTCTTCATATCCAAATTTCCGCTATTTATAAGGACACCGACCATACTGCCTTAGGGCCCACCAATAATGGCCGCATTTTAACTGGATTACCTCTGAAAAGATTCTATCTTCAAATAAGGGCACATTCTGCAGTTCCAGGGCTTAGGACTTCAACATACAGATTTGGGAGGGGGTGACAATTCACCCCATTAACAAAAGCGGTTATTGATTATGGATTCGAGAGAGTAAGAAAGGGAAGCACTCCGCTCTTTAATCAGCTCTGTGTGTCTTTATGAAGAAGCTGGGGCGTGAGGAACTTCACACATGCCACGAACAACCTAGGTGTAAAAAAATGTTAAAGAACGCTTCCCTGATGTTCCTGATTTTCTTCATCTGTGTCTACTAAGTCTAGAAAAAAGCTCAGGAGGTAAAAATAATCCCCTTCCTAATTTTGAACACCTCACAACTTCATGAAGACCGGTTGGAACCCAGCCCTTGGCCACTGGAGCCTCCACGGCTCCATGGGGGCCGGCATGTGTGTGTCTCCATGGTGTCGCCTGGTCTGAGGGCCACGTGTCACGCCACCAGGCAGCATCGCTTGCTGGGTATCGAAATTTAGAAAACAACAAGCGGTTTCAGTGAGCTTCCTAATTCTTGCCACTCCTTTCTCTACCAGAATCTTTTCTCTTTATTTTAAACTGAGGGTGAAATTCACATAACATATAATTAACGATGTTGAGCAATGGGTAAGGGAAAAAAATGCCATAAAGATTAAATCATAAAAAATATATATAAATCTTTGAACAAAGTAAAGTGAACAATTCAGTAGCATTTAGTTCATTCACAATCTATGCAACCACCCCCTCTAATTTCAAAACATCGCATCATCCCCAGAGAAGACCCTATACCTATTCAGCAGGGACCCCCGATCCATTACTACCTTTGCCCAGCCCCTGGCGACCACTAGTCTGTGTCCCCTCTCTGTGGATCTACCTAGTCTGGACATTTCAGGTAAATAAAATCATACAATTTGTGTCCTTTTGTGTCTTGACTTTTTTCATTTGGGTTCTTACTCATGGGAGTGTGTATCAGGACTTCATTCCCCTTTATGGTTGAATAATATTCCATTGCAAGTATATACCGCAATTTCCATACACATTTGGTCACAATGGACATCTGCCTGTTCCACTTGTTGACTATTGTGACCACTGCTGCTGTGCACAAATGTGTATCAGTCTGATTATCTACTAGTGCTTGTCACTAACCTAGTTCTCATTTTTCCATATTTAAATAAAAACATTCTTTCAGTGTTTTATGAAATGCATTAATGTGTGTGTATGTGTATGTGTGTGTGTGTGTGTATATATATATATATATATGGTTTTGAAAGAGTCAAATAGCATTAGAAGGCTTACAATAAAAACAACCATTCCTTGTCCTCATCACCACCTCACAGTCTACTCCCCAGAACTGTCAGCCATGGTTTTCGCCCCCCTTTAGCGCCCGGCTTCCCCCGTCAACCTCTAGTTCCTGGGCTAGAAGGGGT
This sequence comes from Mormoops blainvillei, assembly GCA_004026545.1. Taxonomy (NCBI): domain Eukaryota; kingdom Metazoa; phylum Chordata; class Mammalia; order Chiroptera; family Mormoopidae; genus Mormoops; species Mormoops blainvillei. The sequence goes on along the minus strand of PVJD01000158.1, from coordinate 456,349 downwards.
GGAGGTTGGCCCCCGGCTATGCAGTGTTGAGAGGTGGTGTGGAGGTCAGCCCCACACCTCCAGGCCACCTGCCCTGGTGACTGTTGCTCACTGTTCACAGACATTCCACTCTGCTAAGTCAAAATATTGCTGGCATTTCTTTCTTTAAGATTGTCTTTATTTATTTTTAGAGAGAGGTGAAGGGAGGGAGAAAAGGGAGGAGAGAAACAATGTGTGAGAAAAACATCAATCGGTTGCCTCTCGCACGCCCCCAGCCGGGCACCTGACCCGCAACCCAGGTGTGTACCCTAATCGGGACCTTTTGGTTTGTGGAACAACGCCCCACCCACTGAACCACAGCAGTCAGGGCTCGTTGGTACTTCCTGTATGCTGTTATCTCTTACCTATCCTCTTGGTGAATTTGTACCAGTTTCTTTCTATGATTATGTATATATGCATTCTTTGACAAAAAAAGATCACACAGTGCATGCCTCTTTTTTCCCTTTTTATTTATTATATAAATCTTCCAGCGTTGTGACCGAATCTCCTTGGTCAATGATTAGGAATGTGAGCTCAGGAGCCCCGCTATCTAGTTCAAACACGGGCTCTACCACTTACTAGCAAGGGATTGAAAATGAAAGTAATAATTGCCCGATCTCATACAGTGGCTGGCGGGGGGTGGGGGGGGGGGGGGGGCAGGTGCGGTGAGACATGCTATTGCATGTAAAGTTCTTAGAAATTTCTTAGCACATAGTGAGTATTCAATAAATGTTTCCTACATGATTTTGATGGCTGTAGAGTATTTCATTGTGTGTATGAGATATAATTTATCTAATTATCCCCCTTTGTTGACTAAACATAAATAATTTAGACACAATAACCAACACTCAGTTAACATCCTTGTAGCTAAATCTTTGGGCATATCAGCAATTATTTCTTTTGGGTACATTCGTAGAAATGGGATTACTGGTTCATAAAGTAAAAACATTGTTAATAATTACAGATATGGGGTGGGCAAATGTAGGTTTATAGTTGTAAGTACAAGAAACAGAGTTCATTCTTGATTATTATTATTTATTATCATATTCTAATCCATATATTCCAACTGTACACCTAAGCTTGCCCACCCCATATATAAATTTATCTCCAATTTCTGTTCCAACTAGCTCTTGAAAGTGTTCTGTTTTTGGACCTCTATTACCAACAATGGGTATTTTTATTTAAAAAATACACTTGGGCAACTTGAGGGGCCCCCCAAAAAAACTTTTATTTCAGTGTCATTTATTAAGCATTTTATATTTTCCTCATTAAACTTAAATGTGTTAATTTCAGACAAAAATATTATGAGCCTGTTTGGACCAGTCTGTAACATTTTTATCGTGTCACAGATTTCTACATTAGCACCACCTCTCAAGAACCCCCAAAATTCTACCGGGATTTTTTAAAATTGTGGTAGATGCATGAGTATAGTTTAACTTGGGAAAATATGATGTTATTATGATATTAATTAAATGTTCTTATTTAAGAACTGATACAGAAACAATATATGTCATTCTGTGCAACAAAGCTTTTAAGATAGTGACATTCACTCCAGAACCCAAGTTTTATTTTTTTATTATATTTTGCTCATTATGCTATTACAGTTGTCTAAATTTTCCCCCTGCCCCTCTCTACCCAGCACCCCCACTCCCTTAGGCAGTCCCCACATCACTGCTCATGTCCACGTGTCATGCATAGATTCTTTGGCAACTCCATTTCCTATATTGTGTTTTATACCCCTGTATCTACTCTGTAACCACCATTTGTACTTCTTAGTCCCCTGATCTCTTCATGCATTCCTGCACACCCCTGTTGGCAACCATCAAAACACTCTCCGTGTCCATGACTCTCTCTCTGTTATTCCTTGCTTAGTTTGATTTTTAGATTCAATTTGATAGATATGTGTTTGTAGTCATTTTATTGTTCATACTTATAATCTTTTTCTTATATAAGTCCCTTTAATATTTCATATAATAATGGTTTGGTGATGCTGAACTCCTTTAGTTTTTTCTTGTCTGAGAAGCTGTTCATCTGCTCTTCGATTCTAAATGGTATCTTTGCAGGATGGAGCAATCTTGGCTGTAAGTCCCTGCTTTTCATGACTTTGAATATTTCTTGCCAATCCCTTCTAGTCTGCAAAGTTTCTTTTGAGAAATCAGCTGACAGTCTTATGGGAATTCCCCTGTGGGTAACTAACTGCTTTTCTCTTGCTGCTTTTATGATTCTCTCTTTATCTTTAACCTTTGACATTTTAATTATGATGTGTCTTGCCCTGGCTGATGTGGCTCAGCGGATTAAGCACTGGCCTACAAACCAAAGGGTCACCGGTTCGAGTCCCAGTCTAGGGCACATGCCTGGGTTGCAGGCCAGGTCCCCAAGGTGGGGCGCAGAAGAGGCAACTACACATTGATGTTTCTCTCCCTCTCTTCTTTCCCCTCTCTAAAAATAAATAAAATCTTTTGAAAAGTTATGATGTATCTTGGAGTGCACCTTTTTGCATTCATCTGTTTTGGGACTCCCTTTGCTTCCCTGACTTGCATGTCTATTTACTTCAGCAAATTAGGGAAGTTTTCTTTCATTACTTTTTCAAATAGGTTTCCAGTTTCTTGCTCTTTCTCCTGGCATCCCTATGATGTGAGTGTTGGATCGCTTGAAGTTGTCCCAGAGCCCCCTTATACTGTCCTCATTTTGGGGGATTCTTTTTTCTTCTTGCTATTCTGGTTATTTTTTGCTTTCTTATGTTCCAACTCATTGATTTGACTCTTGGCTTCATCCACTCTTCTGTCGTTTCCCTGTAAATTGTTCTTTATTTCAATTAGTGTATCCTTCATTTCTGACTGGATCTTTTTTATGCTGTCAAGGTCCTCACTAAGTTCCTTGAGCATCCTTATAACCAGTGTTAAGAGCTCTACATCTGTTAGATTGCTTATCTCCATTTTATTTAGTTCTTTTTCTGTTTTTGATCTGTTCTTTCATTTGGGCCATGTTTCTTTGTCTCCTCATTTTGCCAGCCTCCCTGTGTTTGTTTCAATGTATTAGGTAGAGCTGCTATGAATCCCTGTCTTGGTAGTGTGGCCTAATGTAGTAGGTGTCCTGTAGGGTCCAATGGCACAGCCTCCCATATCACCCAAGCTGGGTACTTGAGGTGTGCCCTTCATATGGGCTTCATGAGGAGTATACCCTCCTCTTGTAGTTGAGCCTGGATTACTCTTGGCAGGCCAATGGAAGGAAATTACCCAGGCCAGTAAGCTGCAAGGGCTGGCTGTGACCACTGACCATGTACCTTTGCCCTCCATGGAGGATCAACTGTGTGAGAGCAGGTGGCAGTGTTCTGATGTGGTCTGTAGCTGTCCACTGGGTGCACTGGTCCTGGGGTTTCCCAGGTGGTGCAGGCCAAGTCAGTCCCCACCTGTGTTTTGCCTAAGGCCACCTACCTGAGCTTTAAAGCAATCTGAGATGGCTGCTACTTGTGCTGGGCTTGGAGATTCCCAGGCGAAGCCAAGCTGTGAATCTAGATTAGTTGCTGGGGCCCCTGAGGAAGAGGTATAGAGGGGCTGGAGACTCGCTGAAGCTGGCTGGTGTTTTTCTGAGTCAATTTAGGAAGCTGTGCAGTATGAACCAAGACCAGCCATTCATATGGAAAAGCAGCTTAGATGGGCCCATAAGTTGGGTGGGACAGAGTCTCTGGGGATTTCCAAGGAGGGGCAAATAGTGTTAGCCAAGTTGACTGTCTCCCGGATATGGCACCAGCCTGCTGGCTCTGCAGCTCTGTGGGTGGAGGTATCAGAAAAAGGAAAATGGCCCACCTTTCTGTCTGGGAGAAGGCTGCCCCCCAGCTCTCACCTTGATGCCAGACACTTCACTTTCTCCCTGTATACTGCTTGTGCCTTTCAAACTGCCACCCTAGTGCTGGAGCTAGAGGGAGTGAATCAGATTAAGTCCATGTGTGGGTTCTTTAAGAGGAACTGCTTGGGACTCCAGAAGTTTCTTCCACTGACTCAATCCCCACTGGTTTTGCAGCCAGCAGTTGTGGGGGTTTATCTTCCTGGCACTGGAACCCTGGTCTAGGGGGCCTGGTGTGGGACTGGGACTCCTCACTCCTGAGATACCCTCCCAAATTTTTATCCACTACATGGATGTGGGACCAGCTCATTCCACATCTCTGCCCCTCTTACCAGTCTGGATGGATGTAGTTTCTTTAATTCCATAGTTGTTAGACTTCCATTTAGCTCTATTTCCAATGGTTCTGAGTGATGGTTGTTCTATATTTTAGTTGTAATTTTGATGTGGTTTTGTGCAAGGATGTGAGCTGTGTTTACCTATGCTGCCATCTTGACCAGAAGTCCTAGAAAACAAGTTTTAAAGAGCTCAGTTTGTTTTCAAAATCTAAAATTAGTATTACATTAACATTTTCAAATTTAGTGAATTTTAGGGAGGAACTTTCTTCCCATTTTGCTTTTTCTTTACCAAATCTAAGACATTTTATAATTTCTACTCATTTTTATTATTCCTCATCTACCTTAAACAGTTTATTCTCTCTTCTATACACTCTTAGTTCACAGCTTAAAAAATAGTCTTTCTCTTCTTTTACTATAAAATGTCAAAATAAACAGCAACTATTCATTCAGTATGCATTTGACTCAATTCAATGTGAATGAACATTCAGCAAATACTGAGTGTTTACCAAGTATAGTAAATCATATCAGTTCTACTTGATAATAAACTGTGATATTCCTTCATATTTAGCAAACAAATCATTGAAAAATAATCACTCTCAGAGCCCTCGCTCACGACTTAATAATCAAGTTTTCCCCATGCTGTCCTGGTCCAGCAGGCTGGCTCTTGTTGACTTTTTAGTCTTGTTCTCAAGGCAAATTGCACTTGATTGACTCCGTGGTCCAATCCTTCCAGCTTAGAGGTGCTGAATGGTGCATTCTTTCTGTAGACGCCTCTACACCCACACTAGTGCTCTCAGCCCTCTTTCCTCCCAGCCCTTCTCATACTTTCTTCTGACTCTCTCAGCCCGTCTCTTCCTCAGGCTCCTCGCCATGTCCCTGCGATGTTCACTGAAGCACTATGTGAAGCAGCAAAAAATTGGAAACATATGAACCCTATCAATATGGGAATTTTAAAATAAACTTTTAATCTATTCTGCAACTAACAGTGTGATGTTAAGCAACTTAACTTTTTTATACCTCAGTTTTCTGATAAAATGGGGATACAGTAATACCTATTCCATGGGGTCATTGCTGAGATGGGCTAATACTTATGAAGCACCAGAGGAGTAGCTTGGGCACAGCAAGCAGCATGTATCTGTTCATTAATAGAACGAGAAAGTTTCATTGAATACTAAACAATGGTATAAGAAAATCAGAGTCCTCTATATTGACATTTTATTGAGTAAAACCATTTAGACAACATATAAAACTATACATATACATTACGTACAAAAGTGTGATGCAGAATAATACATATATTATGATCGTTTATATACATATATACATTATATGTATGTATTGCACGCAGCAAATTGTATGAGGGAAAACATCCCAGATTGTTCACTATAGTACCTAATTTATGGATGGAGAATTTTTACTTTTAATTCTATACACTTTTAGAATATAGAATTTTTAATTTTTAATAATATTATATTAATATATTACTCATATAAATAAAAAATATTTTAAAAGTAAAAACAGGCAAAGGACATGAACAGACAATTCACAAAAGAAGAAAAAAGTGATTATTAAACATTTAAAGATGCCCAAGATCAATATAAGTTGGACAGGGAAATACAAATTTTTGCCTGTCAAATTAGCAAAAAATAAAAATGGTTAAAAATATCCAGGATTAAAGATTTACTTGTTCATAAAATGCAATAAAATTTTAAGAGGGGAAATTTTATATGTGAATGCATGTTTGTGTATAACATGATCTAACGATCCCAGTTCCACACTTCTTATTCTAGCTTATAGAAATAGTAACACAAGTACATAAAGATGAATGTGTAGAATGTTCACTTAAACATAATTTGTAATGGAAAAAGGTCTTAAATTCCCATTCTAGGAAAATATACAGATTATAGAATACCATGTTGCCATTTAAAAATAATAAGTTAGTTTTTTTTAAGCACTAAGCTGAAAAGTTCATAATACATTTTGTAAAAAATTATGCTGCAGAATACCATCTATGGTAGGATCCCGTTTTTGTAAAAATAATATTTTTAAAGATTTTATTTATTTACATTTTAGAGAGAGGGGAGGGGAGGGAGAAAGAGAGGGAGGGGAATATCGATGTGTGAGAGATACATGAATCGGTTGCCTCTCACACACACACACGACTTAGGACCTGGCCTGCAACCCAGGCATGTGTCCTTGCTGGGAATCGAACCAGCGACATTTCAGCTCTCAGGCTGGCGCTCAAACCACTGAGCCACACTGACCAGGGCCATTTTTGTAAAAATAATTAAGAAAGAAAGATCTACATCAGTGTAAATACATTTGCAAAGCCTGAAAAAATTACATCCACAGTTTACACATCAACTGAGTGGTGACCAGGGCAGGGTGGGAGACCGAAGAAGTGGCAGTGTTTACATTACATGGGTCTGCCTTGCTTGTCCTTGTTTCTGTGAGCATCTATGACTTCTGAATTTAAAGTTGTATTTTTTTAAATGTACATTTTAATGAACAGATCTATGTGAAACTATTTTCATAAATGATAACATTACAAAACAAATGTGAAGTCATGGGGTATATAGCAACCTCAATTTTCGTGCTAGACATACTAAAGTTTTTTGTTGTGTTGCAATGTCAAATACACATTCCTAAACTGACAAATTCCTATCAAGAGAGAAATAGCACACAATGTAAAATTTTAAGATAAAGTGTTATGTTGCATTTTTTTCTGCATTCAAAATTTTACATAAAAGGAGCTTAAGTGTAAAAGTTAAACATATGGTTACCATAGGCTCCAGCAAGCACATTTCTTGGTGTTTATTTATCCAAAAGAATTGAAAACTCATGTCTCTGCGAAAACCTGGCTATGAATGTTTATAGTAGCTTTATTCAAAATTGCCAAAACTTAGAAGCAACAAAGATGTCCCTGAATACATGGAAGCACAAATTGTGGTACATCAATACAGTGGAATAGTATTCGGTGCTACAAAAAAATGAGCTATCAAGTAGGAAAAGACATGGAGGAATCTTCAAAGCAGATTGCTAAGTGAAACAAGTTCACCTGAAAAGCTACAAAGTGAATGTTTCCAAGTACCCGACGTTCTGGAAAAGGCAAAACTCTGGAGACAGTAAAAAGATCTGTGGCTGCTGGCGGTCCAGAGCAGGCAGAGCACAGGGGAATTTTAAGGCAGTGAAATTATTCTGTATGATACTATCGTGGTGGGTACAAATTATACATTTATCAAAACACACAGAAGGTAAAGCACGAAGAGCAAACCCTAATAGGAACTATGGATTTATAGTTAATAATAATGTGTCAAATATGCATTTATCATATGCATAGAAAATTACCACACATGTAAGATAATAATAGAGGAACTAGGGGTGGCTGAGGGTGCATATGGAAACTTCTATAAACATAAAGCTGCTCTCTAAACAATCTATTAAGAAAAAAGTGTAAAAAAAATGCTCACACTTCCCACCAGGTCTCCTAGTCAGAGGTCCGTGGCGGAGCCCCAGGAACCGGTCGCAGCTCCTTGCTGCCCGGGCCCAGAGGCCCAGGTGCCTGGAGAAGGACGAAGGGAGGCGGGAAAATGGCGGGCAGATTTTGCTGGGGCTTTTGAGTGAACAGAAACCTCATCAAAAAATCAAAAATTACTCTCTTCTTTGCTCCTTAATATGCCCCCCCACGCCCTACCCCACCTCACCCCTCTTGCATTTTCACTCACACCTGGACCAAATTCTACGGTCAGACTCTGCCTCTCAAGTCCTGTGCAGACCCGCACATGAAGGGCTTCAATTAGTTTTACTATCTTTTGTGACAGCATGGGTGGAACTGGAGACTGTTATGCTAAGTGAAATAAGCCAGTCAGTGAAAGACATATCCTATGATTTCACTTATAAGAGGAATCTAATGACCAAATAAACGAATGAGCAAAATAGAACCGGAGGCATAGAAACATGGAACAGACTGACAGCTGTAACAGGGGAGAGGGGTGGGGGACTGACTGAAAGAAGGTGAAGGGATTAACCAAAGAACATACATGAAGAACCCACGGACATAGACAAGGGTGAGGGGATTGACCATGGAAGTGGGGGGGTGGGCTGGGTGGAGAGGGGAGAAGGGGAACAAATAGGACATCTGTACTAGCACAAACAATAAAACATCAAAAATGAAAATATTAGTTTTACTAGTCTAGCCTCTGGCCAGTCCTGGGCAAGGCAGGTGGGCTCCTTCCAATGCCCTGTCCAGCTCTGCATCCCCGTGCCTGGAGTACACCCTGGAAACGGTCAGCCCACTGAGGCATCCCCTTTCATTAGCTTCTGTTGGCTTTTCCCGACTCTAGGTCCCATTTTCAGATTTACTTCCCACAAGAATGTAAAGTTCAAGAGGGCAGGAAATGGTGTTTTCACTGTTCTGTTCTCTGATGTATCTCCTGAACTTAGAACAATACCTTATTCATAAAAGGAGCGTGAACAGTGCTTGTAAAATAGAAATGGATGAGTAAAAGAAGGAAAGACAAGCACACACATTGTTTTCCCAACTATTTCTTTTCTGGAAAAAGCTCTCTTCTCTAATATTATGTCCTACTTCTTCAGCATTAAATGGCTTTTCTCAAGTAATAGCGGTCGCCTCTGTGGGAGGGACCTTTACTTGTCACTATCATCCTTCTTACCCTTTGGTGTTCCTATTCAAAAATAAATACAAATTTAAAATAAAATAATTTAAGTCCTTGCTTTTATGATGTCAATTTTTAAATGTCCATAATTGGCAAAATAAAAATTTTAAAATAGTAATGTTATATTAACTTCCTAAATTTATTTAATTTAATTTGATTTTTTCCCTAATAGCAAAGCCTCCAAATCCCAAAACCCTGAGTAGCGACCATGCCTTGCACATACTCAGCAATAAAATGTTTGAGGAGTGAATAAACCTCCTCTAGTTTGAAATGCTTGAGCTTAGTGTAAAAACTTCACAAATAAAAATGTCTCCATAATGACATCGTTAAGGGCCCCGCCACCTGTCACTGTGATCTCACAACAAACTCCTAACTGCTTTCTCCACCACTAGGTTCTCCTGCTCCTGCTCTCCATTGTCCGTCTACAAGCACACCTGGGGACCAGGCAAGGTGCGGACAAAGTCGGGGAGGCATGGGGACTTCCACGGGCCCCGATGCCCCTGGAGGTGGGTTGCAAGTGAGGCTGTGTCTGCATCAGAAACACCTGGGTCTTTTTACAAATACAGATTCCAGGGCCACGGAATCAAAATGAAAGCAGGGGAGTGGCCTGTAGTCTGGTTGGAAAGACCCCCTATGAGACCATCCTGTTGCCCCGCCTGCTTCCCTGACCCAGGCCTCCTCCGGAGGCCAAGTCTTCCTCATCTCAGGACCCCAGGGGCCAGCAGAATGTGACCTTATTTGTAAGTAACATTGCTGCAGGTGAGGTCATACTAGAGTTGAGGGAGAGGGGGCTTAATCCAATATGACTGGTTTCCCCACAAGGAGAAAAAAACAGCATGTGAAGATGCAGACACCCAGGGAGAGAGCCATGTGCCAGCCAAGACAGGGACTGGAGCGCAGCAGCTGCAGCCCCAGCACTGCCAGCAGCCCCAGCAGCCAGGAAGAGGAGGGAAGGGCTCTCCCCAGAGTCTCAGAGGGAGTGCGGCCCTGTCTACACCTGGAGTCCAGACTTCCAGCCTCCAGAACAAGGGAATAAATTTCTGCTGTCACCCAGTCTGTAGTTCTTTGTGCAGCAGCCCTAAGAATTGAGCATTTTAAATGTAGCACTTGTCCACTGAGTGACAATCTCACTCACCAATGTTTTCTGTTTTGATTTTTACCTTGAAGGAGAATACAAATTGAACTATATGTATTGATCGAGCTCTGTGAGATAAGTATTTTTTTATTCCTCCCAGGTCTTTCCACTCCCTGAAAACATATGCTAAAACAACAGACACAATATAACGGGGGCCCCACTTCAGCAGCCGTGGGCACTCTGGCTTCATCCTCATTCCGGTGTGGTCTACACCAAGTTTCTCATACCGTGGTGCGCCCACGGTCCCCCGCAGAGCTAGTTAAGTACAGATACAGATTCCCAAGGCTCGGGGGACAACCTGAGCTTCTGCATTTCCAGCCCGGTCGTTGGTCCTATGCTTGCTGTTGGACCTCAGAAAGGCTTGGAAGCAACAAGGCTTTTTTTTTTTTTAATTTTTTTTTTTTTAAAAATCCTCCTTCAAGGATAATTTTATTGAGTTTTAGAGAGAGAGAGAAACATCTATGTGAGAGAGGAACATCGATCCGTTGTGTCCTATACACACCCCAACTGGAGATCAAACTTGCTACCTAGGTATATGCCTTGACTGGGGATCGAACCTGCAACCTTTTGGTGCATGGGATGAGCTACCCAGCTAGGGTTGGAGCAGCAAGGCTTTTAGTTCAGAGACCATCCAAGTTGTGTGGGGAGCCTTTTAGAAGACAGCAAGGGTTGACCTGCTGTCTCCCAAAAGGGGTTTCCCAAAAGGGGGAGTGAATCAGGGGAGAGAGTCCTGCCAGCTCAGAATGCCCACTCCAACGGTGATGCCAAGCCCAGTATTCCTTCATCACAGCTATTTATTTTTATTGCCAAGGACTTATCTTTTGGATTCCAATTTAATGACGGAGAAAAGGTTAAAATGCCTTGCACAAAGTCATAGAGACTTTGTTATCAGCTCCACAATTATCTCAGTGCCTCTGATTTCCCTTTGGAATCTTAAAGTACTTCCTAAGTCCAGGCGCCGTGAACACTTAATGATGCTTCAGTGGTTCCAATCAAGATGGTCGAGTAGGTAAATGCTGTGCTTGAATCGTCCCATAGCCTCATCAAAACTATGACTAAACTACACAACAACCATCATTCAGAACTGCCTGAAATGTAGATGAACAGAAGTCCTACAACTAAGGATTTACAGGAGTAGCTACATAGAGACTGGTAGGAGGGGTGCAGATGCAGAATGGGCAGATTCTGCACTGATGGGTGGCAGATAAAAATCGGGAGGGATATCTTGACTTTGGAGGTCCCTCCTGAGGAGCGAGGGGTTCCAGCCACAGGTTCCAGTGCCGGGAAGAGAACTCCACAACTTCTGGCTGTAAAAACCAGTAGGGTCTGAAGCTGAGTGAGATGGAGGTTTCTAGAGTTCCAGGCAGTTTCTCTTAAAGGGCCCACACAGGGACTTACTTGGACTCACTCCCCTGAGCTCCAGTGCTGGGGCAACAGCTCAGAGAGCACTAGGGATATATGCGGAGGAACTGAGATGTCTGGCATCTGGACGAGGGCTAGAGGGGTAGCTGTCTCCCAGGCAGAAGTTCTGGCAGAGACCATTGTTCATTTGCTGAGCCCTACCTGCACAGAGGCAGCAGGAGGGTGCCATTACCTGAGACTCCATCAACCTGGCTCACATGGTTAATCCTGCCCTGGTGATTCCCTTGAGACCCAATCCCACCTATTTGCAGGCCCACCCAGGCTGTTTCCAGTAACTTTTCCATACAAATGGTCTGTCTAGGCTCATACTTCAGATTTTCTTAAAGTCCCTCAAACAGACAGTACCTGGCCTTGACTTGCCTAGTATATGTCACTAAGTGGCCCCAGGCATGGCATTAGTGGCACTGGCCTTGGTTCACAGCCTGGCCCCTCCTGGGCACCTCTAAGCCCTGCACAAGCCATCTGCAGATCACTTTGTAACTTATGCCAGGTAGCACCAGGCAGGACACATGTGGCATCTGACCTTGGTCTGTACCTCCTGAGAGATGCCAGAGCCAGCACACCTGATGGACAGCTTTGGATCACAATGAAGCACCACCCAACGTTCTCCAAAAGGACACAATCAAAGGGCAGGCTCAGCAGGCACCAGAGCACCAGTTAAGTAAGTGCTGCCCTGCGAGGTTGTTCCCTGCACAGCAGATCCTCCACAGGGGTCACAGTGGTCACAGCGAGTCCTCGCAGCTAATTGGCTTGGGAGTAAATCCCTCCCATTGAGATGCCAACAGCAATAAAGGCTCAACTATAATAGCAGGGTATACACAGCCCACACAAGGTTGCACCTGACGTGCCCTGCTTGGGTGACTGGGGAGACTGTCATTAGATACCACAGGACACCTACTATATAAGACCACTCTACCAAGCTCCGAGACATAGCAGCTGTACCTAACACATAGAAACAAGTACAGGATGGCGGCCAAAGTAAGCAGACAAAGAAACGTGTCCCAAATGAAACAAAAGAACAAAACTCCAGAAAAAGAACTAAACGAAATGGAGACAAGCAATCTACTAGATGCAGAGTTCAAAACAGTGGTTATAGAGATGCTCAATGAACTTAGTGAGAACTTCAACAAAAAGATAGGAAACATAAAAAAGAACCAATCAGAAATGAAGAATACTCTTTGGCCAAGTAGCTCAGTTGTTTAAAGCATTGTTCTGATACACAAGGTTGTGGGTTTGATCCCCAGTCAGGGTACATACAAGACTCAACCAATGAAAGCATAAATAAATAGAAAAATAAATCTCTCTCTCTCTCTTTCTCTCTCTCTCTCTCTCAAATCAATAATTTTAAAAAAATGTTTAAAAAAGAAATGAAGAATATACTAATTTAAATGAATAATATATTATAGGGAATCAATAGTGAAGTAGATGAAGCAGAGAATCAAATCAGAGATTTGGAAGGCAAAGAGGCAAAAAGAACCAATCAGAGCAGCAAAAAGAATCCAAAAAATGAGCATATTATAAGGAACCTCTGGGACAACTTCAAGTATACCAACATTCGTATCGTGGGGGTACCAGAAGGAGGAAAGAGAGAGCAAGGATTTGAAAACCTGTGTAAAAAAATGACAAAAAATTTCCCAACTGGGGTGAAAGAAATAGACATACAAGTCCAGGAAGTGCAGAGAACCCCAAACAAGATGAACCCATAGAGGCCCACACCAAGACATATCATAATTAAAATAACGAAGGTTAAAGACAAAGAGAGCATCATAAAAGCAGCAAGAGGAAAGCAGTTATCTACAAGGGAGCTACTATAAAACTGTCAGCTGATTTCTCAATAGAAACTTTGCAGGCTAGAAGGCTTTGGCAAGAAATATTCGAAGTGATGAAAAGCAAGGACCTCTAACCAAGATTACTCTACTCAGCAAAACTCTCATTTAGACTAAGAGGACAGTTAAAGATTTTCCCAGACAAGCTAAAGGAGTTCATCACCACCAAATCAGCATTACAAGAAATGTTAAATGGTCCTCTTTAAGATGTGTGGGGAGTGGGGGGAATGGATGAAAACGGTGAAGGGATTGAGAAGTACAAATTGTTAGTTACAGAATAGCCACAGAGATGTAAAATACAACATAGAGAATATAGTCAATAGTATTGTAATCACTTTGTATGGTGTCAGATGGGCACTAGATTTATTGGGGTGATCACTTGGTAAGTTATTTAATGTTGAATCACTGGGTTGTATACCTGAAGCTAACATAACATTGTGTGTCAACTGTAACTGAAAAATAAAAAATTATTTACAGAAAAAATGATGCTTTACTCATAATTCTAACAGTAAAAATATTAATATTTAAATTAAATAATAATTTAAAAGGAAGTCTAAATGTTTTCACTTGTCACACATCTAATTATTAAAGCAGAGAAATTGATTGTTGGGACACTGTAACCACCGCTTTAGGAACAATAGGCAGGTCAGATAAAATATAAACTAGCATTGCTTTTTCATGTTAATGTTTGACATGTTAGAAGCGGATTTTACCAGATTAAGAGCAGCCTTATAGATACTTTGTCGGAAGTATAGACCTTGAATAAGCTTTTGTCCTTCTGAGGATACAGCATTGAAGTTAACCAAAACTCCCACTTATCACTAGCGGGAAGTCTCGGACTATGAGATGGTCACACCATCGGGGCTGGCCTCTGTGCAGACAATTCTCACTTACTGTCTGCACAAGTCATTGACTGCATTTCTTCAGTGGGTTTTATTACTGTGAAGAAAAACTTTTTATTTCTACCACATAATTTGACACTAAAAATTATTTGAAAGAACTTAACAAAACCAAAGCCACGACAAAAAAAAACCAATGTGCCGTGTATGTATCATTTTTATGCTTGGGACCAGTTTTATTATTTTTGGAACTATTACAAGACTTCTGTTAAACATGTTGAATGTTAAGAGGAAACAGACTCTTGGCAAATGTGGAAAACCAATTACAGAAAACGTTTCTGCTAGAGCTCGAGAAACACCAGGGAGGCACAGAGAAACTTGTCCACCCACCCCCCTTTTCTAACTGCCGAAAACACAGACGGAGGAGTTGCCTTGAAGAAAAATACGACTGTTACATTGTTGTCTTTATTTTTATATTTACAGGCTAAAGACCATAAAATGGTACTTCTCAGTTAAAACTACTTGTAATGTAGTAGAGTGCAACATAGAATTACTTTTCTTCAGGCAAATCTGATGTAAGGAAAATAATCTTTTAAAAATAAATAACAGAATTATTTGCTACTCACAGCAAACACACACACAAAGCTTGACCACTAGTAAAGAAATCAAATTCCCTTAAGTTTTAACCACTTGAGTCAGAAATATTAATTTACTCAACTTCTGACGGTGTATCTGTTATTTGTGGTGTGGTAAAAGCATGCTATCATGTCAGTATTAATTAAAGGATATAATTTTATTGACATAAATACTGACAAGATTGAAATAAGTGAAACTTCAGTTTTGAAATGATTGCATTTTGAAAATCTAGAAAGTTGATCTAGGAAAAGAATAGAAAAAACAAAACATTTTCAAATTATTTAGCTATTCCTTCATGATGTTCTTCCACGTGTTAGTCACTGTCCTAAACACCAAGATCCTGCTTGGTTCTGCCTGAAGCCATGCGGCTGTGTTCTCAATCACTCACCAAACCTACTTACTTATTTATACGCATATGATCATTAATCCATTTTTGGTCAGATCTTTCTGACAGTTATGCATTTAAATATTTTTGCATTAGGTCTTTCATAAGTAAGACATGATCTTTGATCTCAAGGAACTTCCAGTTTTGGAAAGGCAAAGCAGCAATTCAAATACAATGTGGAAGGAGCCCAAGGAAGTCCTCATAGAATATTCTTGACAGAAAGAACAGCATACTCGAGTCAAAGTATGAGGGGGAGAGGGGTTTGCTGTATGAAGAAAAAGGATGCAGAAGGGAGAGGCCACAGCTTAAACTGGAGGTGTATGTAGGGGCCACCTAATGATGAAATATGATGCAGGCACAGTCAGAGGAGGAAAGGCAAGGCACAGTCATTGGCACACCCTGACTGGTGTGGCTCAGTTGGTTGGGCGTCACCCACAAAGCAAAAGGTTGCAGGTTCTATCCTATTCGATTCCCAGTCAGGGCATATGTCTAGGTTGTGAGCCCCACCCAGATTGGGGCGCATGTGAGAGGCAACCAATTGATGTTTCTCTCCCTCTCTTTAAAAATATATTAAAATCTTAGAAAGAAAAAAAGTGTGGGCAGTGCCCTGGCCCATGTGGTCCATTTGATTGGAGCATGTCCCGGAGACCCGGGTTGTGGGTTCAGTCCTTGGTCAGCAAGCGCACAAGAAGGCAACCAATCAATGTTTCCCTCTCACATCCATGTTTCCCTCTCACATCCATGTTTCCCTGTCTCTCTCTCTCTCTCCCCCCTTTCTCTAAAAGCAGTGAAAAAATGTCTTTGGGTGAGGATTAAAAAAAAAAAAGCGTGGGCAGAGTGACAAGAATCAATGAGGTAAGGCATCTCAGCAAATCTGGGAAGCCATCAGCACTGTGAGGCTGAGGGGTTGAAGAGAGAACATGGCGTTACCAGAATCTGGCTGTGCGCTGGAGCCCGGGAAGAGAGGGCGGCACCCTACTGAGTGCTAAGAAGTCCTGGTACAAAGATAAATGAGTAGGTGCTTGTTATGAGGTTAAAAATATATTTATACATTTATAAGATGCTTCAATATCTGGATCTGATAAATGTTAGATGGTAAGAGCTTAATTACAGAATTTGATAAAAATAAAATAAATAGGCAACCACTAGCTAATAAGCAGCCAGGTGGTTCTCTGTGGTTGGGCCTGCCTCTCTGGGCACCTTGGGTGTTAAGAGGCTGATTACAGCCTTGCCTGTCACTGATGGCAGTGGGAATCGGTGGGTTGGGCTTGCCAGATGTTGTCCTATCCTCCTTACAGCTGTGTGGCTTCCCCGCCAGTGTTTCACGGGAGATGGTGAACTGCTTGTTGACCAGGGACAGAGCGCTAAGTGTTAGCTGCCCGTGTGGATGGGAGTAGGAGGGCGGCTGAGCATAACCCTTTCATCCTCTGTGCCTCCAGAACATCAAATCCTAATGCTGATCCTTAATCACAGAAGTTAAACAGATTTAGCCAACTCAATTTTCAGTGACAATGAGCATCTGAAATCACATGGATTAACGAGTCACATATGATCCCCTTCAGAATAATTTTATTTCTAATTTCTTAACCCTCCTGGAACAGGCACTATGAACAAGCAATGACAGGGACTGATTGGAGACTGGTTGACTTTTTCTCCCCATCTTTGGCAGGACTACAGATGACCACTCTCACGGCCACTAACTGTGGAACCAATGCCGAAAGAAAGAGACCAGGGTAAATGGGAGGGGCAGCAACAAAAAAACCCTTAAAGACAGAGCCCTTTGTCTCAGTTTTATGCTACTGAATCCCCAAAACTCCTGTCTTGCGTTCTTGGCTCCTCCTCCTTCTCTACCTTCTGTAGTACTGGGTGACTTGTAAGCATTCAGCCAATAACTGAATGAGTACACTGGTACTCCTTCTGGGCCTGACGCCAATTAGATGCAGTAAACATGGCCAATAGGCATTATTAGGTCCTATGAAGAAAGACATCTGAAAGAAGGAAAGAAAAAGAGGGAAAGAGAGAAAAGCAGAGGGTGAGAGGACTTAGATCTTTGCCTCTGTCCAGGTACATGTCTGTTTAAAAGAGGACGTAAGATGCAATTTTGAGAGGTGTTTCTCTTAAAGAAATGATAGAGATGCTTGACTTTCTATAGCAAAATAAATACAGATGGCAGTTTTGTATCCACATGGTCACCTGAAATATAAATGAATGAAAGGGCTAATGCAAAAATATTCAAATGCGTAACTGTTGAAAAGATCAGATCAAACATGGATTAATAATCATAACCATATAATTAAGTCTGTTTAGTGAGTGATTGAGAACACATAGCCACGTGGCTTTGAGCAGAGTCAGACAGGATTTTGGGCCCCATTCCCAGCTCTATACCCACCAACTGTCTGACCTTGGGCAAGCTACCTAACCTCTAGAGCTTCAGTTTCTATGCTTCTAAAATGGGGATAATAATTTTACTTGCTCCCTAGGAATTTTGTGAGGATCAAAGAAGATACTTACAATGGTGTTTGACATACCAAGTGTTCCATAAATATTATCACTCTATATAGATAAATCTATAGTTATATATCAACTACCAAAGCAAAAATCCTAAGGAAAAGACTTGCTGAAAGCCTCACTTATTTTGCAAGGTATTTCATACCTTATAGACTGTATCATATTACCTATTGCTGCTTGTGTTTACTGCAAACTTAATT
This sequence comes from Mormoops blainvillei, assembly GCA_004026545.1. Classification (NCBI taxonomy): domain Eukaryota; kingdom Metazoa; phylum Chordata; class Mammalia; order Chiroptera; family Mormoopidae; genus Mormoops; species Mormoops blainvillei. The sequence continues at coordinate 438,526 of PVJD01000158.1, read as the reverse complement.
TCAGCTTAATCTTTAAATTTTAATAATTTTTTTCAATCACTTTTAAGTAAAATCAATTTAATTATACAAATCAACAGTATAAATGCTAAAATTTTAAATAATCAAAACTAAGTTTGCTTCACTCGAAGACATCCACACAGCTACCCGCATTTCACTTCTGGAGAGAGCTAATCTCTATGCTTATGATTTCTTCTTTTTTAATCCTTTATTATGATAGATGAGGGTGAGGAGCCTGGGAACAATTGTCATCTGAGGAAGCTGCAACAATATTTAAATTTTTTTCTTGTATCTCTTTATATTACCAAGAGAAAAACAAATCAAATTAGTATAATTGTGAGGAAAGTCTGTAAAATAAATTTATTTAACATTAAATCTGGTTTAGTGGAAATCCCTCTAATAAGGAATGAGGTCATGTCTCCTACAACGAATCATGTTCATTAAACTTATCTTTTTTTCTGGATGCTTTCCTTCCTTCATTTATTTGTCATTTCCAAGTCTCTAATTCTTGTTGATTGCTCAGTTAAATGAAATCCCTGATTTTTTTTTTAATGTTGAAAAGGGCATGTAGCTGAAGCTATAAAATATTATCTCAACACAAGCCTGTTCTTAATTCTACATAATTTTTCCCATTCAGTTTTGTTAAAAAGCAAATACCAATTTAATTTTATTCAAAACTCTTCAAACATTTTCTATTTGTTTATCTTTTATTTCATGTGTATTTCTGCATATCTTTTATTTCTTTTGCCATTTTTCTACTTTGATACTAGGAACAAAATAGGAAAGATGGTTATTATTCTTTATTATAATATTCCATTACCTGGAAAACTTTTTAAGATGAAAGAAAACCTTGCTCTTCACATTGATGAATAGCTGATTGATCTCCATACATTTCTCTACTGCTCTCATTTTCCTTTACTCCAAAATAACACATTAAAAGATTACAACTCTGCTTAAATAACTCCCACATATTTTCAAAGGCAGTATGAGGAGAACTATGATGTTTTCAAGGGCCCTTTAAAAGGTCTCATCTATTCCGGTCTTGAGATATGATCCAGCACATAGGATATGTCAGGATTTTAAGTCTAGAATCAGTTATGTTAACAAAGGAAGCAAACTTGGAAAGCTACCAGTCCAGCTTCGTCTTCTTACACATGCCGAAAATGAGACACAAGTAGGTTGTACTGTCCAGAAAAAGGTTATTTCATGTATATGTGAAATATATATGAAATACATATATTTAAAAAAAATTCTTAAGGGATATTCAGATGAATTATCAGACTCTAATTAAAGAATCTTGAAAACAAAACTGAGCCATTTTATAAAGACCGTTTTCAAGTACCTTAATATTTTTAATTTTAAAGGAAGGAAACCTTTATGTCAAACACAATTATTTTATTTCCTTGTTGATAATGATTTTGTTTTGAAACAGCACCTTTATGCCATTCTTAAAATCCATAATCTTTTAAGTTATGTGTTCCCACTATCGAGGGTACTCGCAGGAGAGTGGGGACCAGGGCCGTCCAGAGCCTTTGCTCCGCACCCATTTTGATCTGAGGGACGGCGGCGGGCAAGGACAGAGGCTGTTGCGACCAGACAATGTCCTGCATTCACGGTGGCCTCGGCCAATCACAGGCCGGCGCCTCCCAGCCCCGTGCGGCGCCACCGGCCACCGCACGGCCAGAGAAAAACCTGGCCTCGAGGCAGCCATCTGTGGCCATCCTCAGGCCGGGCGCGCAGCGCTCCAATTGCGCCCCACCTGGAGGATGGGACGCGCGGCGGCGGGCGCCGCGGCGTCCCCTTGGGGCAGGGGTCGCGTACAAGGGCAGGACGCACCGCCCCCTCCGGCGCTGCAACAAGGCGCTGTCCCTTTAAGACAAGCCTCCACCCGGGGCCTACTAGCGCGTCGGCGGCCCCGCCGCGGAGGGCAGAGACATCCGGGCTACAGGGTTGGCGACGACGACGGCCCCTCAGGCAGCTACCAGTCCCCGTGGGACGCCCAGCTGGCCGTGGCTGGGGAGCGCCACCGGGGCCAGAAGGGACTTCCGGCGCCACGCGACCCTCCATCCCGCTTCGCCCCGTCGCCACCGCCCGCCCGCCCCCACCTTGTGAACACCCGGCCCGGGACACCGGTGCTCGCACGCGGGTCACGGAATCTCCGTCCGCGGGGCCGCGCAGCGCGTGCCCGCCTCGGGCCGCACCACCTCCTGCGCGTGCACAGGGGCGGGGCGCCGAGGAGGTAGCCAATCAGCGCCGTCTGGGCCAGGACAGCCTCCGAAGTCCTCGCAGGGGGCGATATGGGAGGGAGAACTTCGTAGGGGGCGCGGCGCCCGGAGACTGGTAGGGAAAACCGAGAGTGCCCCAGGGCCTGCGGAGCTCAGCGCGCAACTGGCGGGCACCGACGCCGCAGCTCCGCGAAGTGAAAGGGGCTGAAGCCGCGGGGAGGGGCGCGGGCGGCGCGTGAGAACCCGCGCGGGCGAGCCGGCGGGAGGAGGGGGAGGTGCCGGGAGCAGGTGGTGCTGCCGGCAGGGGGTAGGCGGAGAGCCGGAGGGACTGCGCAGGGGGGCCCAGTAGTCAAGTCCTCTAGATTGGAAAACCGGAGATGGACGTGCCGAGTTTACAAGCCCAAAGCCAGAATCTGTCAAGATTTGTTTATGCAGCACAGAGAGCTTGAAGAACTTGAGTACTTACTGGTACAGATATATTCTAAAATATTCCTCTGTCCGAGTTATGTTTGTTTTTAGGACAGTGGATACATATTTTTAATTTCTGGTGATATTATTAAAATTGAAAGTTAGTCACTTAACATGTTTCTTGTGGATTTGAAAAAAGGAACACAAAACATTTTTAAAAATTCATTTCTGTGACCTATACTACCAAATACCTGAGAATTTATGTCAGCAATCTGTTACATTGAGTTAATAAGTGAGGTGGAGTAGGTGGTGTACTGGATGGCCGACTGGAGGTCCAGATTCACCAGCTGGTGATCATGAACAAGCCCACTACCCCAAGGTCTCATTTTACCCACCTGCAAAATGAGAGTATTGAACTCGCCTACCTATCTGGAAGCATGTTGTGTGATTCGGTGTGTATTTGAAGAAAAGTGGCATACTAGCATTGTCCTGCCCTCCGGGTGGGGGTCCCCTGGGGAGCTGCTGTCCAGGCCACCTTCTCTGTGCCTTCCTGGATCGTCTCATCCACTCTTAGAGCGTCAGCCTGCTTGCAGACCAACCTGTCCTGAGGTCTGGGCGTATTTAATTCGGGTGCCACAAGAAATCTCATTATTGATGTATACTAAACGAAGTTCCACACTTTCCTTCCAAACTTCCCGTGTTTCCCATCTTGGCAACGGCATTACTCAACTCAGTTACCAGCCCCTCGGTTCATCCTCCAGTCATTAAGCCCAGGACCCGTTTTAACTTCCCTACGTCTTGTCGTCTGGCTGTCGTCCCTGCCACGCTCTGACTTCTCCAGTGCAGGCCACCAGCGTCTTCCACCTGGATTACCGCAGTTGCCTGCTCAGTAGTCTCTCGACGTCGGGCTTTGCTCCTCCCCCATCTCGACCTTTCAACCAGATTATTTTAAAGTAAATCCGATCGTGTTGCTCCCGTTTAAATCTTAAGGGATCTCTGTTTCCCTCAGGATAAAATCCTTTCTCCTTAAATTTGGTCTATAAGGACCCCCTAATCTTGTTTTCGTTTGCGTTTTGTCCCCAGCTGGATCTTTAGCACCGGCCACTCCTCCTATCCCTCCTCTAGTTCCAATTTACCTGAAATGCTTTCGTTTCTCTAAACGTGCCCAGTCTTCTCTGCAACACTCCCCTGCCTCCTTTCATCGGAGGTGGCTATCTTCCCTTCCCTCGCCTATTTACCCAAAGTGAGGATTAGGGGCGCCATTACATCCTTACCTCTACCGTACACCCATAGCCTTACACTGAGGTCGCCTGTCATCCTACATGAGTGTTAGTTACATTCCACGCCTTCGCAGCAGGGGCTGCATCCTGCTCACCATTGTTCCCAATTCCCAGGATGGTTCTGGCAATGCTGGTCGAAGCCCAATCACACTTCTAGAATATTCAGTGCTGGGCACAGGAAAGCAAAAATAACGAGTAGCCTTAGGTATCTGCTAATATTAGATTCATTTTATGTTGCTGTATTTTTCGGTGTTGAATTCCTCCTCTCTTAGTTACAAGTTTCTCTGTAAGAGTAACATATTTTTAAGAAAACATGTTATAATTAGTTTTACTTAAACCAATGATGTTTTTGTCACAATTACTAAAAATATCTTTTAGCAGAAGTAGTGTGTGTGGTTTATGAAGTGCAATTCTGGAACACTGCCTGGCTGTTCAATGCAAATAGGCAGAAATGTTCATTTAAAACTCAGACTCTGAAACTTTAAAACTGAGCTGAAACTAATGCTCCAACAGTGATCGAGGAAAGGAGTAGAAGCTCAGAGTTCTGGTTCCTTGTTTATTATTAACTTTTAGGATAGCAATTATCAATGCTGAGAAATTGCTCTGATACAGACTTTTCAAAAATATCCTAATACTCTTAATATTTTTCCTTTTTATGTGAGATGTCATCGTAACAAATTGAAATTCTAATTTTCTTTGTGTTCACTCACAGCTAGCAATAATAACATATGTACATTTAGATCTGTACTATTTCTAAATACCACCCTGCTACACACTTTTCAATAAAGTTAAACAAGAATTCTTTGTTGAGAGATGTAGTATTTAGAAGGTAGGATAGGGGAATAAATCTTAACTACTACAAATTGTTTCCCTTCAGTCTCACTCTGAAGGAGATCCTTGTTGGTTTTCTTATTACTGTACAGCCAGTCTGTTGACTTTCTTACTTTTTGGTAGAAGAGAGTAGAATTTAGTAAGAAATAAAAAATTTTTAAGAGAAGGGAGGGGAAAGTTTGTTTCTTTAGTAAGATAAGCAAAAAATAATGGATTATATATGAATAAAAACAAGTAATGTATTTAAAGTATTTAAAGCAGAAGAATATGCATTATAATGATTTACTGTTTCTAAAGACAAGTATTCTCACAGTATCTATCATATCTTTACAGGACACACCAAATGATTATGATAAATTATAAGGGAAAAATGAATGCTGGGGAAATGGCTTGTGTCTTGTGAAATGGATCATTTTGAGTTTTAGAAACATTTTAGACACTGTAATTTGGTAAAAATCCTGTAAGTACACTTACATTTTAGCAAAATTTTTTAGGTTTTATACCTTTTAAAAATCTTATTTCCAAACTTTATGAAGTGGTAAAGGGTTTTTTTAGTGTTTCTAGTGAAACATTTTTTAAAAATTAATTTTAGAGAGAGGAAGAGTTCCACTAATTTATGCAGTCATTGGTTGATTCTTGTCTGTGCCTTACCCAGAGACCAAACCCAAAGCCTTAGCATATTGGGACAACACTCTAACCCACAGAGCTACACAGCCAGGATGTGAAATATTTTTTAAAACAGCTAATTTTAAGAGTATATCCACAATGAAATATATTTCAGCCTTATTTCAGCATATCGAACCTGAAGAGGTGACTACTTGAAAGAAGTATGGTTAAGATGAGATCTAAGGTTGCCATTTGATACACTTGTTGGTTTTAGCTGTGATTCTAGGTCAACACTGCATTGAAAATAAACTGCTGGTCCAGTAGAGATAAGCAGATAGTGACGACTCACACAGAGTGTAGTGGAAAGAGGGTAGGTTTGAAGTAAAAAGACCGAGGTCGAAGGCAGCTAGTTTTACCCCTTTTGCAAGTTATGTCCGAGACTTAGTTCCACATTTATAAATTGGGCAATGATTTGCCATCTTAACCACCTCATAGTGCTGATGTGAGGATCAAATGAGGATAATGGATACCACCAACCCTAAAACAGTGGGCAAACAGTTACCGTAATTGTTCCAAACATTCTGCTTTGGATTTGGAGACATTTGGTTTTCATAGAAATCATATACATATATATGGAGGAAATAAACTACTTTTTCATAAAACCTGATTCTTTAAGGGGGGGTTCATATAAAATTGCATTTGTTTATGGGTAATAGTGGATATTAGAGACAATTGGGACACTCACTGTAAAAAAATAATCATGTCAGTGAATACAGAAGATTCTGGTACACTCTAGATTTTGTTGTGCTCTACACATTATTCAAGAGCAAGGTGATATTTGAGTGCATGTGAGATGAGAGACAAACTAATAAAAATGGATAAGAACAATGCAAATATTTAATGAAGTGTATCTTGCTCAGTGCCTACGATCAAAGGTTAAAAGAGGAAGATATTCTTCAATGACAGTGCTATTCGTTATTATTGACCCATGGTAAATTCGAAGGATAAAGTAGCAACAAAAAAGCACATCTATTATCCTTGACTCCTTCACCTAAGTTTGAAATATTTGGCCAGTGGTTAATCATCTTCCCAGGTTTGAGAACTATGTGCAGAAAGCTATTGTGCACACTCTATGGATGGTGAAATAAATACAAATGCATCTTCTTTCAAGGAATGAAGAGAACGAGAAAAAAAAAATGAGTTCTGAGAAAGAAAGAAAAAACCAGAGCCTTAATGCATTTGTGAGTGAGACTACATTTATTGTGAGACAAGGAGAGCTGAGTAGGCAATGCCCAGCACCTTCTCTGTGCAACCTTCTAACCAGCCCCACCAGAAAGCAGAGAAGGTGATGCCTGCCTGAGTAGGTCACCCTCACCTTTTGGCATTCTACCATTTGAGGTCCATTCTCTTGAATCCCAAAGTCTTTACTAATTTTCTAAAGTTGCTCCTTAAAATATAAATCTGGGGAGAGGTGTAGGTGGCACGTTAAGCTAATGAACACCTACTCTTTTACTTGCTCAGCAGAGATTGTTCTTATCCTACTGAGACCAAGAAAGGGAACAAGATGGATACCTAAGAGAAGAGAATGTGAACAGCAAAGGTAGAAAGGGTAAAAGGATCAGTGACCCAGTGAGGCAGGACCCCAAAACACTTTGACAGTTTTACCTGGGAACAGTCTCTCCAGCTTCATTTCTCTGCCAATGTGGCATTGTGCCCCGGGATTCCAACCTCTGCTCTCAGACTTCCGGGATCCGTCTGTCTGGCCTCTCCCATATTCCCTTCCTGTCATGGAATCCAGCTGAATTCAGATTAGGTTGGTGGTAAACATGGTACTGGAAGTAAAAGCAGTCTGAAGTTCAGAAGACTTAAGCCATTTGTGACTTGGAGCCATTCAGACCGTCTATAGACTTCAATTTCCACATTCGTAAAAAGGAGAGAACGAATTACATCCCTGTATTGCTCTGGGTTTCTCCCTTTCCTGGCTAATTTTTCTCCCAACTCTTTTCACTGTAATTATGTCTCAACCACAGGTGTTAAAAAACATGGCAGCTCCCCAAAGGTAGAAATAACACAAATGCCCATGGATTAGTGGATAAACAAAAAGTGATATGTACATACAGTGGATTATACATAATTCAGCTTTAAAAAAACAGGAAAGTGTGCCCTGGCTGGTGTGGCTCTGTGGATTGAGCAGTGGCCTGCAAACCAAGGGGTTGCAGGTTCAACTCCTGGTGAGGGCACATGCCTAGATTGCCAGCCGAGTCCCCAGTCGGGGGCATGTGAGAGACAAGCACACGTTGATATTTCTCTCCCTCTGTCTCCTTCCATCTCCCTCACTCTAAAAATAAAATAAATAGCACTGGCTGGTGTGGCTCAGTGGATTGAGCACCAGCCTGCGAACCAAAGGGTTGCCGGTTCAATTCCCAAGTCAGGGCACATGCCTGGGTTGCAGGCCAGATCCCCAGTAGGGGACGTGCAAAAGGCAACCGCACACTGATGTTTCTCTCCCTCTCTTTCTCTCTCCCTCCCCTCTCTCTAAAAATAAATAAAAATAATAAAAATAAAATAAATAAAATCTTAAAAAAAAAAACCAGGAGAGTGTGACACTTACTATAACATGGATAAAACTTGAAGACATTATGCTAAGTGAAATAAGCCAGATGCAAAAGAGCAAATGTTGTGTGATATCACTTATATGAGTTGCCTAGAGTAGTCAAATTCATAGAGGCAGGAAGTAGAACAGATGTTACCAGGGCCTAGGGTTGGGGAAGAGGGAATGGGGAGTTATTTTTAATGGGTACAGAGTTTTAGTTTGGAATGATGAAAAATTCTGGAGATGAATAGTGGTGATAGTTGCACAGTAATGTGAATGTAATTAAGGTCACTGCATTGTACGCTTTATTTTTTTTCCTGTTCTATTTTTATTGTATTGTTCCATTATGAACTGTGCACTTTAAAATGGTTAAAATGATACATTTTTTATTATGTATATTTTACCACAAAAATATTTTCAACAAACAAGCCAATCTGGAAGCCCACAGTGGGAACCCTGGCTGAAGATCTATTTTGTGTGATGTGCCTAATGCCTTGCTCCTGATTCAAAAGCAGTTGTTTGAGTTTTGACCCTTCCTCAGTCTCTCTCTGCATGACTGGTCCCCCTCCATAGTCTTCTCCAAGGAATACACCTCATTTTCCTTCAACATACACACTTTTGGACCTGGGCTAGTATCTGCATTCCCCCAGCTCCTCTCAAGCAAAACTCTCTCTCTGCCCCTTTGCCCCCACTCTGGAGCTGTCATTCCAACCCCAGGTCTTGCTCCCCCATGTTCTGCAGGGACATTGCCTGGAACTGCCCAATTCTATGAAATATGTCCTTGTGTAGCCTACACCCACAACCTCCATCCTCCCCCATGACTTCAATTTAATTACATCTGCTCACAATCTCTGGGAGCCCCCATTCTCTCAGTGCCTTCCCCAGCAACCACTCTGTCCCTTGGAAGGTGTCACACAGTTGTGTGAACTGGGAGCACTACACATTGGCTAATTGTCTGCAGCCCCAACTGCGCCCAAAAGGAAGTCAAGCAGTCCCTTTCTACAGGTTTGTTGGTGACTTCCTCTTACACTCCTTAAAAAAGGGACTCTTTTTAAGCCTCTTCCTTATTACTTTAGGTCTCTGTATTGCCATGTAATAGAGCACTGTTGTGTCATGTTCCAGCATAGTTCTGCATTATAACCCTCATCTTTAACTTCATTTCTGCAGCCCTCCGGGCATCTATGTTCCCTCTGTTCCAAGTTTCTGCACCAGCAGATCTCCCTGTCCAGTATCTGCTTCTTTCTTCTTTGTCTGCCAGACTGCCATCCCCCGTTCTTCAGGTCTCAGGTGGGGCCTCAGCTCTGAGAAAGCACTTGCTAGCCATTACCCCAGCTGCGGGAGGAACCTGTGCGTGCCCGGAGCCCCTCTGCGTATTCCTGCTGTCATAGCTGTACTGTAATTTCCCCGGGCGTGAGATTCAGAGGGCAGGGGTGGTGGCTTGTTCATTACGGCATCCTCAGAATCTGATACAGGGCCTGAAAACAATAAAACTGGCTTAATAAGTCACTGACTATACTTTTTAAAACATTATGATAGGTTTGGACTTTGAGCTTCAGGCGACTTCAGGGGCATCTTTAGGAGTCAGTAACATGGCAGAAGACACCAAGACCGAAACCAAGAACCTTAAGACTGCCCCTTTGGTAGCTGCTTCCCCAACCAGAGCCCGATCAGGAACTGTTGGCAGAACTACCTGGACTTCCACGGCTGCGAGAAGACCATGACTGCTAAAGGGGGTGATGTTTCCCTGTGCGAATGGTACCGGCATGTGTACAAGACCCTTTGCCCCATACCCTCAGTGTCAGCCTGGGATGACCACTGCGAAGAAGACACATTCCCTGGGAAGACCTGAACTGGCTGCACCCCACCCATCCTCTGTCTTTCATCCTCCTCCCAGGGAGGTAAAGGGGAACCTGCGTACATCCCACCCTAAGATCCTGAATCATGGCTTAATTAATAATAAACACTTATTGGAAAAGTATAAAAATTGTTATAGGTTTGGCCTAATAGATGAGGATTTATCTTACAATTTTACTTCTGTGATTTTGTTTTATTCTTATAAATACCTTTTACATAATCTTGTTTTTAAACCAAGGACTAGTTAATTTTAATACTTGTATATCAATTAGAATTAGGTTTGGCTGCACGTAACAGAAAATCCTCAAGTAACATTAGCATTAACGAAATAGAGGTTTTATCCCAATTCTGTAGAAATTCAAGTATAGGCAGTGTTGGGCTGGTAGGTGTCTCACTCTAAATCTGCAGGGATCAATTTTCTTCAGCTTCACTTCCCCTCCCCCCAGGCTGTGCCACTGTCTTTGTGGTCTGAGATGGAGGATAGACTTGAATTCCAGGCAGCAGTATGAAAGGAAGAAATAAAGAAAGGGTGAAAGGCACCTACCTACTGTCTTTCTGGAAGTTCCTCAGCAGCTCACACCCACCATTTTGGCTTACATACTATTGAACCAACTTAATCATACTTAGCTGCAAGGGAGGCTGAGATACGGTCTTCATTTTGCACAGCCATGTGCCCAGCTAAAAATTCTACTGGTAAGGAAGAAGAGAAGAAGTGAGTTTTTGGAGACAAAAAGAAGGATAAGCCATACCTGAGTTTAAAAGGATAAACAAATATAGTAGTCCACCCTTATCCACGTGGGGCTATGATCCAAGACCCCCAGTGGATGCCTGAAATCTCACACAGGACTGAACTCCGTATAAAATGTTTTTTTTTTCCTTAAACATTCATACCTACAATAAAATTTAATTTATAAATTAGGCATAGTAAGAGATTAGTAACAACTAATAATAAAATAATTATAACAATACTCTCCTGTACTTTTAATACATTTTAGTCCAAACCCATTCCTGAGTCTCCGTACCATCCCTCATCTCCAGTAAACGGCTTATTGTCACTCGTTTCAGGGAACCCCTTGTTGAAGTCTTCCTCCAGGCTCAATGATTTCTGGGGCAACACATGCAGTCAGTCAGGACATGTTTTTTGTTTATGTCTTCCACCCACAAATTTAATGCCTTTTCCTTGAAAAGCACTTATCATGCATTGTGGCCCTAACTTTTGCAGTTTGAGGTGAGACAGCAAAACTAGCATGAATTTCTTTTTTCTTGTTCACAATTTCATGGGAGATTCATTCTTACCATAGATCTTAGCAACATCACCATGTGATTTTTTTTCTTTCTTTATTAAGTTGAGAACTTTCACCTTTTCGCTTAAAGAAAGCACTTATGGCTTCTCCTTGGCATATCCAGGTGGCCAATATCACCACTCTAGTGCTTTGGGGCCATTAGTAAGTAAAATAAGGTGACTTGACGACTAGTACTGTGATACCTAGCAGTCAGTCTGATCACCCAGACAGCTACTAAGTGACTCCGAGGTGGGGGGTGTCTACAGTGTGAAGACGCTGGACAAAGGGATGATTCACATCCCAGATGGGAAGGAGTGGAACAGTGAGAGATTCCATCATGTTACTCGGAATAACTTGCAATTGAAAAGTTATGAATTTTTTATTTCTGGAATTTTCCATTTAATATTTCGGATTGTGGTTGATTGCAGGTAACTGAAACCATGAAAAGCAAAATAAGGGAGGACCTACTGTATGACATCATCAAAACCCTGATGAACCTAGATTTCAAATGTATTCTTCCCATCCCTTAATCTCATTTGTCAAAAGATGATGATATTGAGACCCAGTAGTTTTGCACTAAGCAAGTCACTAAATTTCCAGGGTTTTTCCCGTGATCAGGTAAAAAATGGGAAAAAATAAGTGCTATCACCTTGTCCTTAGGATGAGGCTCCGAGATGGGGTGGGGGGAGTGGAGGTGGAGGGTGTAGGTAGAGAGAAGGGCTCAATAGTAACGAAGGGAGAATTCACATCTCAGCACTCCTCGTGTGCCCCCTGAACCTCACTGGCTGGGTTTGCTTTGTTCTGTTTTCCCCTCGGCTCTGGGGAGTGGTCACGTCTCCTTTCATCAAGCACCTGCAGTTCCACCCCAGGAAGCTGGAGGTCTCTATTCCACCACGGGCCACTGTAGAGTCGGGTTAGCGCAGGGTGTCAGTCGACGCCCTTCTCCAATCATCCAAAGGGAGGTAATCATCAAAGGCCACACAACGATCTCTGCAAGGAGCAGAGTGTAGATGGTGTCTGCTTGAGAATCCGGTCTGCACTTCATAAACCTGCCCTGGTTTATCACCAGCTTTGTCATCTCAACCACTAGCCCAAATGTCAAGCCCTTTACTCACCTGTTCTCTCTTTTACTCTCATTCCTGTACTCCTCTGTGCTTCTTCCTTCCCAATCCTATCTTTTACCTTCCATTATTTTTCCTCCTTCACCATCCCTCCTAGTGTCCACAGAAGCCCTGATTCTTCCCTTGGCTTTGTCCTGTTTTTATTCTTCACTGTAAATCAGCTTTCCTGAACCTCTAACCTCGCCTCAGGGCCAGCTTTCTATCTGCCTTCCTCAGCTGAGGATGCTCTGCTCCTGGCTCAGCCTCCTTCACTGCCCAATGCCAGTAGGTTCCTTCCTCTCTTCCTGCAACTTGCAAGAGCTCCCTTACTTTGAGAAAGAACATCCTGGTCTTTGCTGCACTATCCTTGTCCTTTCTTTCATCACCATATGAGGACTACACAGTAGCCACTGCTTCACCATGGCTCTTCCCTTAATTCCTTGTCATCGTGCTGTACCCACCACATCTTTTTGAAACTGATGTGTTGATGTCGTCAGTGACCCCCAAATTACTCCTTTATTATAACATGACACCACTGTCATTGCACTTTCATCAAAATTTCCTTTTGCTTCTGCCGTACTGCATATTGTGATTCCTCTCTTATATGAAGACTTTAATCAGCGATAAAACAACGTAAACGCTAATGTTTTGTGAGCACTCAAGATGACAAAGCTAATAAGAGTTAGCAAGCTACATTTATCGAATTCCAAAGCAATGCTTTTTGCCAATACAGTGTGCTACTTTTACTCTAGCTATTGTTCCTCTTGTCTTGATTTCACCTTAAATGAGACTTTCCTAGGATTGTCTATAGACATTTACTTTTACAAGCAGATATTTGACTCCCATGGGGTGAACATATCTATCTATCTATTTATTTATTTCCTATGTATTATGGAACATTTTAAACATACACAATGATAGAGAGAATTCTGTAGTGTCCCCCTGCCGCCAGGTACCAGCACCCAAGCCCCCAAACCATCCATTTATGGCCTCTCTGGCTTCGTCTGCACCACACCATTCCCCATGCTCTTTTCCCACTGGATTATTTTGAAGCAAGTCTTTGAAATCACATCAGTTCATCTATAAATACTGCAGTATATATTTTAAAAGCTATAAGGACTCTCTTTACAAAAGCCTTAACCACAAAACATTACTATGCCTAATGATAGAAAAGGATCCCTTTATATCTGCAAATACCCAATTAGATCAAATGTCCTCAGTTGTGTCATAAATATCTTAAAGAATTGGTTTGTTCAGATCAAGATCCAAAAAGCGTCCACAAGTCATACTTGGTTGATGTGGCTCTTTAAATATTTTTAAATATTTAGATTCCCTTTTCCTTTCTTTTTTCACCCCTTGCAACTTATTCATAGAAAACACCAGCTAACTTGTCCTGTGCAATATCCCACATTCTAGATATTGCCGATCACATCCCATGTGTTGTTGACACGTCCGTCTCTCCACCCATGCAAGTTTCCAGTGAACTGTAGTCCGATCTAGTAATTCAAGTTCATTTTTTTTTTTTTTTTTTGGCAAGAAGATTTCATAGGTGACATGACACACTTTCATCAGGAATCTCATTTATTTAGGTGGCTTCTAAGTCTATGTTCAGCTTCATTCCTTTATCTTCGGCTAACTACTGGATCTGTCCACTTAGCTATCCTGTCATCATCTCTAAATCAACATGTCCAAAAACAAATTTATTTCCTCCACACAAAGCTACCCCTCTTGACATCTCTTTTTCTGCAATTTCTATTGTCCTTTTAAATTGCTTGGGTCATGGTCCACTTTTCCTCAGTTCCCATATTCAGTCACACACACACAAAAAAAACCCTGCCAGCTGTTTCTCTGTAGAATATCAGCATCCTTTCCATTTGATTCTCATACCCATTACCCTAGCAGGGGTGTCCAACCTGCAGCCTATAGACCACATGCAGCCCAGGATGGCTATGAATGTGGCCCAACACAACACTATAAATTTACTTAAATCCTTTTTCTTTTTTTTTGCTCATCAGTCTTTGTTAGTGTTTGTGTATTTAATGTTTGGACCAAGACAACTCTCCTTCTTCCAGTGTGGCCCAGAGACTCCAAAAGGTTGGACACCTCTGCCAGACTCTAAAAGTATTACAGTAACCTCCCTCATCTGGCCTTTTTTAACTCAACTTCACTCCATAAACTGCCCCTGGATTAACCACGTATGCATCATGTGCTTCTTACTATGTATTTCTTACTCACAAACCATCAATGACTACCCATTACTTATGGAATAAAATCTAAACTGCTGAGAGTTCTCCAACACGATGTGGTCTCAGTTGACTTTTCTAGCCTCCCCACACAGTTCCCCTTACTGAGGAATGAATGTGTTTCCATAGGTATGGAAATAAAGAAACTTGAAAACGTGTAGAGCAATGTTGAATATTGGAGATTCAAATCAGCAATTATCTAAGCACTGGAATAAGCAAGGCTTCTCTCTGGGAGACATCCTGGATTTGTCTCAAGGAACACCTAGGGGAAGGGAAGTTGCCTGTCACATTGGCAAAACACTGCTTGCTAGCTTTCTCAACTTTCCTAATAGGGTATTTACACTACTACCTGTTTGTCTGGTCCTAAAACATGTGACTAGGTTTTGATCAGTAACAGCCACCTTGGCTTTGTCCTGATGTCACCTGCTCTCTGGCTCTCATTAAAAGCCAAACATACAAACACACAACAACACAAAGAACTTTCAGTTGAGAGAGGGAGATTTAGGAAAATTTCTCAAGGAGACGTGATATTTGTCCACTCTTCCAAGGACTTTTCAAAGTAGACCAGTGAATAGCTGCACCCTAAATGACTTCCAACCAAGATGCCCTTGAATGTTACCCTGGCCTACACGGATCCTCCCGGGGCCACAGCTCACCTGCTCCTGTGGGATACTTCCTTAACGACTCTGACAGAAAAAACTGGTCTTCCAAGAGCTGGCACATCATCCTTTGTTCCATAGGAAAAGCTACGTATTTTTAGTGTTCCTTTCATTCTGGCCATCAGGAGGCTGAGCTACAATTTCAAAGCTCGGTAACTGGCTAATCCTTTTCATTAGCAACTTTATATTTGCCCCTAGATTCTGATTTCAGTTTCTAGTTCTACTTTAATAATTTTGTGTTGCTGTTCTTCTCACATTATGCATTTTGGAATGAGCCAGTGTGTACATGAAGTAAATAAAATGCTACCACATTCTTCCACCCAGGAAACGTCACTTGATTTACCTCAGATTACGCCCCGTTTGCTGATTCTTTGAGTTCTCATTGGAATGCTGTCCCACCCTACCTTTCCACTGGCTCCCTTCCCTGAGCCTACCTATCCTGTAGATTTCAGTTTGAAGGCTCCTCCTCCCCCATGAACAGCATTGGCTGCCCCAGCCTAGAGCAAGCCTTCCTTCCTCTGAAGGCCTTTCATGTTGTTTGCACGCTGCTCATTAGATCACTTCCCACACAGTGTCATTTATTGTTGGTTTTATACACATTTGAAAAAAAGATTTTATTTATTTATTTTTAGAGAGAGGGGAAGGGAGGGAGAAAGAGAGGGAGAGAAACACCAATGTGTGGTTGCCTCTGATGTGCCCACCCACTGGGGACCTGGCCCGCAACCCAGGCATGTGCCCTGACTGGGAATGGAACCAATGACCCTTTGATTTGCAGGCCAGCACTCAATCCACTGAGCCACACCAGCCAGGACTATACGCATTTTTAAAAAATTAAAAATAATATGTATACATAGTCAAAAATTTAAATGTACAAGGAAGGTTGCACAGGTAACAGATATTCTTTCATCCCTAATTACCTCAGAGGCAGCTACGACTGCTAATTCTTTGGGTAGCATTCTGGACATGCCTATGCATTCACAAACACACACGAACACTTATATATAAGTACATGCAAACATAAATGCCTATATATGTATGTGTGTGCTTATAAATCCTTCCATCCTTTTTTCCCACAGCTCTGAACATACCATATACATTCGTCTGCATCTACATCTGTTTTTTCATATAACTGTACAGCTTGATGATTATAGCAATTAGTACATTAACATCTATCTCATTCTGTGTAGCTTCTATCGTAAAGATAAACCATACTTTGTTTAATTAGTTATACCATCATGGTCTGTATCTGCCTGATTAAATGTACTCTTTCTGAAAGCAGTGGAGGGAGTATGTCTACATTTAGTATAGTCCTCCACAATTCCAAAGTACAGAACCTTCCACATAGGAAAAGCTCGGTAATTATTGATTGTCAATGTTATCAGTAAATAGTCAAGTAGTAATTCTGTTATATAAGAATATTTTGGGAGTAACTTCAGAAAGTCTTCTAGCATCATCCAGTCAGGCATGTCTGTCTTTCACTGAAATTTTACATGTTATAATATATCTGTGGTATTATCTACAGCATGTTTTAGAAAGGCTTGACCCTGAGGCATACTAAGCTTCAGCTCCCGAAGAGAAGGGTGGAGGAGGCTGACATCCCTTATCTAGAGACAAGAACAGGGACTGCAGGACCAGAAGGACCACCCCCAGAAGACAGGACAGCAGTGCATGAGTAAGCCAGTCTCAATTCTGCTCATAGAGGGTGAGGCCTTCACTGTGGGGTGGTCAAAGGGGCAAGGGGAGCGGGCAAGAACTGGTCTCAGGGAAGGAGAAGTTACAAAGTGCCAGGCCCTTTGTTGTATGGGTCCTATTCTTTAAAAGGATTATGCTACAGCCCTGGCTGGGTACACCAAAAGGTTGTAGGTTTGATTCTGGGTCAGGGCACATGCCTGGGTGCAGCTTCCATCCCTGGTTGGGGTGCATGCAGGAGGCAACTGATGAATGTGAGAAACATAGATGTTTCTCGATGTTTCTCTAGGTCTCTCTCATTAAAAAAAAAAACCACCTAAAATAAATAAACAAACAAATAAATAAATGGACTATGCTACACCCATCTTCACAGCAGTATTATTCACAATAGCTATGAGGTGGAAACTGTCCAAGTTTCCATCAACAGGTGAATATATAGGTATATGAATATTATATACAATGGAATATAAGGTATACATACATAATAGAATATTATATCAATACATAATGGAATAAAAGGTATATATGTATATAATAGTATATTATTCAGTTTTAAAAATGAGGGAAATTCTAATATGCTACAACATGGGTGAATGTTGTGCTAAGTGAAGTAAACCAGATAACAAAAGAACAAATATTGTATAATTCCACTTAGGTATCTAGAATAGGCAAATAGAGACGGAAAGTAGAACAGAGGTTACCAGGGCCTGGTAGAGGGAAGAATGGAGAGTGTTCATTAAATTGATAAAGGGTTTCTGTTTGGGATGATGAAAAATTCTGGAGATGGATAGTGGTGAGGCTGCATGACATTGTGAGTGCTCTAATGCCATAGACTCGTACCCTCAAAAATGGTTAAGATGGTTTATTTTACGTGAGGTATAAAATCACGTAAAAAGGCATTTTATCATTTACAAAGGCAGGAGGCAAGGATAGCATGCTACATAATGTGATATCGTTTCCCCAACTTCAGTTATTCTTGTCGCCCTGCCTTGACCTGATCTGCGCTACCCTGAGCTCACATGTGCTATCTTACCCTCACGAGTCAGGTCCGGTGATGTTACATCTTCTTTTCCTGAGAAGGTAAGGAGTGAGTAGACTACAGGTGAAATGTGAAATCACACTTAAAGCACTTTAGACCCAGGTGACTTAGGAGTGACTCAGAGCAAGGGCCTCCTGCTACAGCACTGTAAGGGTGGGCGCAGCAATGAGGGTGGTGGGGTGCAGCTCTGTGTTTTGTCAGCTTTTGCCTTTGTGAGACCATGAAGCTCTGCCCTGTGAACTGAAGTTAGCGGCAGCATTACCTGCTGGAAAAGCTCCAGAGAGGAGCTTAGGTGACGGGTTAATATGAATTCTTGCTGGCTTTCTAAATGAAAAGCCCCAGTATAGCAGCTTGATCATATTATAAACACATTATAAATGTATTAAAAAGTATAAATACGTTACTTGGGCTGAAGTTAACTATGTTAAAACACAAATTAAGCTAAAATTAGGGCCCTGGACAGGTAGCTCAGTTGGCTAGAGTGTCATCTTGATACGCCAGTGTTGTGGGTTCAATCCAAGTTTGAGAGTTCAATCCCCGGTCAGGGCATATACAAGAAGCAACCAATGAATGCATAAACAAATGAAATAACACATTGACGTCTCTCTCTCTCTCTTTCCCCACTTCCCTCCCTTTCTCTCTAAAAAAAATTTTTTTTCCAAAGGGATAAAATTAGGAATGGTTTTACTTTCAGATTGAAGTACACAGAATATTAAAAAAAAATTATTTTTGGCTTTCAGTATCCAATCATCTGAGCATAGTAAATGCAATGCTCATTCCATGAGCATTTGTCACATGTCAGGCACTGTACTAGGTGCTGGAACCAACCTCTTACAAATCTGAGTGCTGTACTAAATCTGTGGGTCCCTATGACTGCATATTTCAGTGTGGTGGAGTACGGTGGTTAGGTGGAGAGTTATTAGTTTTCCAACCAGGAGTAAAGGATTAATCATAATTGGTTGCACAATTCTCAAGTCAATCTCATCCAGAACTGCAGCCTCAGGCAAGGTCTTGTGAAAATCAAGGTACAGGCTTGTCTTTCCAATGTCACTTTTTCCCTTTTAATGCAGAGAAGAGTAAACAAAGGAGTTGAGTTCACTCTGGGTCATGAGGAAGGCTAGTAGCGTTTTGACAGTTATTAGACTTCTGTTTAGGGATGAGCACTGCACAGGGTTTAGAAGACTTAGTGGTTGAATCCCATCTCTGTCATTCACAGCAGTGCAGTTTCTAAAGCCTCAGATTCCTCATCTATAGAAGTGGTTTGTGTGTCTATGATCTGCAGAAACCAAATCTAATATTCTGTCTACTGTGAATCTTTTGACGTAGGAGGAACATGTGCTAGCAATAGTCATTGGCAAATATCTAAACCAGAGTTAAATGGAGGAGTATTATGAAGCCTGATACATGAGTTATGGAATTAGGTAACCTTAAATTATGACCTGCTCTCACTTTATGTATCAAAGTACAACTCTGAGTTTGACATAGTTTAGCCTAGAATTGTCCAAGAACTTGCAATGATAATATTATGTCCCACTGCATGACACTGACACTACTGAGATCCCCAGAACAAAAACCAGCACCCAAGGCCTTGGCCTGGTTAACACTGGAATTCAAAACCAAATGAGCCAACCAGACACCAGAGGACTTAATGGAAGAGAAGGAAGAAGAGACGTGTTTAGCTATTTCTTTGTTTTTGCTAACATATTTATTTATTTCCAAAGTAAGAGATTTGAGATGGCCAGGAATCTCTATATATCACATTATAGTCACATACAACTCATATCTTTCATTTTAACAAAGGACCCCTGACTGTAGCTACTTCGTGGCTCCAGGTAACAATACAAGCTGATCTTGCCTGGTCACTTGGGACCCTACTCTGGCTATGTGGCCAATGATACTTCTGGGTCTCCACAGAAGGCAAGGACCCCCCTGGGTGAATCCAGTAATTCACCATTGTCACTCCTTTTCCGTAAGGGTGAACATCACTTAAGAAAGTTGTATAACAACTTCGTGCCACCACAATATCAGCTCAGGACTCGAGGCATCTCAGGGCTCAAAGAGGCTCGATGAGGGTCCTTTCTTTTTGCAGTTCAGTTCTTTCCCATTAGAACTATTGCAAAACTTGAACACTTTCCTCAAGTCTCTCAACCATCCATTAGTATCTCAATCTCAGTAGATGATTAACTCTGGAATATGAAAAAAAGAAGTTACTATAAATGAATATGCTTAACTTTCTGTCATCTCTCTCTAGCCCAACATATAAACTTATTGCCATTTTTACTAGCAGCCTTTCTTTGGTTTAGGAAAAAGAATGTCACTTCTCCCACTGATCCTGAGCTTGTTCACATCTCCCTCCCCACAAACCTGACTCTTCTGGGGGGTTATTCTCTCTCTCCTGGCTTCTCTTACTCTAAAGTAATGCTTATCACTCTGATACTTACCAAAACAAACAATCCCCGCCCCCAAAAAAAAAAACTACTACCCCCTCTTTAGTGTGAGTTCTTCTCTAGATACCACTCATCTGTCTTGCCTGGTTCGGTTGGTTGAAGCAACATCCTGTGTACCAAAAGGTTGTGGGTTCAATCCCAGGTAGGGGCACATGTGGGAGGCAGATGATTGATGTTTCTCTCTCACATCGATTTCTCTTTCTTTTTCTTTCTTTCTTTCTTTCTTTCTTTCTTTCTTTCTTTTTCTTTCTTTCTTTCTTTCTTTCTTTCTTTCTTTCTTTCTTTCTTTCTTTCAGAAGGAAGTGGAAAAGCTTTTATTTAGCTAATCTCCAGTGAAAGCTCAAAAAGAAGATTAAACATGCTGGCAGTTTCAAGTATTTGCAGACTTATAGCAACAGTAAACTGAAACAAGCTGATGACTATGTGGTGTTTCCTGCTAATGATTATAGAGCATTTGAACATTATGGAGCAAGAGGCATTTCTGGGTTTTAAGGTGTGACTAGCATAGCGAGATAGTTAACAATCAGGCACACTTGAATTTATCATGGATTCTGTGTATACTACCTATGTCACCTTGAACTTCCCAACCTCCAGTAATGGCCTGTAAACTATTATTTTTCATCAAGCATCAATTATGTACATGAGTTATTTAATTTTCATGTTTCCTTTATGAAGTATATATTATTATCACATTTCACATTTGCAAACTGAGTTCAGAGAAGTAACTAATCTAAATTTACACTGCTACCAAGTAGAAGTTGGGATTCTAACCTGGTTTGTAAGATTCTAAACCCCAAGCGGCTGCTCCTTCTCATTCTCTGACATTTTTCTCCTGTAAAATGAAAAAATCAGTGCCTTATTTCTCACACTCCTTTTTAAAATAAAATTTTATTTCTAGACAGGGGGGAAGGGAGAGAGAAAGAGAGGGAGAAAAACATCAATGCGTGGTTGCCTCTCACATGCCCCCTACCGGGGACCTGGCCCACAACCCAGGCATGTGTCCTGACTGGGGAATTGAACAGATGACCCTTTGGTTTGCAGGCCACCGCTGAATCCACTGAGCTATACCAGCCAGGGCTAAAATAAAATCTTTCTTATAAAGAGTTCCCCAAAAACCCTTTATAGAACATAATTAATCCATTAGGTTGATTCCAGAAATTGTGGCTCATATAGGAGTTATTAGGGTAATCATACGAAGTCTAGGTTACAGAGGGCCTTAAAAAGGTCAGTTTGTTTAACTTACCTCTGTGCAACAAGTCCATTCCATCATCATCTAGGAAACTGAAGGGCTTCAGCTAGTTGATAAGATTAGAATGACATATCCACATCCATTTGTGTGCACATATCACATCGATGTCTCTCTCTCTCTCTCTCTCCCTCCCCCTTCGTCTCTCTCTAAAATCCATAAACATATCCTTGGGTGACAATTTAAAAAAAATTAGGTGCTACTCATCTCTCTTCATTTCATAACCAAATCTCTAATTAAAGAACATGAAGTCTGCACCAACTCTCTACATCTAGCTTTTACCCTCCATACTTGAAACTGAAAAGGTTAACAAGACCGGATTCAATGAACATTTATCATTCCTTCCCTACTTGTTCTGTGACACGTGACATGGTTGCTCCTTCCTTTCTAGTAACTCTTTTCCCTTAAAAAAAGAAAAAAAGATTTCATTTATTTATTTTTAGAGAGAGGGAAAGGTAGGTAGAAAGAGAGGGAGAGAAACACTGATGTGAGAGGGAAACATGGACTGTTGCCTCTCCCATGCACTCCGAACAGGGACTAAACCCACAAACCAGGGAATCGAAACTGCGACCTTTCACTTTGCCGGATGACGCCCAAGCAGCTGAGCCACACTGATCACGGTGAAACTCTTTTCCCTTAATGTCTTATTTTTCCTTTCAAATTGATCTTTGTGAGTTTTCTTCAATTGGTTCTCTTTTGATGTGTCCCTTTATTATTTTTTTCTATGTCTTAACTTGTGTTTTATATGGATCAGTAATATTCCCCAATGATTCACTTCTTTTGGCAATCATGCAGTTTCCTACTCACATTGATTCTGGGCTTGACCATGTGACTTGCTTTGGCCAGAGGAACATCAGCAAACATGAAGCTGGCAGAGGCTTGGTAAGTGCTTGTGCTTGGGGGCTTGCCTACTTGGAATACTCCTCAGAGATTGCCATGTTATTTGGATGACTAAGATGAAAGATCAAGTTGAACAAAAGGGAGAAAGAAGGAGAGGGATATGGAGAGGAAGAGAGAGGGAGGGAGGGAGGGAGGGCAGGGTGGGGGGGAGGGTAAGAGAGAGAGAGAGAGAGAGAATTTTTCATCTAAGCCCAAGTCCCAGTTGACCTACTAGATAAATAAAGTTTTGTTTTAAGCCATTAAGTTTTGGACTGGTTTGATATACAGTAATAAATAACAGATAACATGGTATTTTAAAGATTCCTGTTGTCAGCCTGCTTTTGTCTCATGTTGCATGTTTTTCCAAGCAATGTCATCTATTCTGATGAATTCAAGTATCATTTATACCTCATTATTCTTACACCTATATTTCTAGATCAGATCAATGTACTAAGTTCTCATCTCTTAATGGGCTCCCACTTAAAAATTCCACACACCACCTAAAATTCCCACACCAAAGTCCTGTGTTCTTCCACAAACTGCTCCTGCTCCATATTTATTTTGGTTAATGATGCAACTAGTTAACAGTCACTCAAGGAGGAAGTGTAGAAGTGAATCTTCACCTCTCCCTTTCATTCATTTGCCAACAATCATTCACCAACAATCATTCACCACATCTTAACAAATATGTCACCTAAATATCTCTTGCATTTATTCCTTTATCTCCAGCACCTCAAACGCTGCCCTTGTCAAGGGACTCGTCATGTCATACTTTGACCATCAGCAATGCCTACTCACTGCCTCCCTGCTTGGAAGTTTGGTCCACA
This sequence comes from Mormoops blainvillei, assembly GCA_004026545.1. Taxonomy (NCBI): domain Eukaryota; kingdom Metazoa; phylum Chordata; class Mammalia; order Chiroptera; family Mormoopidae; genus Mormoops; species Mormoops blainvillei. The sequence continues at coordinate 415,320 of PVJD01000158.1, read as the reverse complement.
CAGTCAACATATCCATATTTCTCCTGATCATTTTCCTGCTGACAATCCTTTCATGACTCCTTGTCACCTGTGGAAGAAGGTAGATTTACTATGTTCTAAAACTCTTCCAGATCTGGCCCTACTTATATGTTTTCATTCTCATTTCCTGCCCTTTTCCTGTGTATTCTGTGCTCTGAGCCAAATTCCTTGCAATGCCAACACTAGCCATCTGCCCCATGGATGTTCTGGACAGTTTTCCTGCCTGGTGTACCTCCCCACCCCTGCCATCTGCAGAGTCCTTGAAGACTCAGTTTAAATGTCACATCTTCTGTGAAGCCTCCCCTGTCTACTTCGACAGAAGCAAAATTAGTCATCCCTACTTCTCCGCTATCACTGTACCCAATATTACCACTATGGTACACATTTTAATTGTAATGACATGCTTAAATGTCTGTCACCCCTAATAGATTCAGAGAGCTCCTCCAGGGCATGGGATTGCCTTATTTTTGTTTTTTGCAACTCTCAGCACAGTGTATGTTGCACAGAAAGTGCTCAATAACTATGAATGAATAAGATACTATATTTTCACATTTTAAATGTTTTGTAAAAGCTTATTATAATTGGCTAAGTTAGCACTATAAATTTCCATTTATTAGTCTAGAATGGAGAAAATGAGAGATTTTAAGTATTGCCCAATATCATTTAGGATAAGCCTGGCGATAAGTCACAGAGTATTGGGGAGATGCTAACTCGGGAGAAAGAGACGAACTGGCTCTCTCTGGGTTGGTGGGGGGGGGGGTGTCATATTTGAACCACTGCCTGCACACTCTCCAGACAGAGCACTGCCTTCCTCCACTACAGGGCAGAGTTAATCTTCAGTTCTGCTTCATCTTCCCTATGGCATGACAGCCCGTGTAACAAGCATTTAGTAACATCTTGGGTCCAAACAGCACAAAGAAGTTGGTAATTGTTTTTATAGCTTCCCTTTTCTTGTCTAACGAGGTCCTCCTCAGTCTTCTCTGCTTCAGTTCTCGTTTCCCCTATCCTTTACCTTCCTATAGAGATCTTTCTTAAGGACGGATCTAACGTGTTAATTTCCTGCTGAGCACTTCGATGACTCTCTAAAAGCTTTGGGGTGAAGTCTAGAGCTCTCATGGGCCCTATCTACTTCTCTAGTCTAATCTACTACCTCCCCACCCCACCATTTATATAAGTAAGTATCTACTGAGAATTTTCTATATGGAAGGGTCTGTGCTAACAGGGGGTATAACAGACAAGACACAATCACTGCCTCCAAGTAGCTTGCAACCCAATAGAAGATAGGACAGGGATTGATGATAATTTAATGTAAACCAGTACTGATGGAGATGGGCACCTTTGGGAAAGCAAAGGAAGGACAGCCAACCCATCCTTGATGGGAGCAAAGAAGGCTGAGGAGGGAGATTGGCTCACCTGCCATGTGCCACTCGGTATGAAATCACCTGCAGTAGCCTATGCTCACCAGGCTTTGAACTCTCTGGACCTCTTTGTTGTCTACTGGGAGTACCTTTCACCCACCTTGTTCCAATGAACTCCTATGCCTATTAAAGGCCCAGCTCAGATCTCTGTTCTGAGAAGCCTTCTCTGCTGTCCCAGGCAGCAAGAATCATTCCTTTCTTTATGCCACCACAAACCATGAGCTTCTTGAAGATGGGAGCTAACCATGTTTTCCAATGCTGAGAATCTGGCACATAGCAGACATTCAATAAAACATTTGCTAAAGCTCAGCTAAGCATGCTATCTTTGGGAGCCAACAGTGGCCTAATTGTAGTCCTAGTGGCTTTCTTTTCACCTGATATCTTGAGTTTATGGATCTTGACATTTGCCAGCAAAAGTTCATAGCAAGTGGTTCGATGATGAATGGAACATGGAATAACAGTTTACATATCCAACTGGGTTTTTTCTCTTATGAAAGAGGGAAGTTATGCTGTTATTCCAGTGATACAGGAAATGCTTTTTAGACTTTTTTATTTCGTGCTTTATTTAGCATTTAGACACTAAATATAGCCCTTTACCTATCTATGCCTTTGTTTTTCTATATATTTTCAATGGCAATAAATCTTCATCATTTGAAGGCAATGTATTGTTTGGAGTTCACCGAAATAATTTGGATGTGAATTTGGTAAATGATGAAGTGGAATAAGAAAGCTTTTAGTGGAAAAAGAAAGAGATATAGCTCTCAAGAGTCATTTTCTACGACTTGCAAATTGGTTCTGAACAGTTTCAAAGATAAGTTCCAAAAATGCATCAAAGTTTGTTCTTCACACTGGAATTAGTATAGTTTATGCAATATTTTAAAGTTCACAACATTTTGAAGAGCGGATAGAGAAATGCTCTGAGGTTGGAGTAATTTTCAGTTGTTTTGGGTGTGCAAATTATCCCCCCCTCCCATGAAGTATTAATGGTTCATATGCATGGCTATATTCCCAAATAAAGACAAATATTTATTTGTCTAAAGAGTAATGTAACTAAATTATTAGGTCAGTTTGTATTAGTTTGAATGTTTGGACAATACTTTATACTCATTTCATGGGGTCTTGAAAGCCTTTCCGTAATGGGTCAAGTTGTCTTTGGTATTTTTCTCAATGGTTCTCTGGGTACACCCACTCCATTCTTTAATGCCCCACTACTGCCCGTGTCCCTAGAACCTTTCACTGCCCTCTGACTACAGCAAACTCAGACACCCAAATCACCATTTTCTGTTACTACTAAATCAAAACTACCAGCCCAGCCCATTAGACTCTAAAGTCCAGTAGGGCAGGCATTTGGGTCTGTTTTGTTCAGTACTGTATCTCTAGCACCTAGAGCAATGCCTGGAACCTCTGTGGCACTCAGGGTTGAACTAATGAATAGATCTTTAAATCTGTTAGTTTCAGCCAGTGTTGGGAGGGAAACAACCCATTGAACTAACACTCATCTGTGAATGACCCAGAGTGCCTTATCTCTCCCTAAGGTATTTGCATACTTAAAAGGAAAGCTTGTGAATTCAAATTATTCTCATTGGAAAACTTCAATAGTGAAGCAAATGGAGAGGAAACATTGGAGGCTAAAGATAGTGGGGGGTGGGGGTGGGTGGGAATGGGAGTTAGGATTTAAGCAGGCCAGAACTGCCTAGGATTGTGCCCCTGAGGCTTTTAGCTTTTCAATGCCCCTCAAGCTTTGCACAAGCACAACTTTTAAAAGCTTAGAGACTTCATCGTACAGTGGCCAGGAGGAGAAAAGATGAATCAGAGAGGGCTGCAGGGTTGTTTGTTTTCACTATGAGCTTTGGGTGTACTATTTTGCTACTTCCCCTATGTTTCAAAGAGAAGTGTCCCAACTTTCTAGTTAAATATACAAGGGCACAGGGGGATCTCCTAATAGTCACTTAATACTATTTGTTGGTTAAAGGTTAACTAATATACTTTCACTACATGTAGACATCATTTGTTTTTAGCTTGTAAACTAATTTGAAATATATGCACATCTGACAATGGGCTGGGGTATACTATGAAAGAAAATTCCTTTTATGTCACTTTTATATTCTGTAATATAGTCGGGTACTATTATTTCTTTGTAGGCATTGTGTCCTTTCTTTAACCTACCCATCCCTTTTTCTCTCTCACCAAAGCATTTCCCATATAAACGTAATGGAAATGTAAACCTAACCTCAGAATTCTGATTTCTGGTTTATGATATGAAACTATAAAAAAGGTATAAGTTGATTATAGTGTTTTCCAATTCTTTAATGTCACAGAATTTTCTGTGGTGTCAACCTTCTCTGCTATAGATCTGTAAATCCCTTCAATGAATCACTTACTTTTTAAAAAACACCACTCAAATATACAGGTGATGGGCAAAAGTACGTTTAGAGTTGTGACTACACAAAATACAGAGTTTATTCTTGTGCTATTATTTATTAATTGTTGTTACTTATTTGTATTACAACTGTAAGCCTAGTTTTGCCTCCACCTGTATGATGAAAGCCCAAACCAGTGCATTTCAATAAATGACAGTATAAATGTTACAAATATTTAGAAAATTAATACTAATGTAGTGAAAATGAATATTTTAGTAATTAAGTCTAGGACACTCAAACTTAGTTACTGAGTAGTTGTAGTAGTTATATAACAAAGTGTTTTGATCACTTTTTTGTCTAAATAGAAATATTGTGATGGCTAAAGTTTTAGCATGACAGGTGGCAAATGAAGAGAAAGTATATTTTGCATAGTTTTGTAATTTTCCTGTTTATTCTGGAGTCCAATAATACAAAGTTGCTTTACTTTGTATCTATTATAAAACTATCTTTGGCTGATATAAGTTCCTTTCTTGATTTAAAACCAAGTGTAATCTAATAAAATCATCTTAAAGTGTTCAATCGTTGACAGTTTAAAAGAATTATCATTGCTCGGTATTTTGCATGGAGACGATGCTTGATAAATGTTTGTAGATCTAGCTCCTAAGAGGAAAATTAGTTAAATAAAAATTTCTCCAGTTTTAATATTTATTTTGCACCGGGAAGAGAAATAGAATAAGAGGGTTGGTTATTTAAGGCTTAGGAGATCATATAAAAGTGCCATTTTGCCAAAGAATGATTAAAACATTCTAGTTCTGACACGTTTAATAATGGGCACACAACCTATTTCTTTGTTTCATAACCATTGCGCTGTCTCTCCTTTGGCATGGCAACAAATTCAACAAAATCTACTCCACCTAGTTAAACTTTTTGCTTTAGTAGTGGATCCGCTGTTCTGTCAACGAGGAGGCAGGAAAAGCAGTGTGGAGAGGCAGGATAAATGTATTTGAAATGGAATGTGTCCATTCTAAATAATTTCATGTGGGAAAATAATTTCAAGTTGAAGGATAATTACAGAAGAGACATCCAAACCCCTCGAGCCGCTGCCGTCCGCGTAGCCTTGGAAACCCCTCACTGTGGCCGGAGGACTGCTGCTGGCTCCGAGCCGCCGCTTCCTGCCCCGGGGCGGCGCACCCTGACTCAGGGAAGGTGCCGCGCCGGGAAACGTGGCACCCTCTTCAGCCCGCGCCCGGGGCGCTGGCGAACAGCAGTCAAGCGCTCGGAGGAACCCTGCCAGCCAGGCTGCGCGGTGGCCGCGCACCGGCCGGCGGGAAGAACCGGCCGCAGAACCGGCGCCCGCCCGCGGACGGGAAGTGGCGCCCGGCCCGCCCTCCGCCGCCCGCGGCCCCGCAGCCCCGCACCGCCCCTTTTCTCTCGGCCTCTCCCTCGGCCTCCGCCACCCGGGCCGAATTCTTGCATAAATTATGCCAGGCGCGCCTGACGTCAGGTGGCGGCGCGCGGGCGCGGGCGCGGCACGGAGGGAGCCGGCGGCGGGCGCGCGCGGCGTGCCGGGTGCGCGCAGGCGCTGGCGTGCTGGGGCCGCGGTGGCGGCGGCGGCGGCGGCGGCGGTGGCGGCGGCAGCGGCGGTGGCGGCGGCGGCGCGGGGGTTGAGCCGTGGTAGTGCGGACGCGCTCGTGCTCGGGAACTATCGGATTAAACTTGAATCGAGTGAAATTACACAAAGGAGCACCACTGAGGAGGCGGCCCGGGGACCCGGAGACCCTGAAACTCGCCAGAGCCCCGTTCGCTCCCGGCCAACTCCGCGCCCGTGGATTCAGACCCCCGGCCGCGGCCGCCCAGCCAACTCCGGAGCCCGCTCTGCGTTTTGTTTCCCCCTCGGCACAGGGCATCGGAGGAGCCCGACCGACCGACCCGGTGAGCGCGAGAGTTCGCCGGGCGCCTGCGGGAGGGGCGGCGGCGGCAGGAAATCGCTCCGGGCCGGGGCTGGGGCCGCGCGAGGAGTTGGGTACAAGGAGTTGGGCGTGTGCGGGGCGAGGGGCGAGGGCCGGCGGGGGCCAGGGCCGGCGCAGGAGCGCAGCGTCGCCCGTGCTGTGTCGCTGGCGTCGCTGTCCGCGGGGCCCGAACCCGCGCCCCGAGCGCCGCCCGGCGCCCCAACTTTTGCCTGCGTCCGCGGGGCTGGCAGCGGCGGGGGCGCGCGGTCCGGCCGAGGGTCACTTCCTCGCATGTAAATGGCTTTTTGTTGTGCTGCCGGCGTGGGGGGGGGTTACGGGGGACAGGAGGGAGCGTGTCTGCGCGCGGGGGAGCGCGAGCGCGTTTCCTCCCGCCGGCGCCGAGCACGAGTTGCCGGCTCCATTCGGAAGAAAAAGGAAGGAGAAAAAGTTGGGCTCCAACTCAAGTGCGAGTGGGCGATGGGCGCGCGGGCGCGGGGCGGCTGAGCGGCGGCGGCTCGGGGACGGCGGCGACCCCCGCCTCCAGCCCCCGCCCCCCGCTCCGGACCGACCACGCCGCGCTCGCCGGGAGCGGCGGCCGCACCGGCGCGAACAAAGTGCGTCCCTCCTGGCGCGGCTGCGCCGGCCCGCGCGGGGACGGCCACCGGGCGAGGTGGGTCGGCGGCGGGGAAAGTGCGCGAGGCGCCGCGTGGGGCGGGGGCGGCGTGAACACGCGGCTCTGGGGTCGTCCCGAACCCAGCCCTTGCCGGCCGCGGGCGCGTAGTTGCGGACCCGTGGCCGGGGGCTCCCGGGGCTCCCCGGCGGCTCCCAAGTACGCGAGGAGGAGAAGAAAGGGAGCGGGGCCGGGGCGAGCGCGGGGAGGCGCGGCGAGGAGGGGACCCCACCTTGCCGAGCTGGCCGGGCCAGCGGCGGCGGTGGCTGCATAATAGCGACTCTAACCCCTGAAAGGCAACTCGGCTCTCCCACCCCCGAGCCCGCCCAGGGAGGGGTCACCAGGTGGCCCCCGAGGTGGCCCGGGTGCGCTCTACCCCCGTAGAGATCCGCGGTTCGGAGCGTGAACGGCGGAGGTGGCTGGAGGCCAAGCGGTCAGCGGGGAGAGGAAGGAGGGCGACGGGGGACGCGTTGTTTGTTTGGTTCACACCGGGGACTGAGCTCGCCGGGGGCGCGGGGGCGCGGGCACCCGGTGGGCTGCAGTGCGGGGCCCCGGGTCCGCTAGGGGCCAGCGCGGCCCGGGGGTCGGGGGGAAGGGCGGCGGACCCCGGGCGGGAAGGGGGGGCTCGGGAGGCTCCGGGGAAGGAGCCGCCGGCCCCGAGCAGCCATCATTACCGAGCCGCCTTTTCTCCGAATGGCTCTTCCTCGAGGAGCCCAGCGTTGTGGGAGCGCACCCCAAACTCCCGGCCGGCCGCCCGCTTTGTGAGCGCCCCCGTAGAGCGGGCGGCGCAGGGAGTGCTCCTGCTACGGGTCGGACGGTTTTCCCGGAGGTCACTTTTAGAGATTGTTCACGCCTCGATTTTAAACTAGTTTTTTCCCCCCTCTTCTGAACAGACAATGGACAAAAGAAAAGTAGCAACCCACATGGAGAGTTTCCTTTTGAATTGCTAGAATTAGATACACTATTCAGCTCTCCACTTGTTAAGCATACTTTTTAGTTTTCCATTGCATATTATCTAACAATCGGTTTAAATAACTTATATTGAAATACGTTCATCTTTTGGGCTTGATTTCTGGGATGTATGAAATATTTTAATTTATTTTTAAAGGATTACGTGAAGGCCTTAATTTTTATTTTTTAAAACGTATTAAGTCGTCTTTGCAGTGGGTAATATCTTTCAAGGAGGTTGAATGCATTTTCCCCCAATTCTTTCCCAATAATGGGTGGGGGAGTACTCATCATACGTAGTAATCGAACAGGAAAATAAAAACTTGTCTGGATTTCCTTACAGATCTATTCTAACGATGACAAAAAAATCTTAGTGACTGACCTTAGCATGAGAATCTGATTTACTCCCAGTTATAATTCCATTTAGATTGTAGTAATATGTAAGTACTGGGTCATTCTTATTTCAGAAATAACTTGAGCAGTGATTTTATGAAGTTGAATCCGTCTCCCAGCCCCCCAGAGTACATCTGTCGCAGAGTGTTTTTGTCTTGCTGTTGCACAACAGAAGCCCTACAGTCTTTACCCTAAAATGGCAGCTTTCATTTGACTGGGGCCCATTCATTGACAATGATAATAAAGAGGCTGAAAGCTAGATGCTTGGGGCACGTGGTTTGCCTTTCTAGGTGATAATAAGTAGGAGACATTTTATATCTTCCAGATTTGCTCAGGAAAAGTTTATTTTTCCTGAGAAAAACCTGTACGGTAGAAAAAAGTTAGTAAGTAAACAATTTAGAAATGAAAAGGGACTTGCAGCAAGTTTTAGGAACTAAATTTTCTTATTTTGCCAAATAGTTGAAATACAGCATTCCCTCCTTTTTGGTAACCTGATAAAGGAACGTAATGGATCTTTGGGAGGCTTTAACAGGTGAATGCCCTCACCCTGCTACTCAAGAATTGTTTTCTAGCATTACAGACTTTATTATTTGTATTCTCTTGATATTTTCTATTTTTTCTCCCTATGTGCAAGCCAGTAAATTGAAGCTTAATTAATTCTGTTCTAGGTTTCCAGATTGATATGAGTTTCTAGATAAGAAATTAATAATAATTAACAACGGGCAATTCCAAACTCTAGTTATATTGGTTTCATCAATTGGTTTATTTTTAAATTAATTAAAAAATTACTTCCTTTTCTGTTCTTAACATAAAAGTCAGGGTAGAGAAACGATATAGGTGATATATAGGTAATGGTGATGGTTAAAAACTCCACAACGTTATTTTCTTCTTTTGAGGAAAAAATAACACTTTTTTTTCAAGGTAAAAACACAGACGTCGTTGAAAATAATGCCTCTAGAAACTTAGTTCATAGATTCATTTGTAGTTGATCTAGTTTTTAATCAGTTCAACTTAGAGGACCAATTCCAAAACTTTTTCATGAGTGTTACTTTTATTGAATTAAGATGAATACGTGAGGAATACTTTTAAATGCTGTGTCAAAGATATGTTACAACATTTCTTCATGCAGACACAGTCAGTTTAATATAGTATAGTTTTTAAGCAGTTAGGTCAAAAGAAAAATATTTTTCTCTTTAAGAGAATACAATCTGAGTGCCCTTATGTACATGCTGTATAACCCATAGGAACAGTCTACACGCTTAGTTTAGAGTCATTATTGCAAACCGTAGGCTTACACTATTTTGCTCCCTATGCTTAAGAAAGGCTGCCTGCCATGCAGTCATATCCCTTTAGTTACTTTTGATTCAGCAACCATTGGTAAGCTTTCAGTATAAATGACAAGTGAAGAGGCAGCGCTTCCCCTCAGAGAGTTTACTGTCTAGTAGGAGAGTTCTATAGGTAACCAAATACATTTCACTTTTAAGATTAACTTTGAAGTTAGTAGTTATTTTTTATCCTTTATTATCCATACCCATTTATGGCTTTTAGGATTTGATAGAACACACAGTGGTCATCTTATAAACATTTACTATAAATAAGGCATTGCAAGAATAAAAACGTTTAGTCAGGGCTGAGCAAAGTGTGTGACTACAAAAAAAATGGCCCTTAAAACTAGCTTTGTACTAAATTGTTTTACTTCAGTATTCATATGCTTTCTAGATGTAAACAGGCAAGCACTAAAATAGATATGAGTCACATGGCTAAATTCACTAAAAAAGATGGAGAAGGAGCGTTTTGGGTAATGTCAAGATGATGTCAGGCACATATTGGCACTGTGTGACTCTTTCATTGTCTTTCATTCACATGGATACATTCGTCTATCTTTTTTTACAAGCTGTTCTTTTTTTTTGCTATTAGAAATTCAGAATTTAGTATTGTATCTTCCCAGGTTTCTAAAGCCATTGTACCTTTATTAGTTTGGGAGATTAAAAATTTCTTTTTTTCATTAGAAAACTGTTATTTTGTTTTAGTTCTCAAAAAACTGATATTCAAAGATGATGGATAATGTTAAAATAGAAAATGGGAGTAAGTGATCACTTAATTTTTCTACAAAAATATGATGATATAATGATTTATTTTAATTTGGGTGTTACTCAGGTTGGGTTGCAATTATGGCAGAAGTCCATAGCTGATTATGATGGTTATTAAGAGCTGGGAAGGTAATTAAAAACACTACTACTTCTCTTTTATTTTACTTGTGTCAATATATTAAAAATCTTAAGTAAAATTACACCTGTATGGTAAAAATTACCAATAGGAATAGGAAATGGTAATGATATTGTCAAATAGAAATTTATCTTACAATCATTAGTGAATCTTTGGATATTTAGAGCATGAGGACCTTAGAGAGCTAGTCAAACTTTCTCATTTTACAGAGTAAGAAAGTAAAGCCCAGAGAGATTAATTGAGTTGCCTCTGGCTGGTCACCCAGTTATCGCAAAGCTTGCTTGGTCACAGCTGCCTTCCCCGTGCCTAGCTCGGTGCCGGTGCAGGGCAGGTGCTGGGTTGTCTTTGCAGGATGACTGAGCTGGCTCTGGAAGAGCCTAGCTCTCTCCCTTTTATATTCTGACTCAGAGTACCTTTTGGGCTAAGAATCCTGTAGCGTCTGCTAACATAGCTCTTAAAGATATTCTTAAGCCAATAATAATTTATCTCTTCTGTGTAATGGTTTAGATAGTTTTTTCCCCTTGGTTGGGGAGGGGGTGGGGAAACTATGATTATCCATCTAGAAAAATGCAGAGATAATTATTCCAGGGTTTGATTACTGTTTTCATTTTACAAGCATGTATTCATTACCATAACTAGATTCCTATACCTTTTTTGTTTGTTTGTTTTTGATTCCTGTACTTTTAAGCTAATGTTAGTTGACTGCAAACACGATAGTTTCCTCAGTTAAGTATTTTTGGAGGGCTGTGTTTTGTTTTTACTTTGAAAGTTAAAGACTATCTTTTAAAAAGTAAAAATAATGTACAATAGTAATGAAGAAGCAGAACTTGGTAGTAAAAGGCAGATTGGTTCTTGGGCTTGTTTGTTTAGGCCAATGTGGAATCAGAAGCTTTCTTTATTGGCCTTTTTAGCCTCAAACTCCTGCTGTAGGTGTCAGGCTTGGCTCTAGTGGCAACTGACTCTGGACTGTGATCAGTTTTCCTGTTTCATCTGTTTTCTTATTCACTGATTCAAGTATTTATTGGGTACCTGCTACCTGAAAGGTGCTAGGTATGTATGAGTTAGGAATACAGTGGTGCCATGAGAAGATATGGCAGACCCACACATAAAATAAGTAAAGCTACTGCAGTATCATAGGGAGTGGATACTGTATGGGGCATTATTCTTAGGGAATGGCTTTAGCAGTGCTATCCAAATGATGGTAGAAGGAGGGAGCAACACTAGCCAACCTGGAGAGATGCAGTGTGTTTAAGGTCAACAGAGAGCAGCTAGATAAGACTCAAGAGGCAGGTAAAGACCAGCTTGGGAAGGGCTTACAGGATATGGAATTTGGGATTTTTTAAAAAGCAGCAGAATCACCAGTGAGGGCTAAGCAGTGCTGGACATGAGCAGACTTGAAGACTGAATTGATGGGTGGGGCAGGGGAGGGAGAATAGATGGGGAACAGCATCCTACCTGCTATTGTGGTCCATTGCATGGGGAAATAACGGCTTGGACTAGATTGATGACTATGGGGATGGAGAAAAATGGACAGATTTGAGAAATATTTAGGAGGTTCAGTGAATAGGACTTGGGGTTAGATTTCTTCTCAGGGAGAGGAAGATGTCAGGGAATGTATGTTTCTAGTGTATTCCCTGGCTGTTGATGCAATTCACTGAGACAGGGAGCTCCTGAGGACTAGATTTGAGGAGGAAGTTCTCGAATTCTTGTAGCAAATGACTGATGTAGCCTAGTAGCACTCCAGAACTTTCCAAAATATTGTGCTAGCCTCCCCCAGGATGTTGGTGCATGGTGAGACCACCAAGGATTGCTGTCGATGGTCAATGAAAAGGTGATCAGTGAAAAGGGAGAAGGGAAGGAACCTTTGCTACTTGTCTGACATGTGACACTTCCTTTGTTCCTTGCCTAATATGTAGCACTTCGTATGAGTTTAATTGTCATAGACTGAGATTAGAATCCTACAGTAAGCAGACTTTGCTACATTTTGTTTTTCTGTATCTCCACATTCTGGAATCAGCTTCCTTTTGCCAGTTACATATTGGGACCAAGGTCCCTGGACTCCCAACAGATAGCTAGTGGGTCCAGCTGTGCTCTTAGTGGAGGGAGGGAGTTGTTTTTTAGGAGCTGGTTGCAGTCATACATGGATGTGGTAGAAATGAATACATTACTTAAATAATTGTGGGAAAAGAAGCACCCTTGGTCAGAATACTTACTTGGTTTCTGGTGTATATATAAACTACTTCTATATATAAATTACCTAAGTAGTCACTCTATTCAGTTATTATAAAAAGGGGATTATATAACATGGTTGGTAGTAAATGAGAGATGCTAACTGGATAATCCAGAACAGAAAAGCTCTCAGTTGCTGATTTTAATATTCTATGAAATAAATTATGGAAACCCTGAACATTTATCATGAAACAATTTGTTGAGGGAAGTGTTTGTATTTTAGTTTTGGCTAGTTTGTATAGGTAACACTAGCATCCATTTATTTTCGTTTTGGGTCAGACTTTGATCTTGGTGTGCATAAAGATATCTTTCCTGGAACTCATTGTCTGTGGTTAGGGGTCTATTTCAAAGGTATTGTTATTGACATTGTTCCTCATTGGCTTTTCTGGAGGCCAGTATGAATTGGCCAAGTCCACCAAAGTCCTTTCTATCTCTTGAAGCATGGGCAAATTATGTGTCTTTACAAGTTGATTTATGGACTTAGGTTGCTGGTAGGGACATGCTTCATCGGCAAGTTTTCCTCCCTCCCTCCTTCCCGTCCCCTTCCCCTTCCCCTCCCCCCCCTTCCCTCCCCTTCCTCCCACAGACCAGGTATTAGTTTCTTCATAAGAAATTTAGAACACCACTTTGTGAGGACAAAGCCCATTCATGAGAGCAAACATAGAGCAGAGGTAACCCTGCAGCTAAGGGATGGCTTTGGTTTTTGGCAGCCTTTGTGAGTCCATGGCTTTCTGATCAACCTTGTACTGCTCTGTAATCTCATATTTCTGTTTCTCTGTGTCACAGATCTCACCCTCCTGGTGTCTGGGCTTGCACAGCTATTGCTTCTTGAAGTAAGCACCCGTGAGATGTTTGGGGATTTTCACACTACTGATAGCAATTTGGGAGGAGGTGGCGATGACAAATTTCTGGTGTGTTCTGTGTAGAGGAGCTCGATTAAGGGACACACGTCCGCTCACAGGTAGCAGGCTCTGCTCAGCTGCTTCAGGAAAGCCACCCTCTTACCTCTGTGGTGCCCAGTGAGGGTGGTCAGAACGACCCCAAGAGTGATGCTGGCATGACGTTTTCTCACATGCCGATGGAAGGGTTTCTTTCCGTGGCTCAATGGCTTTTGAGGCACCTCTTCAGTAGGATGATATCTAGTCATTTTGTGAAGTTTAACCACTTGGGTACCACCATTCTTGTCACTACCAGCTGGTTTTGTGACGGTAGCAAGAACTTTCTCCTTTATCATCTTTTTTTTTTTAAAGAGTTATTTTATTTTTTATTCTTACCAGAGGACATGGTTATTGATTTTAGAGAGAGGGGAAGGGAGGGAGGGAGACAGGGAGAGAAACTTCCATGTGAGAGAGAAACATTGATTGGTTGCATCTCATACATGCCCCAACCTGGGACCGAACCCACAACCCAGGTGTGTGCTCTGACTGGGGATGGAACCTACTGCCTTTCGGTTTATGGGATGACGCACCAACCAAGTAAGCCACACTGGCCAGAGCTCTCCTTTTTCTTTTCAATCCTGGATTTAGCTGCTGAATACTTCCTCTTGTACATGGCCTTTTGGGAATACAGCTGACCAGGAATATCTGCCAATTCCTCTGACTGGGACCGGGTTTTGGCTGCATTGGGGCTTCCCCTTCTTCGGCCTCTTGGCCTTGAGGTTACCCTTCTTAACCTTGGCTTCACATTTCTTCTCCTTAGTGTCCGACTTCTCAGTTTTTCACCCACCATCTTGCAAGATGGGAAAGAGGCAAGTTTTACTTTCACCTGAAGTGGTTTCGAGGGCTATTTGGATAAATGTAGGGCTAGTAATATTCCCATATGGTGGAATGGAAGAAAAGCTTTGTGTCCTGACTTAGCTTCAGATGGACTTGTGCCAAGTATTCTGTGGCAGTTTACTTCTAATACTGTTTCTTCAACTTGCTAGTTTTAAATTTTTCAAAAATCTTTAAAAATACATTCTCTTATTTGGTCCCATCAGCAGCATATTTGTTATGGTTAAAGAAATCATTGCCTTCTCAAAGGTGTAAATACTAAGTGGAAAGCTGTATGCAGGTTCCTGTGATGTGGGTTTTAGTGGAAGAATAAAGAGGATGTTTATTTGGGGCTCTTTCTCCCCCACCCCCATCCTTCAGCAGTGGCCGGGAGGCAGCAGATTGGTTTTCCACTATGTGTTTCATCAACTTGGGGGTGGGCAAAGAACCACTGTCACTGAGCCTTTGTGTAGGGAACGGCAGGGAATTAGACACATGTGTTAGTTTTGACAAGTCACTTACTCTCCCTGGTATCCTCCACTTAAAAGTCAGAGGTTTCCATATTGTATTTTATTTGCATTGTCTGATGCAGGGTACATATCGATAGTACCTCAGTAATTCATTTTTCCCCTAGTTCTATGGCAAGTTGGGACTACTTTAACTGATTAAAGAATTTTTTCTCTTTTTATCCTTCTGGAAGAAACATAACATTTTAGAATCTGTGCTGTTGATATTTAAAACATAATTATCAGGACAGGTGGCTCAGTTGGTCGAGCCTCGTCCTGTACACCAGAAGGTTGTGGGTTCGATTCCTGGTTAGGGCACATACCTAGGTTGTAGGTTCAATCACCAGTTGGGGCAGGTGCAAGAGGCAACTGATCGATGTTTCCCTCTCTCCCTCTCCCCTCCCGCTCTCTCAAATCAATAACCATGTCCTTGGGTGAGGATTAGAAAAGATAATTACCAAATATATATAGTATTTTAACACACCTAAAAACTATCATCTTTAACATGATACTTAGCAGGCAAACAGTGAGAACTCCCTTGTAGTGCGCATGCCTTTAGTTTCCAAGGCAGCACTTGCCATTGCAGTAAGTGAATAATAAAATCAGTTTGAACACAGGTGTACAGTAAAAAAATGTGTCTTAGTTGGTAAGGAAGCTCTAACCAACTGAGCTACTTGGCAAGGGCTCTCAAGGGGAACGTGAACAAATAAATCTCTGTTGCAGTATTAGATATTCTTGTATACCTGACCTTGTTTGAAATTTTGCTTTGGCTCATTGTAGATGTATTGATTTTGTCATAAAAATCACGCAGACTCATCTTGAGAATTTAAAAATCTTGATTAAACAAGTGTTTATTTTCTCTATTAGGTGTGTTTTGGGGCAGTCAACTAAAATTGTGCAGAAACACCACAACAACATTAAAAATAACAGTAATAACCCTAACAAGTAACAGTTAATGAGCATTTCCAGTGAGATTCATGGATCGTTTCAGTTACTCTTCGGTACGACTCTAGGAAATAGGTAGAATTATTAACCCTTTTTTACAGATGACGATACTTGGGCTGAGAGGTCAAATTGCACAGGGTTCTACAACTTGAGCGAGCAGTAGAGGAGGAATTTGAACCCAGATTGGTCATTCTCTAGAATCTGTGTGTGTAACCATTATGCCACCTTGCTGTCTAGACCAGCTTTGAGGCATCATTGCTATCTTAAGAGGCAACACCCTGTAATCCTCTATCATACCCTATTGCTGTGTCCTGTCAGCCCAGGTTATTTCTGTCCATACTTCCTCTGTTTGTGCCCACTGTATATCTTGGGATGTTCGGCACCTAAGATGACCACGTTCCATGCCCATCACCTGTAATTTCCTTCTTCTCCTATGGAAATGAGAACAGTTGTTCTTGTGGAGGCTTTTTTTTCCTGTGGTGCCTGAGAACTTGAGCAGTGACATCAGATAGATTAGCTGGTGAGTCATAAAAATGGAAAGAATATTATCAACTACCCAGAGTGATGGTGGAAGATTAAAGGAGGGATTCTGTCTGAAGTACTTACTATAGCATCAGGCATATTTGCTTAGTAGTTAGTAACTCACTCTTCACCACTGATTTAAAAAGTCCTCCTAATCTTAGATTATGACCAGAAAAGAGTGGACTGCAATGGTGATTAGCTAATAATTTTCACTTTTTTTCAGGAGTAGGCATTAATGAATGTATGTGTCCGTTTGGGTGTGTAACTAGATGTTCTTTACCTAACCCTCTCAGTTATGCAGAGGTAATTCTGGTGTCCCAGGTACTAATAATGAGAGATTTTCAGGAGCAGTTCTTTTCTAGCTATGAAGATACTCATCTGCTAACTGGATTACAACCGTCTTGCCTAGTGAACCAGCCCTTCCTTTTCCCCAAAGCTGCATTTTTCGAAAAATGAGAGATGCTATCCAAGACCAAAAGTGGTGGGGCATATTCAGTCAGTTCTGGAATATTAGAACTTCCCAATATAGATCAGAATGGTACAGGGTATTCTCAAAGAACATTTGATTCAACCCTTTTCCTTGAAATTTTGTTTACTGCTTAAGAAAGAGAAAAAAAGAGAGCTAAAATGAGAGTAGCTTTGGGATCAGGGTCTTGGATATGAGTTGCAACTAGAAAGTGAGGAAACTCCTCCTTTTGGAAGGGTAGGACTCTGGGGTGGCCTCCCTGGAATTCCAGTGCTGTCCAGATTGGCGTGAAAATTGAAGAGATGGAGTGTAGACCACTTTTATTTTATTTTACACTGTTTTATTTTCACTTGCCCGTGACTCTAAGGGAAAAAATGGGGCAAAGTAAAAACAGTTGATAAATACAGATATATGGGAGTTCTTGTACTATTCTTCCATTTTTGCAAATTTGAAAAGTATTGAAATCAAAATAACAGTGACTCTTGGACTTGATCTCAATAGCTGATACTTATGGAGCATGAACTTCATGTGAATTTGCATTTTGCTGAAATTATTTTTTACATAACTGTTTTCACTAAATACCAAAGTATGATTAAAATGCTGAAGTAGGGACAGTAACTGCCATTTTATAGGTGAGGAAACAGAGTTTTAGAGATTGTTTAATAACTTTGCCTAAGATCAGAGCTATTAATGGTGGAGTTGGGACTCAAATCAGGATAGGCTGTAGCATAAACCTCTCTGCAGAAATTGCTTTGGGTGGTCTCACCAAAATGACTTAGACCTTAGGAGGGTGGGAAGAGCATTTGTCAAGAACTTACACACCTGTGCTTTTGAGGGCTGACTCCTGGAGAGAAATTGAGAGGCTCAAAAGTATCTCTTAATAGATTATAGTCAGACACTTCTTTTTCCTTAGGTGTCATATCTTACCAATCTCAAACACTTTAAACCTAAGACACTTGCTCATTGCAAAGGTTACTGGTGTTCCAGCCCTGTTTTTGTTTATCGGTCACTCTAAGGTGTAGCCAATATCAAAGTATTCAGCTTGCTCCAGAATTGGTTTTCCTCAAACTTTCTTTCCATTGTTTATATAAGATGTATTAATTTATTTAGCATCCTTTTCTCACTGCACAGGACTTGAAAAGACCCAGGATGCTACACTCTTGTTCTTCATAGATAGATTAACTTGAGTAAATATACAGCCTCTGTGAAGCACTTACAAACTGTTTTGCTAACACACAAGATAGCAGTCCGCCTTCTACAGCCATATTGCATGGTTTAAATAGGTGTAAAACTCAGTGTGTAACTCTGTAGACATCTGTCTCCTTTATAAAAAGATAAAATCCCAAATTCGAATACTACTTAAAAATTTTTTTAAAAAAGATTTTATTTCTGTATTTTTAGAGAGGGGGGAAGGGAGGAGGGAAGGGAGGGAGAAAGAGAGGGAGAGAAGCATCAGTGTTGGTTGCCTCTTGTGTGCCCCCCACTGGGGACCTGGCCTGCAACCGAGGCATGTGCCCTGTCTGGGAATCAAACCAGCGACCCTTTGGTTTGCAGGCTGGCGCTCAGTCCACTGAGCCGTACCGGCCAGGGCTGAATACTACTTTGTCTCACAGAAATATTTTGTGATGATATATTTCTACATTTTGCACAGGTTTATAGTTTTTTCCCCCCACAGTTGAACAAGCTGTCAACTAACTTGAGTACAGGTGAGCTTCTAGTTATAACTTAAAGTTTTGCTATTTTTGGTGCACTTAAAATTGTAATTTTTGTCTTGATGTGTAAAGTTTCAGAGCCAAGTTCATCACCAGAATTAGCATTGTAAGTTTTCTGCTTTCCTTCTTACTAAAAACAAAAATAAAAATCTGCTCCAGTGTTCGAAAGAAACTTCGAGTTTATAAGGAATTTTGTAGCTAGTGTTGCTGTTGAGAACCATTCCCATTTAGTTGCTAGGGTTCAGCAGGATAAGGAAAACTCTGTCTTCTGTGCTGTTGAATAAGGACGCAGTACAAAGACATAGGTGATTGCCTTGCACAGTTGAGCCCACAGGTGGTGATGCTGCTGTCACTGAGTGCTGGCTGGCAGGCAGTGTCATCATGTTATAGCTGGAAAATGCATGTTGTCATGTTTCACTGTCTTGGTGTGGTGAACAAAAGTCAGTGTCCTGTCCGAGGATCCGTACAGAAACCCAGGCTTTGGCTCATAGAATGCTTGACGTTGAGGCTCGACTCTCATTCTCTGTGTGTAGGTTTTTTAGAGCTCAGGGAAATGCCCATGTCATTGGCATTATCCTTTGTGGATCATTACCATCATCTTCATCATCATCATCACTTGGCAAACCTGAAAATGATTCTTTACTACCTTACTTCCTCTGGAAAAAGACTGAACTAGCTCTTGAATCTACTGTGTGTTCTGATTTGTTTCACCTGCACTAGGCTTTTTGATTCAAAACATTACAGTATTAATTCATATCCTGTGGAATTTCCTTATGTAGCTTTTACTCTCCCAATATTTGGTTTTGTGAAAGGGACTCCAGTTTCCCCTTTTTTCACTGTGTGGATACATTTACATAGACCATGCTTGTCCATCATTCTGGGGACAGAAAGCTAAAGAAAGAAGGCCTCAATCCTGCAGCTTTTCGACAAGGTTCTTAGCCCCCTACCGCCACTCCCTTCCCACCTCGCCAGGACTTAAAAGGTATGAAGTTGTTTTGCAGATATCATGCATCCATTGGTGTGTAAGGAAGAGGAGAATTCTGAGCTGGACTTAGGTAGCTCTTCATCTTTTTTCTTCAAGAACCTGTAAAAACGGTCTGATTTTGAGGATCTTATGTAATTATTTAGAAAGTTCATCTGGTAATATGAGAATGACTAATAAAATAGATATTTATTTGGCCTTAGAATCATACACAGTCATCTGGGATACTTGTTAAAAATTCAGGTTTCTCAACCCCACACCAATTTTACTGAATTAAAATCTCTGTGGGCTATGTAGAATCTGAATTTTTATCTATACACCTCTGATGTCCCCTGAAGTTTTAAAAGCCACATGTTTAGACCAATATGTTAGGTTACATAATGAACACATTGTGGAAATATAAAACAATGTAGAAAAATGGAAACTCATATAGTCTTAGAATATTTTTTGAAATTTTACAGGTAATGTTCTTCTGTTACAGATAAATGAATGAAATGCAGCTGCAATTTGGCATACCAATTAATGTAAAAGGTAAAGATGGACAAGTGGTCAGGGGTGTGAAAGCATAGTCCATTTTAAAGGTGATGTTAAAAGAGATGGAGTATAGCATGTTTTGTATGTCTTTGTTAAATTTTTCCCATTACTGCCACAGAATAATTAAAAACTTGTTTTGTGTGTAGTTCTAGTTTATGTGGTACAAAAAGAAAATTGATTTAATATGCAGCAGTAACAATTTTGGGACAACCCATTTCAAGCTAGTGTTCTTTCCAAGGGCATGTAGTACATTTAAAATGAGTCATCTTAAAGGTACTTTGGTGAGTGGGTCACTGCCGTTCTTGAGGACTTGGTAGCATAATCCTGCATTAAGAGACAGGATGTCAGGAGGAAGGTAAAGTACCGACATGGAACTCTTTTTCTCAGCTTTCCTTCTCCGTCCTTTCTCATTTCTTCCTTACTAATCACCCCATCCTCTTTGACACTCAGCTCCCAGACCTTGGCACAGAGGCACTGTTAGGGTCCTGGGCCTCCCTCCCATGCTCTCTCAGTTCCCCATTCTTTTTCTGCTCCCTAAATACAGCCTGCATTCAGGGTTTTCATCTTGGCCTTGTTAGGGGCTAGCTCAGGCCCACAGCTGCAGCTCTTATATCATGTGATTAATTTCTAAATCTGTATTTTTATTTCCAGTGTCTTCCCCCAAACTTCTGTCCTTTATATTCTCAGCTTGTCTAAAATCTGAAGTCTTCCTCACTCTACCTCCTTCCTACGAAAGCAGAACAGAGCCTGAAAAGTCAGCACAGCCCTTTCCCTGAACCTCAGCTGCACATCTCCAGCCTGCACTGATGTCCTCTGCCCTATTCCCACGTCCTGGCCGTTCCTGCTCTGCGGGTTCCTTCTTCAGTGAGCCCAGCGGCCTTGTATGCTGGCATCCTTGTTCCTCCTGCTACATTGCACCCTCCCTGACACCCACTCGGCTATTGGAGTCCAGTTCCAGGCCTGCTAGGCCACTGCTGTCATTGTTGTTTCAGTGGAGGAGAGCAGGGCAGTGACCAGTGTGTGGGGAAACCGCCTTCCTCCCTTCCTGCAGTCGGTGCCTCCCCACTATGACTGTGAGTTTGCCTGTGCTCCTGCCCCTCGGCCCTCCGCTGGGACATGCTGCCTGCAGAGAGGGGCTACCTCCAGCCCTGCTCCATGGGAGTAGCCTCTCAGTGCAGCTGGGCAGGATGACTTGAACGTTGAGGCTGTGTCTCAGATGGCGTGAGGTTGCCCTGCACCTGAGGCCCGTCCACTCCGTGCCTCCTCAGTGACAGTTACTAACCTCAGCTTTGTTGTCTCCCAGCTGTTTCAGAATATGGGCAGAAGAAGAGGAGTTGAGGATTAGTCTTGCCTTCCAGGGCAAACCCCTTCACCATATTCCTGGCATCTGATTGGAACCTTTTCCCATGGTAGCATTGTTTTGATTAGGTACTTTAGGTGCACTGTGAGTTAATCCAGGACTTTTGTAGGTTAACATGCAATAATGTTCATATTATAATATTGTGTTGGAGAAAAAACTTAAAGTAGCAACTGAAATCCTTTTGGGAGGGAATCTCTTGCTGAAGTCAGCATTTTCTAAAGACGTGCTGGAGTGGGTTGTGTTAGCACTGAGAAATCATTTGGTGACACTGGGGTTGGGGCAGTCACCTGCCTTACAAGCTTGGATTGGACAGCAGGCTTTCAGGAATGGGGTTTGGGAAAACTGGACCTATGCAAATTCCTGTTAGAGTGAGCTTTTTGTAGAGGGCCATACCCAGTTCTGTTCTAGGAAGGACTTTAATGAATACAAAGACATAGCTAGTAATGACGAGGAAAAAGTTGAACGTTTTTGAATTTCCGTCTCTGAAGAGTAAATGGCAATTTTTGTGTGCACCTCATAATAAAAGTTATTAACTCCTTTCGGAATGGATAGAAATTATGAGTGTGCAGATCTTTAGAATATTCTTGCTAACTTTCAGGTATGACTTTAATGTTTGTGAAGGGGTGCTTACATGAAATTACAACTGTGCTAAGGTTCTGTGGGATGTACTAACAAGGTTAACATGCATGTGAGGATTTGGGATAGGATAGCACAGTGTGTAATTAAGTGCTAAAGGTGTGGTGCTGTCCATATAGTAGTGACCAGCATGGCCAGTACAGGGCTTGGTAGTGGAGAAAGAAATTAGCACTCTCTTTTGATAGGTTGGAGGAACTGAGAAATAACATGAACAATATCATGGAGATACTGTGAACTAAGGGTCCTGGCAGGAAACAGCTAGCCAGCCCAGAGCAACCTGCAGGGTTCAGGGCAGGGACCTTCGCCCCAAGTGTTTTCCTAGGGAGAGTGGGAGCTGGGGCAGAGGGACCCAGACACGCCTCTCCTCTCAGCTTCTGGAATAGCCAGGGAGGCACTCGGGCCCAGGCAGGATCTGAGTTAGCCAGGAGGAGAGGACAGGGTGAGGGTAGGCTATGGCGAAATTGGAAGTTTTGATAGAGTGAGATCCTGGCTTATGTTACGTGATGGAAATGGAGTTGAAAGGTTAGTTTGGCAACATGTGATGGATTGCAGTTGAAGAGGGACTAGAGGCAAAATGTCAGAAGCTGTTGAAATAGCCCAACCAGCAGTCAGAGAAACTGTGACTACAGCAGGGAGAACTGAAGAGGAGAGGAGAGACTCAGGGAAGGGGGCTGAGTAGCCTGTCTTTCCAAGGGACCCCAGCAGAGAGCTAAGAGTGTGGCTTTGATGAGAACTTAGGTTTGATGTTTTGAAGTTAGATTAGATTAAGAAATAACACATTTGAGGAGAGTGAGATATGTAAAAAGGTAAAAGAAATCACTTTAGAAAGGTTCCAAAATGAAGTTACTTCATGATGAAGTTGTGCAACTTTCAAGTCAAAAAATGGCAAAATATTAAACCTTTTTAAAAAAAAATAAAAGCCAGGCCCAGGCTGGGTAGTTCAGTTGGTTGGAGCACCGTCCGATACACCAAGGTGGCTGGGTCAGTCCCGTCAGGACACATACAAGAACCAACCAATGAATGCATAAGTAACTGGAACAAATTAATGTTTCTCTCTCTTTCCCCCTCTCCTCTTCTGTAAAATCAATAAATAAAAATTGAAAAAAGCATGGATGCATTTAAAAAATTAAAAAGATTTTGGAATTATTTTCACATGTAGCTTGCCTTTATTTTTGTAAATGTTCTTATAACATGGACACAGAATAGTATGACAGAATTCTGTGGGATATTAATATCTTCCAGAGTGAAAAACATCACAATGGTGATTTGATTAGGAGTATGTGAGAAGGCTGTACAAATACAGTCACCACAGACTGAAGTTGGTCAGTTTATTCTAGTTCAACTTTCTTGTGAATGTGTGAGTTCCAATATTAGGAAGAACTGTCCATGTTTTTATACTTTAGCTACTGTAATGTGTGGGTATGGATCTATTAAAAAGACACATCAACATATTCTATGAGAGAATACAGTATAGAAAAACAGTTGCAGTCCAATAGAAAAGCAGTAAAGGTTGTAAGTAATATATAGAAAATGATAATTGCCAATAAACATGAAAATT
The DNA here is from genome assembly GCA_004026545.1 of Mormoops blainvillei. NCBI lineage: Eukaryota > Metazoa > Chordata > Mammalia > Chiroptera > Mormoopidae > Mormoops > Mormoops blainvillei. The sequence goes on along the minus strand of PVJD01000158.1, from coordinate 392,137 downwards.
TGCAAATTATGGAGTAATGAGAAAAATGCAAATTAAAATGAGATACTTTTTCTCATCAAATTAGTGAAGATTAAAAAACAAATCTTGTTGATGCCAGAATATAATGAGAACAGCGTGCTCTGTGCTGTCCAAGTTCAGTAAGTACAAACATTTTGGGGAAAAATTAGGGATTGTATGTATCAAGACCTTTTAAAATGGCTATACCAGTTTTAGCAGCCATCTAGCCTAAGAAAAACTTGAAATCTCTCAACTATTATGAATAAGAAAGAACATTTTTTCACAAATTATGTTTGTAAAACAGAGTACAAAATAATGTATTAACTATGGTCCCCATTTTATGCAAATTAAATAATAAGCATAGGAAAAAACTAGGAAAAATACATCGGTTTTAGAAATGAGTAGTTTCAAGGAACGGCAGTTTCACTTAGTTAAAAGCTTTGATTCCAGAATTAAACATCTGATAACCCGTGGCCAGCCACTTACTGGATGTGTGACTTCGGACAAGTGACTTCTTAGCTCTATGACAGTCGGCAAGTTTTTAAACTTATCTAAGACTCAGTTTCTTCAGCTGTAACTGGAGGGTGGTAACAGTACTTATTTTCTAGGCTTATTTGGATTAATGCAACAGTGCATCTAAAATACTTCACACGGAGCTTGTTGCATTGTTAGAACTCAGTAAATGTTATTTATTTGGATTGCAAGTGGCTTTTATTTTAACCTTTATTTTTTAATATTAAAATTTTAAAATGAAAAGTACTTTATAATCAGGAAAAACAACAGCAGCCAGCCCAAGAAGCCGTCGGGCGCCTTATATGGAAGGACGGACTCTGATAGTGTTTCAGCATTTTGTGGTAGAGACAGGAACATTTTTTATAAAAGTAATCTTAACTAGTTATTTCTGAAAAAATTTGCTTCTTAGGGTTTTAGGGTTTTTTTCCTAGATCCCTTAGCAGTAGTTGGCTTATTTTTTTCTATCCGAAAGAAAATTTTTTTCTGCAGTAAGTTGAATTTAAAAGACCTCTCTTTTTTCTGAAGTGAAAGAAAACAATCATGTTTTAAAAATTTTCTATAGATGAAATCTGTATTAACTGGTTATTATTAACTGCACACTTAGCACTCAAATTTCAGACATATTTAGTGCTAGCTTCTGTACGTCTCACCTAATTGTTTAAATATGTGAGCATGATTTTGATATTTGGGAGGTGGAGGAAAAACCCCTTGAGATTTTCAAGCTTGAGTTAAAAGGCTTATTGTGTCTTGGAGTCAGTTGATGTAAGCTGGTAGGAAGACTTTAGCATCTGGAACTCTTTCACCTTGGAATTGTGTCTTTCTCATAGAAGAAACACATTTGGGCTGCATACAGCCTGGAGAAACTTTCAGGCTATATTTTCTTCACAGGAGGGTAACAGCTTTGCACTTATTATAAAATAGCTTCAAAGCTTTGTTTCCTTGAAGTTACGTTACCTTTCATTTACCTCAAACGTTCTTTATTATATCTTCTGTGGCAAACAAAGGATAAGAAAAGGAAAAACAAAGACAAGTTGTTAACATTGTCCCCTAGATTAATTATGAATAAATGGGTTGATGTTAACATAAAACTTGAAAACCATGCAATCCGGAATACATGCTACTACATTTTATTGTAGTTCACCAAATCTTAAGATGCTACCAGTTGTAAGATAGATACTATTTCTGATATATTGAAATGCGACCAAAGCAAAACATGTCTTAGAATCAGTGAAATATAGTAATGAGGAAAAAAAGCCCTAACAACTTCAGTTTCCAGTCATTTGTATTTTTCTGTTTTGTTACCTGAACAAAAAGGAGAATCACCTGAATCCATCTGAAGTTGGCATTTAAGCCTCTAATCTCTAGCAAAAAGATTTCATGGCCATATGTTACTTTATTCACACCTGGTACCACCTCATACACCTTGCTGTGTACGTCGTGAGTACAGCATAGATGGACTCATGAATCTGGTATTTCAACATGACTCTGCTTGGCTGCTGGACCTAATATAAGCAGACAGTGGGCGACTTTTTATAGTGTTAATCTGCCAGACTGCTGTCAACACATTGGGTACCATAAAGCAGTGTCACCAAGACTGTTCCACAAGAGTGATGCCAGAATCTATAAAACTCACAGTAAAACAAGAAATGAACTGCTAACCACTAAAAGCCTGACTTAAAAATCAAGTATTTGAGTATATATTCTTAGCTTAATACTAGGTTAGTGCCCATGTTGTACATGTGCAAAAATAGCAAAATCAGTTCTTGTTTATAACATCCTTAAAATCTAGTTACTCAGTGATACAAAGCAAGAAAAGATCCCCTTTAATTTTTTGTATCTGGAATATTTTGAGAGGAATTTGCATGAGATAGTGTGAGACCAGTATGGAAAGAATACAAGGTGGGTAGACTTCTCCAGGCACAAATGTGGACCTATTATAATGATGTCAGAGATGCCTCCTTCACCAGCCACAAAAAAAAAAAAAAAAAAGAAAAGAAAAGAAAAAGGAAAAATATCAGGTACAGTGATAGCAATTTAGAGATTCCTTAAGTGTATAATTACTGATTAGAAAAATAGCGTGGCATAAAGGTTAAAGACAAGACTCTGGAGTCAGACAGCCTGGGTTTAAAGCTTAGTTGCAACACTTAACTAGTTTTGGGACTGTGGGCAAGTTAATTAACCTTTGTGCCTCAGTTTCCTCACTTACAAAGTGGGGTTAATACTGCCTTCAGTGTCTCACACATAACACTCATGCATTAAAATGAGCAGTTATTAATATTGTTATGGCTTTCTTTGTTTCTTAGTAAAGAGAATATGAAAGTGAGAGGTGTTGAGATTTGAGAGCCTTGGTGTCTATTAGTATGACTGGAGGTTTCAAATAAAGATGTTAGATAATACCTTTCTTGGCATTGTAGCCACAACTTGTGAGCAATTAGTAACATCTTGAAAAGGAAGATTGAAAGTGTGATTATAGCAACTACCTGTAGAACATTTTGCTATTAATATCTTGGTCAAGGTTTTCTGGATTTCCCCTCATGTCATGTGGTTAAATAAGCAGTGGTTGTAACGTGGAAGTGTGGATTTAGGTTATAACGAAGTCTCTGTTTTATCACATAGATTCCTATGTCTTAGGTGATACAACCAAATATTTTAATTTCACCAAAAAATTATATGACCATCAAGAAGAGCTGAGATTGCAAAATTGCCTAATATTGATATTTTAACTTTCTAGTCACCTATGTTGAGTCAGAACTATGTGATAGGTCCTGTTTTATTCTATTCCCCCCCCCCCCCCCCCCCCCC
>PVJD01000158.1:197044-388725 GCA_004026545.1 Mormoops blainvillei | reverse complement strand
CCGACCAACTGAACCACACTGACCAGGCCCCTCTACCTGTCTCTCTATTTTATTTTATTTTTTTTTTAAGATTATTTTTAGACAGGGGGGAAGGGAGGGAGAAAGAGAAGGAGAGAAACATCAGTGTACAGTTGCCTCTCGCGTGTCCCCTACTGGGGACCTGGCCCGCAACCCAGGCATGTGCCCTGACTGGGGTATGGAACCAGCAACCCTTTGGTTCGCAGGCTGATGCTCAATCCGCTGAGCTACACCAGCCAGGGCTCTACCTATCTTTTTAAAAGACTAGTATAGCTTGTGCTGTAGCCAGCCCTGCATCTTGTCTTCCCCATTGCTATGGAATATGCTTCAACTTCTCTCTTTGCTTCCTGAGAGCCTTTCTCTGCTGTTGGATAAGGGCAGGGGGAGGGGTGGTCAGAGAAAACTAGAATAAGAAATGGGGCAGGACTTTAAGTAGCTTATAGTGAATTACCTTTCATTTCCTCCCCAACCCCATGCTCCATTGATTTCTAGGATCATCTCACATTCTGCTTTCAGCCACATTATGAGTTTGTGTTTCATAGTTAAGAGATTATGTCTATGAAAATATTTTAGATTCCAAACAGCCAAATTTCAAAAGATCATTAGGAGTAAAGCTAAATACTAAACTGATACTTGGTGATTGCTTTCCTTAGTCTCTTTCCAACCGTATTGGCAGCCTTGTACCTTCACAAATTATGTCGTGGATATATCTAGAAGCTTCTGTCTTATGTTAACAGCCAGAGGCTGTTCCATAGTAGGCATGTGCTATCTGGCAGGTTATCGAACTTTTCATTGGATGCTATGCTGAGACTAACTAGTGGCCTGATGAAAACCAAGGTCCCATGTATATCTCAACTGGAACTAGATGAAGACAACATTAAACCCAAAAGAGTCAGGACCACAGAATTAGGAGATTATTGTGTTTAGCCTATCATGATGAGATGCTTCATATCAGGTGACCAAGTAGTTTTAGAAACTTAAAAATATTGCCAGCTCTGATGCTGGCTGGGTGCCTGTTTAATCAGATGGTCTATAAATATGAAAGTTGTTAGACATTAGATCTGCTGCTGATAACCATTGGAGGCAGTATAACCTAACAGTTAAGAGCGTGGGTTCTGGATTTAGAACCTGGTTCTCCTTTAGACTCATCAGCGGATCATGTGATCTTAGGAAAGTGTCGGAAGAGACACCAGTGCCTGACCCACGAACTCTGAGAGGACAATGGGGATGATAACGAGGATGATGGGGTTGTAGTTCCCTCAAGTCTCTCATTGCCTCAGAAGGCAGTACTTTCCAGTAATGAGGGCTGGTTTCACAGATTAGAACAATATGTTCATTTGAATTTTGAGCAGAGTGAGGTTTGTGAATAATGTATATTTGGGCTGGAAAATAGTCTGATGGAAAGTGAACACACACATGCTGACAAAAATTTGAGGTAATCTCAAACAGAATATCTTATGTGATAGGAACAGATATGTAGCTGCAGGTTGACTAAATCAGCAGACTTTGGATAAAATACAAAATAACAATATTGCTTTATAAGCAGTAGCAGTGGTTTTAGTTACTGTGTATGTGACATAGCACATGTAAAATGTTAATAAGGGAATACAGTCCTGAGTACTTAATAAAGTCCTCAGTGAATGTAGTCATGATAGAAGAGACCATGGCTCGGAGAGCCAGTTTTTCAGACATTTATTAATCTGTAGAAAGTCATACATTCTCAGTATCTTTATTTGAGACCTACTCCTTTTATTTTCCCAAATAAGTGTAAATCATCTGTTAAGGTGAAGTATGTATTTTTCTTCTTTCTATTTTTTGACATAGTTATACTGGACATTTGTTTGAGAATGGATGGGATTTACTAAGTTATAATGCCAAGGTTGTTTCCTACCAAGAGTATAATGTGGCTGTTCCACATATACAATAATTACAGCATGGACTATTTTATTTTATTTTATTTTTATTTATTTATTTTAGAGAGAGAGAATAGGAGGGAGAGAGGGAGACAAACATTGATGTGAGAGAGAAACATCTTTGGATGCCTTTTGTATGCGCCCCAGCAAGGATGGAATCCACAACCTAGGCATGTGCCCCTGACCAGGAATCAAAGTGGGGACCTTACACTTTGTGGAATGACACCCAACCAACTGAGCCACTCTGGTCAGGGCATAGCATGGGCTATATTTTATTTTATCACAATTCTTTCTTTTCTTTTTTTAAACCCTCACCCAAGGATATGTTTATTAATTTGAGAGAGAGAGGGAGAGAGAGGAGAGGAAGGGGATTATGGGGAGGAGGGGGGAGGAAAGAAAAAGAGAGAGAAACAGAGAAACGTTGATGTGAGAGAAACATTGATCAGTTGCCTCCTGCACACGTGCAATCTAGAGACTGAGCCTGCAACCTAGGTATGTGCTCTGAACAGGGCGACCTTATGGTGTATGTGTACGGGATGACACTCCAACCAGTTCTTTCTTTTGTGTAGCTGTGTATGTCATGGGAGTATTTCTTAATACGATTCTCTCTTGAAAAAACTTTTTCTCAGGTAATTATAGTTAAAAAAAAAATCTGCACCTGAGGATTATGTTTATTGATTTTGGAGAGAGAGAGGAAGGGGAGGGGAGAGAAAGAGGGAGGGAGGGAGGGAGGGAAGGAGGGAAGGAAACATGGATGTAAGCAAGAAACATCAATTAGTTGTCTTCCGTATGTGCCCTGACTGGGGATTGAACCTGCAACCTAGGTATTTGCCTTGCCCAGGGATGGAACCTGCAACCTTTTGGTGTATGGGACAATGTTTCAACAACTGAACCACCCGGCAAGGGTCAGTAATTACAATTTTTAAAGGGTGTATTTTATTTGGAAAGGTGGGTTTGGGTGACAAAAAACACTCTTGCTTGTTTGAATGGTATTTGGTTTAGCAACAGCTCCTTGTGAATGTATATTTTTCACCTTCCTGGGGATTTTAAAAAATTTTTATAGAATTTATTGGGGTGATATTAGTTAATAAAATTATATAGGTTTCAGGTGTACAGTTCTATAATACATCATCTGTGTCCTGTATTGTGTGTTCACCACCCCACATCAAGTCTCCTTCCGTCACCATTTATCCTTCCTTTACCCTCTTCTGTGTCCTCCCACCTCTGTTTCCCTCTGATAATCACCTTACTGTTATCTTTGTCTGAGGATTTTTTTTTTTTGCTTAACCCTTTCACCTTTCCACCTAGCCCCAACCCCCCTCCTCAGCTGTCAGTCTGTTCTCTGTACCTATGAATCTGTTTCTATTTTCTTTGTAGTTTATTTTGTTCATTAGATTCCACATATAAGTGAAATCATATGGTACTTATCTTTCTCTGACTGACCTACTTCATTTAGCACAATACTCTCCAGGTCCATCTATGCAGTTGCAAGGGGTAAGATTTCCTTCTTTATGGCTGAGTAGTATTTCATTGTGTTAATGTACCACAGCCTTTTTAATCCATTAGTCTACTGATGGACACTTGGGCTGTTCCCAGATCTTGGCTGTTGTAAATAATGTTGCAGTGAACCATAGGGGTGCATATGTTGTTTCGGGTTTCTTCAGATATGTCCCCAGAAGTGGAATTGTTGGGTTATAAGGCAGTTCCATTTTTAATGTTCTGAGGTAATGCCACATTGCTTTCCACAGTGCCTGCGCCAGTCTGCATTCCCACCAACAGTGCACAAGGATTCCCTCTTTTCCACCTCCTTGTCAACACTTATTTATTGATTTATTGATGATAGCTTTCTGACAGGTGTGAGGGGATATGTCATTGTGGTTTTAATCAGTATTTACCTGGTGATTAGTGGTGTTGAGCATCTTTTCATATGTCTGTTGGCCATCTGTATGTGCTCTTGGGAGAAGTGTCTATTCAGGTCCTTTGTCCATTTTAAAATCGGATTGGATTTTTTTCAGTGTTGAGTTGCATAAATTCTTTATAAATTTTGGATATTAACCCCTTATCAGAGGTATCATTGGTGAGTATGTTTTCCTGTTCTGTGGGTTGTCTTTTCATTTTGTTGATAGCTTCCCTTTCTGTACAAAAACTTTTTACTTTGATGTAGTCCCATTTGTTTATTTTTTTTTCTTTTGTTTCATTTGCCAGAGGAGATACAGCAGAAAAAAAATAATGCTACGAGAGATGTCTGAGATTTTACTGCCTGTGTTTTCTTCTAGGGTTTTCATGGTTTTTAGCCCAACATTTAAGTCTTTAATCCATTTTGAATTTGTTTTTGTGTATGGTGTAAGAAGGTGGTCTAGTTTCTTTTTTTTCTTTTTTGCACTTACCTGTCCAATTTTCCCAACACCATTCACTGAATAGACTGGCGTAACCCCTTTGTATGCTCTTGCCTTCTTTGTCAAATATTAATTGACCATAAAGGCATGGGTTTATTTCTGGGCACTCTAGTCTCTTCCATAGATCTGTGTGTCTGTTTTTAAAAGGTTTTCCCTCCCTCTTTTTGGATGGAGGCACCCATCACCACAGTAGCTTATTGGGTTTCTTTACAGAGGAAGTTTACCTTGCTCTAGGGTGATTATTCTGTCTCTTATGCAAAATTAGCTCCTGGTGTAGGGCTCTGCCCCAAATGGATGGGGAGTGAAGACCTGTACTTTCCCCCTGCAGTGCTGGATTTTGGAGGCAGAACAAAATGAAAAAAACTCAGCTCCTCCAGTCACTAGTTTTGTGACTTGGAGAGTTAATTTCTTTGGTTTCATTTTTCTCATCTACAAAATATGGGCAGAAAATACCTCAGAGGTAGTTGCAAGGATTATGTGTGTGTTTGTGGGCAGGCAGTATATAAAGCACTTAGCACAGTGCTCTCTCCGTAGTAGACAGTTACTATATTAGTTACTGTCCAACCCCCACCCCCGCACCCCCCGCCGGCTTTGATGCTTATTTTCAAAATGTGGTGGGTATATAATCTGGAAAATATAGGATTTTCTTATTTTAGATATTACACTTTTTTTTTTTTAAGCGGAGGTATCCCTCCTGTTAAGATTTCTCCATAGGTAAATATATTTGTAGCCACATTATACCTTGGCTCTTGTAGCTCTTACTTTGGTTTCCTCTTCAGCTTAGCTGTGCAGTCCAACTTCATATTTATTTATTTAGAAATCTATTTAGTCCCCTAACTAAATAAAGTTTTTAATATTAAGACCTCCCAGTGACAAGCTTGTGAGAAAGTGGAGACTATGGTTTTTGTTGTAAACTTAAAAACAAAATCTCTTATACCAGTCCTTTCCCTATCAAAGCTTTTTAGTTGCTAGTGAGTGGAATGTGAAAATGACAAGGAATTAGCTTATATGGTTAGATGTGTATAAGTGGAGTCTCCTTGTGAACCTGTCAGCTACCTGTTCACATGGCTAGGCAGTGTGGGCACTACTTAAGGGAGGTGTGAACAAATCTTCCACAGTGAATGTGTGTATCTCTTTCTTCTTTTATAACATGCCTTTGACCATTTGTTGATCGTACTGAAATGAAAAGACTAGGGGAGAACATGTTAGAATTTCATCATGTTCTCTTGCCTCATTGATCAAGGTAGGGTTATGGGTAGGAAACAAAAGAAGAAAACAAAACAACAGAAGGCTATTTATGCTTTTATTTTCCCCATTATGGTACTTACGTCTTAGACCCTGTTTTAGGGTAAGTTCTTAAAATCCTGTTTGGTTAAAACTCTGTCAATTGAAATTGTAGTCTCTATACCTGCCCCCGATCCCTTTCCCCCTAGGAAGAAGACATTCATGGTTCTTCAGTAACTGGAACCACTGCTTCAGCTCTTGTTTTGTTTAGCTGCATAATAACATTAGTATTACATTCCTGTCTTTGAGTGTAAACTGAATACCGTATTGTTCCACCTCATTGGAAGGACTGTCCTACCAACAGTTGTACCTTCCTGGTGCCATCTTGGACAGCTTCTTCAGATTTTAATCTCCCAAACTGCTCTACTTCCTATATTTGGCCAGTTATTGAGCCTGGCATTTTGTTGTTCTGCCTTATCTTTGAAACAGCTTATGACTCCTACCTCATCCTGTATCTGACTTCATTTTGCCAAATTAATCTTGATTCAGCCATGTCTCAGCTCCTGGGTCCACAGTGTAAAATTTTCTCTTGCTCTTTCAAGACCCTCCACTACCACCCTGCCTCTGTCCCAGTTCTCCCTCTCCTCTCCAGTGTGGCTCAGCTCCTCTCACCACTCACGCCATGCCATGCTATGCTCTGACCTGTGTCCAGTCAGGGCTTTTTCTCTTGACCCCTCCTCCCTTTAACATATTAAACCTACTCAGAGGAATTTCTCCCTTATTTGAGTTTTCTCAGTGCTCATGTACTTGATCATATAATTTATTGCACCTCCCCCTAAAGTATTGGCTGTGGAATTAGTTGTTTCATATTTTGTTATTGATCCAAAAGAATAATTATGAGTATCTGTGGGCTGGGCACCATGCTGAGTCTTGGGGATACAGAGGTAAGCAGGACTGTACCAGGTTCCTAAGGCTAGTAAGATAGATGGTTATTAATAAAATAATCACGAAGACATATAAAAGTGCAACAGTTATTTTTAAAAAAGGAAAAGTATGAGGTACCGTGGTGTAGGTAACAGGCATTTGACTTAGATGCAGAAGGACTGACTTACCTGAGGAAGGTAAATGTGACCCAGGGCCATTCTGCCTGGAGGCTCAGTGGCTGCACTAGGGAGAGCTTGGTCTGTACCCCAAGAAAAGGGAGAGCAATTACTCTGGTTATGCTATGTGCATAGATTGAAGGGGGCTGGAGATGGTGGGGGAAAATTACTGCCTAGTCTGGTGAGAGGTAATAGTAAGTGATTCAATGTAGTGTGGTGGTCATGGATACAGACAGAAATGAATGGCTAAGAAGGAGTAAGTAACATCGATATGATTTGATGATAGATTGGGTGTGGGGAGACACAGGAGGAAGAACGTGTCCTCTATGACTCCTGGGTTTCTGGTTTGTCTAAATGGCTAGCTGGGTGACCGATGTTTGTGAGGCCACCTCTGGGCCATAGGGTGCTGCTCTTTCTCTAGGGCACATGGGATGGTTCGTGGAGTTTTGGCTGGATATTTACACCCACCTGCTTTCCCCAGTCCTTTGTATAGTGAAAGGACTGTACAGCCATACATTTTGACTGTAGCAGCCCTGGCTAGTCACCATGATGAAGGCTTACCAGCTTTTTTCCTCCTCTCCCAACCAAGTGAGATGTGTTTATTTTTTATTTTTTTAAATAAATGGCAGAGGCTTAAATGTGTGAAAGCAAGTGGGAAGGATCCAGTTGAGAGATGGATTATATAGGACTGAAGGGAAAGCAAAGAATAACTGATAAAATACAATTCTTGACGAGGAGAAGGGATGGAGTGCAAAGGTAGAGGGATGAGCCTTAACTTGCAAGAGCGTAGCTGCTCTGTGGTAACAGGAAGGTGGGCAGAGTGGATGGGTGCATGTTAGTGAGCATACTTAGCCATGGAGGGCTTGTTTCCCTGCAAAGTAGGAAATGAGATTATTTATTTATGCCTTGCTTCTCCAACCACAGTATAAATTCATTGAGGACAAAGAGGTACGTATGCATAAATATGCTTTTTCCTTTCTTTCATAGCACAAGGTTGATGGTTACTTAAACTGTTGGGTTTTATTGGAAAATTGGACTTCCTGAAAAGCCAGACTTGTTAGTTGGGGTTAACTATTATGTCTGCAAGGTAACTCACTATTTCATCAGGTTTACAAAAATGTTAAATGCTATAAGCGTGTGACATACTACATTATTCCTACTTCCTGAGTATTACCAATCTAATTTATAATAAGGTGTCAATAAACAAACCTCATAGTGCAGGGTCCTTGCTAACAGTTTGATGCCTGGATTTTAGAGAAATGCACACCATCCATTCTTTGAGATTAGATACAGTTAGTGCAAAGATAATGGTGACACGTGTAGAAGAGAAAACGGAGAAAAGCTTCATGAAACGATGGTTCTTCAACTGCTGTGCATTCATTGATCAACATTATTTCATAAAGTGAATCACATTTATACCATGTTTTATTGCTTATGAGGCTCTTTAACACACATTGGACTATAATCCATATGGCAATTTATAGAAGAAGACATTTAGGATTTACCTAAAGCCACATACATGGAACCTACTCGATTCCAGGTCTCATGACTCTAAAACAAAGTCAGTTACCTTTCCACCATGAACATCCTGAAACAATAAATTACATTTTTTTCAAGTGGACCCTAACCGTGCATTTTCAAGTATGAGTATTTAATAGAAACACAAACCTTTGTACACTGTGGTGATTATGCTTATTTGATCTGATTGCTGTTGGGTGGTGTAGCAAGTTTTCTGATTAATAATTTTATTTTCTTATTATGCCTATGCAAAATTATTTAAAATGGTTAAAGCTTGATTTGGTTTAGGTAGGTGAGCCATTATGAATTACTTAAGATGTTAACATTTGGGAAGTAGGTAGGAATAATTTAGTGTGGCACATTTTTATAGTATTTACTATTTTTATTTTTAAAATCGTCACCCAAAGATATGTACTATTGATTTTACAGAGTGAGAGAGAGAAACATCGACGTGAGAGAGAAACATCGATTGTTTGCCTCCTGTACACATCCTGACCAGGGATTGAACACTGCAATCTTTTGGTGTATAAGATGATGCTCCAGCCAACTGATCCACCTGGCCAGAGCAGTATTTAATATTTTTAAACACTTGGTAAAATAGTTTTATGATACCAAGGAGTATTTTTTTTTCATGATGAGAATTTCACATGTAATTCAATAGATATAATTTAAACAATATATGCTAAAACAATGTAGGTGATGAAAGAACAAGGGTGCGCTAGACCACTTGTTATGTAATTGCATGTTACAGAACTTCATGTTAATGGCGAATCTTGTTCTAACCCTTGAACAGTTATAATGAAAAGTAATTAGATTATAACACATAGAAAGATGAATTAGAGTATCATCCCAGTACACCAACTTCGTGGGTTCAATCTCCAGTTGGTGCACATACAAGAATCAACCAATGAATGCATCAGTAGGTGGGACAACAAATCGATGTTGCTCTCTCTCTCCCCCTCTCTCTCTCCCTCTCCTTTCCTCTCTCAAAATCAGTACAAAAATTAAAAATAATTTTAAAAGTTCTTTTAAAAAATTAGAGAGCAACACACTTATCTTCAAATTATGAGGCCAGGAGTACAGTAATTTAGCTATGATTTGGTGATTTAAGAAGTTTTCAATCTGTCAGTTAAAATATTTTGCCACTTATAAAAGTCAGCATGCTGAAAGTTTTCATACATGAAGAAAATGGAAGTTCTTTTAACATTGTTTACTAATCTACCAAAATCATTTAATATATATATTAGTCTTAGGATTATGCTTAGGAGCCCTGAATCTGTGATATAAAATCTGATAAATGTTGATAAGGAACACCTTTTGATACTGTCTAGTACAGCCTTAGAATTTATTTGTTCTTCCACAGAGGCTGAAATATGCAAATATCAACAACTAGATTTATTGATAAGTGATTTCAATGAAAATATTGTGAGTTTGCCTCCAGGAGTCTGTCTTGATTGGCAGATCTTTCTGTGGAAAGGAATTTGCTTTTCTACTGAGTGACTCTTTTGTAGTCCTGATAAATTTGAAGTTGTAATTTACTTTCTTACTCTTAATGTTATACACTTGTTCCCCATGAAATGGTGTGACTTAGATGTATCTCTTAGTGTAACATATGTTCCATTTATTGATTGATGGACTGGATTCATGAAAAAGGTTTGCAGGTTACCCTTCTGTAAGAGTTTACTTTGAGGGATTTTCATAGTAATTATGAAGAACTGATCCTGTGAATTGGGTAGGTATTGCTAGACAGCTTATCTGACAGTTATTGACAACTTGCTGTGGCATGGCCAGGTACATACACATTCATATTTGAGTCAAATTCTAAGGATATAGTCTATATCAAAGCATTAAGACCATACACATAATATTTGGCTAAAGTGTTGGGGAGAATTCTTGGAGGAATTAGCTTTTATGCAGGATTTAAAGAATGGTTAATTACTGGAGAGAGTGGTGATGGAATGAGGTGGAGGAAAATTTTATGTTTAGGAAATGGGAAGAATTTGGTCTGAATGCAATAGAGTAGATTGGAAGATTAGCTTAAGGAGGGCTTTTTGAATGAATCTGCATTTATTTCATAGTCAAAGGAAGCCTTTGGAAATTTTCACACTAGGATGGAGGACATCAGACTTGTGCTGTGAGTATTCTGTGTTGAGAATCATGTCTGGCTTTTCCCCCACCATACACTAAGTTATCTAGGAATATTATCTTTACTTTGCCTTTGACTTTTCTCTGTGGTTGCAATCCTCCAAATCCAGAACTTTGTCAAAGTTTGTAGATTTGTCGATTCTGTACCCCGGACTTGGCCTCTCATTGCCAACCCACATTTCAGTGTCTCATGGCCTTCTCTGCTAGACTACTGCAAAGACTTCTTAGATGAATTCTCTACCTGTACATATTCTAGAAATCTCTCTAATCTCCACATCTCCTCATTTTACACTTTTGTATACCAGTCTTTGTGTTACCCCTTAAAAACCAAAACGACTACCCTTAGCCGGCACTTGGGGCTTCCATTCCTAAGGCCAACGTAACTTTCTAACTATAGTATCTACTCTTTTTTTTTTTTTTTTAAAGATTTTATTTATTTATTTCTAGACAGAGGGGAAGGGAGGGAGAGAGGGAGAGAAACATCAGTGTGTGGTTGCCTCTCACGTGCTCCCTACTGGGGACCTGGCCTGCAACCTAGGCATGTGCCCTGAGTGGGAATCGAACCAGGGACACTTTGGTTCACAGGCCGGCCCACAGTCCACTGAGCCATACCAGCCAAGGCGTATCTACTTTTCTTTAAATATATCCCATAGTCAGTCTTAACTAGATTACTCACGTCCCTAAACATGGCAGTTTCTCTCTCCTATACCTCTGCTCTTGCTTGTACCATTTTGAGTACTTTTGCCCACTCATCTTTGCCTGTCAAAATCCTAGTATTCAGATTGTTTCAAATGCTACCTCTTCTAGAAAGCCATTTGTAATTCTTTACAGCTGGGTGCAACTTCCTTATGTTGCCTTCTCTTTCCAGTTATTCGGGGCCCATGTCCCCTTGTAGATTACTCAGTAAACACACAGGTGATGTGCAAAGGTAAAGGTGGCAGTGTCTTGCCCTCCTGACACTCAACTGTCCCTGTGACGTCTTCACTGGCCTTTCTTTTCCTGGAGGACTCATCACTGTCCTTGTTGCTCTGTGTCTGCCTGCAGCATGCTTCCCCCCCGCCCCCAAACCCTAGTTTGTAGCTTTTTTGCAGATTTCATCCAATAAATCTTACTTCATCCATGACCCAGGAAATTACTGGTGTCTTCCTATCAGGGTAAAGAAAAAGAAAGCGTACATCAGAAGTGAGATTGGAGTATTAAAACTCGAAGGCCGGATATTGTCTATGCAGAACGGTATGCTTACTTTTTTTGTCTGTTTCATAAGACACTGGTCCAAAGACTCACATTTTCCTAGAGGGTTATTTTTAGTGTTCAAGATCAGGTGACCAGAGGGCAGTGACCCCGGGTTAGGACCACTCCTTGGTGACACTGAGGTGGCTGAGCTGGTTGATAAGGAATCTGCGTGGGGGTGGGGAAGGGTGGGGACTTGGACTAGCTGATCTCCTTGGTGGCCTGGAAGGTGGCCGCCCTGCGGGCCCGCGTATCTATGGCCATATTCCTGCTCTCTGCTGAGGCAGGACATGCTCAGTAAGTGGTTCCCCACCTCCGTCTCCAGGAGGTAGTGTTGTGCTTCGCGTGGAAAGACACAGGGCGAAGACACAGTGTACCGCCGCCCTCCACTTCCGGCCGGGAATGCGGCTGCCGTGCGGCAGGAACATGGCGGCTGCAGTTGCGTGCCTCGCGTGCTCTGCATCCCTTCTCACGTCGCGAGCTCGCTACGCAGGCTGACGCCCACGCCGTCGTCGCGCCAGGGCCGGTTGACACCACGTGAGGTCTCGCACCCTGGACGTCTGCGGCGTGCTACTTTTGCAGAATTTACCTTCCTGTTTTCTTTTATGTTGTAAGCTCCTTGAAAACAGTCTGGGGCTATTTTAGTATTTTTATTGGCATTTTTTCTGATTATGCCTGTGAAAGGTTAAGGTTTGATTTCCAAAGTAGGTACTTACATTGCCTATTTCTATGATAAGTAACCAAAGTACTTTTGTACAGCTTGTAATATTTTGATTAACTTGATAAAATGATGGATTCTCTTAAAGAAGAACATCCTATCTACGTATATTTGACTACAACTTGGCATGAAGTTAGAGGAAAGTCGGGATGGTAATGATAGTGTAAAATATCACCAAAGTATATTCATTTTATTCTTGTATCCCTATAGCAGCCAGCAAACAGCATATGGTAGTCGGTTTATGTTTTGATTTAATTGAAAATTAGATAACTCAGGTATAAGTTGTTACCTTGTAACTATAGTGTTGTGGTATTAAATCATGTGTCTTTGTTCCCTTATTCTTGGCTCTTCTGACTGGATTGGGTTCATGAAGAATTTTTTACTTTTTATTCCTAAGACCTAGCACAATATCTTTCATATTCTATACATGTTTATGTTTTTAAATAGAAATTGAACTGTATTTGAGGGTGAAAGGAAACTTTAGTTGCCATTTTTATCTCTAATAGCAATGATAATAGGAAGTGACAGAGTGATTCTTTTATAGAGGAGTTTAAAAGTTATTTTGTAGAAATTGGTATAAATTCAAGTATTTTAAATTTTTTGTAATCAGGTATTTAAGATTGGAGATTCACATATTTAAGTTGGTAGGAATAGTTTTGGAGATTCTTTTAAATCTCATATTTTAACTACCTTAGTGATGTTTACAATAGTTCTTGAAGTGATTATAAAAATTCACTTACAGTTTTTGGGAAAGAATTTTTCAAATACCAACTTCTTTACATCGTATTTAGATGAAAGATTCTCTTTTGTTCATTAAATGGAGACGAGGGTGAGTAGGATCTTTGAAAGATATTTTAGATATCAAAATACGTGTTCTTAATTCATTATAATTCTTATATAGACATTTTAATCTTTAAAATTCATGTTGTTTTCCGATGACATGAGCCTCTGCGTTGGTATGCTCTTTAGTAACAGAGAACAACACTCAGATGTGAAGTACTGACCTGGTCAGTGACGGATGCCATGACTGCTGTCGTTTGGTCAGGGAACGAACCAGTTGCACATAAAAATGCACCGTTTTTTTTCTCTCTACCTCGGTGGGAAATGACATCTTTCTTCTTAAGTAGCAATGGTAGTAAAGTTGGTAAATTCGCATCCTAACATACAATTGATTTCTTCAAGTTTAAAATCAAGTTCTAATCAAGATTCAAAAGCCCGGTGTCTTTTTTTGTTGAGAACATAGTCCACTCATCTTGGCATTGTTTTGGGAATCATATAATGTGATATCTGAATCTTTAATTTTGAGGTTTTTAAATGTGATTATTTATGTCATGGATGATTAGCCTGAAACTTTTGGAACTTAAAAATGGTTCATTTTTCTAAGAATAGAATGAAGTGTATATAATAGTACCCCCTTATCTGCTGTTTTGCTTTTCTTAGTTTTAATTACCTTTGGTCAACTGCAGTCCTAAATAGTAAATGGAAAATTCCAGAAATTTCCTAAGTTTTAAATTGTAAGCGCTCCCAAATAGCCACTTAGTAGTGAAACTGTGAAAAGACCATTACTATTCAGCATTATAATAAAGGGTAAAAATTGAATACTGTTTACCTTGCATCAAGGACTTTACTAATAGACTTATGTGCAGTCCCACAGCAATTTTACAACTTAAAAATTCTCTTTTTTAATTTATTGATTTGAGATTCAGTTGATTCTTGTGTGTTTCCTGACCGGGAAATGAACCCGCAACCTTGGCACATTGGGATGATGCTCTAACCAACTGAGCTACTTGACCAGGGCCCACGTTACAATTTTAAAGGAAAAATATAGTAACTTCTGCGGGGAATGAATCTCTGAGGTTTGCTGAATTCCATTTCTTTGTGGATGAGATGAGGTTATAATGGAGTCCACAGCAGTTTCAAGGCAAAGTGTGGCAGCATCGTCAGATACAGCTTTGCGGTCTAGTGACTTATAATGAGGGTGGCATGTAATTAGAAATTGTCCCTGTCTTTTCTGAGTACTGATGAAAACCATGGCTCAGAGGTTAATTCAAATAATAATTAATATTGGTCTCTGTCAGTACAGGGTGGTAATGAAATCTTTCGTTATTTGATGACTTTGACTTTAAATGTTGAGCGAGGGGTGGAAGTGGTGTTATTCCTCACAGTAATTGTGGGGAAACACCAACAACCAAGCACAATGTGGCAAAGTATGCTATTCGGAGGTGTTGAGCACAAAATTTCCTTGTAGCCTGTAATTGCCTACAATAGAAGCTTTAACATGACATAGAGATATTACTGTTATTTTATTTCCTAAAGTGATAATTATTTAGAGTGAGATATTAGTAATTGACCTGCCATTGTGGATGGAGGAAGCTTTTCCTGGTCCTCACAGTTTTTACTGTATATAGCGTCTGAATGACCCACTAAATCTTAACAGATTACATATGCATGTTAATCTAAAGACTGAAACATCAAATGGCTGATTTACTAGAGAACCATGCATACCCTCTTCAGTCTTGAAAGTCAGTGATTCTATAAGTCGGTGCACCACATTTATTGAACATTTTTCATAGAATTGGGGGTTACAAATGAAGTAGAAGGTAAATAGTTGATGGAAGGTTATTTGGAAGTGCATACCTATCTGTTAGCACAAGTCAACTATAGCTTTACAAAGCTGTCAGTGACAAGTAGAATTGTTTGACTAAAATAATTTCGGTGGAAGGAAGATGCTTAGGCAGGATGGTTTTTAAAAATAATTACTGATGCTTCATTGAGTAACTGCTCTAAAATCACAGTTTTCTTCTTTAAAACATTTGTTGAAGAATCACTGTAACGTAATCTCTGAGGGTTATTTTTGGTGTCATTCTAAGCAGCAGTTTTATAGGAGAAAGTAACAGAACAAAAGACAAGGATTATATGAAGTTTGCGGACTCAGATGCTTCAAGATGCCCAAATAGTAGAATCTTTCTAGCACGCTATCATAGACAGAATAGTAGAATAAACCATCAAGAATTTTTCACCAGGGTCATTAGCTCATAGCCATCACAAACTCACCAGCTTCCACCTTGTTCTTTGTTATTTAGAAGTAAATTTCAGCATATTTCATTTTAAAATATTTGAGTATGTATCACGAAAAGTTGGACACAATACGTATAAAACTTAAAATGCTTTAGAAGCTTGTGTGACTATTAAAAATTTTTTTTTTCTTTTATTGATTCCAGAGAGAGGGGAAGGGAAGGAGAAAGGTAGGGAGAGAAGCATCATTGGGTTTGCCTCTTGCACATACCCCGACTGAGGACGGAACCCACAACCCAGGCATGTGCCCTGATGGGAATTGAACCTTTGACTTTCTGGTTTGTGGGATGATGCACAACCAACTGAGCCACACTGGCAAGGGCACTTGTGTGAACAGTTTCAGGAAGTTTTTCTTTTTTTAACTTTTTAAATTTAAAGGCAGTGCTGTATTTAAGGAGTAGTTTGTAAGCATGTTTCATTCTCTGGAATATAATGGGTGATAGGCAGTTGTTGGACAGTTAGGAGCATTAGATTTAATTTGATTTCAGGAGCAATCACAATGCTGAAATTAGAATGACAGAATCAAAAAATTGGCGTATTTACAAGGGCAACGTTCTCTACAGGGTGTTGGTTTGCAGACCATTTGGAGGCCAGAGGTTTTGGGTGCGGTGCTCAGGGTTGATGAGAAGTTCATCCAGATCTATTGCTGTATAGGGCAAAACAACCACGATTCTAGAAAAATGAAGTCAAAGAAAAAGCATCACATTTTAATCAAAGTGACCTTTCCCAACAAAAGCCTGATCTTTTCACTTCTTTTTTCCCCATTATTTAAGATTTTATTTATTTATTTTTAGAGGGGAAAGGAGGGAGAAAGGGAGAGGAAAAAAAAAATCGATTTGGGAAACATTGGTCAGTTGCCTCTTGCGGACTGAACCTGAAACCCAGGCATATATACTCTGACCAGGAATCAAACCAACAACCTTTTCACTTTGTGGGATGACGCCCAACCAATTGGACCACATTGGACAAGGCTGATCTCACTTCTTTGCTTAACACCTTATCTGTGCTGCTCACTGCGTTCATACAGACCAGGAATTTTGATGTGATTTCTAAGACTCTCTCACCCCTCACCCCCTCCAGGACCTCATCTTCGTCTCCCTTGGACTTTCTGGTTAGCTGCATTGCTCTCCTTTCTCAGCCTTGAATGTTTTGTGCTCTCTCTGCCTCAGTGCTGTAAGGCCACGCCCTCTGCTTAGAACCCCGCCCACTTGCCTTCCACCACCTGGCTGGTTCATGCCCCTCCTTCACCTCTGATCATTGCCCAGGAAGACCTGTTCCGACTGCAGGCCTAGTTAGGCACCTTGGGCCATGGGCCTCTAGCCTATTATGCTTTCATAGCCCTCATCCCACTTGTAATTAATTATGTGTTCTATGACTGCCGCCAGCAGGAATTCCAGAGCCTAGAACAGACTTAGCTCCATTAAACATGTGCTTAATGAGTGAACGAATGAATGGATGGATGGAAGGACTTACCAGGCTGGTAAGGGTGGTGCAAGTAGCACAGTAAGGAGGGAAAGGGAAGGAAATTCTGGCAGCGACAGAAGAGTCACAGAAAATACTCTTTCTGATCTATTTGATTTGTTGCGTTTATGGGATGCATATCTGCTGTGATCAGTGAGACATATGACTGGAGAAAGACAGGAGAATTTAGGTGATGAGAAACAGCAGCAAAAATTGACAACAATTTTGCCTCCTAAAAGACATCAGGGTAAATAGCTGACAACTTGGGGCTAAACTGTGGAGTGCGTTTTTGATTAATAGGGATGGATGAACCATTGCTGTTCTCTGGTTGGACGTATCCTTTGAAGACTCACTCTAGCTGAGCAAGGGAACTCTTCAGCATACAGATGGCTCTGCATATATCCAGCTTCTATTTGGTTAGGAGAGTTTCTTGACCTCAGGTTGCAGATAAGTTTATATTACTGAGTTTGTGGGTGCAAGCAAGCCTTTGAAACCCCCTAGAACAAGGCATCTCCATTTTCTGTATGTGGTAACACTCTGCCTTAAAAACAAAAAAAGATAAACAAAAAAACCAGCCACATGATATAATGGGGAAAAACCCCTAACTTTGGGAAGGAAATCTAGGCTTCTACTTTGGTTTGAACACTACTACATATGGACAAAACACTCACTGGGGCCTCATTCCTGCCTTTATAAAAGGTGTCAACACCGAACCGTCTTATCCTACTTCATAGGACTGTGGTGCAAAGTGAGGCGGCATTAGGACAGAGCTCTCCGATGTCAACATTTGCTCTCAGAACCTTTATCACACTGTGTTCTCAGATGGAAACCTTGGAATCCTCCAACTCCTCTCTGTCTTGAATGCTGCTTCACATTTATTCTCAGGTCCTGTTGGTTCTGTCTTCAGAGTATTTGCAGACTTGGACAGCTTCTCACTCCACTTCTGTCATCCTGCCTAAATGGCCACTGTTTCCCGCTGGCATTACTGCAGTAGCTCTCTCATTGCTCTCTCCAGCCTTCCCGATAGCAAAAGATTGAAGCCCAGTCCAATCACACCCTTGCTTTGAAAGTTTCCATGGGCCCCCTCAGTTAGATACACAGTCCTCACTGGAGCAGCAGGCCTGCGCCCACTCCCATGGGTTGTTTGGATCCCCACCCCGGTCTTTCTCCAGGAGCTCCTCTCTGCCTCAGTCTCCTTTCAGACCTGCAAATTGCTGAACTTAAGAGGCCTTCTCCCTTGGAGGCATTGCTGCACCTTCCACTTTAAAATTGTACCCCTTCCAAACTTCCTGTCCCCTCCTGCACTGTAATGTTTCTCTTGTTTGCCCTTTAGTTCTTTACTTACAGTAGTTTACTTACTTTATTTTTTTATTCGAGTCTCCTCTCACTGGAATGCAGCTCAGCTCCATGAAGGAAAGAGTTGTTTCTGTGATGTTTACTAATGCAGCCCTAGTGCCCAGAACAGTGTGTGACATATGAGAGGTGCTCAGTAAAAGTTTGTTGTGTATCAACCAGTGAATACATAAATAAGTGGAACAGCAAATTGATGTTTCTTTCCTCCCCATCTTTCCTCTGTTTCTCTAAAATCAATACATAAAAAATTTAAAATATTTGTTGTGTACAAGTATATGCAAGTTAAATATTGGAGGGAAAAATGTCATCAGTTGCTTCTTTGTAATACATATTTTTTGGCTTGGTGCAGCAGAAATTTATAAAAGACAGTAAATATTGGTATACTCTAATGGCTTTGAGAAATTAGACATCTCTTTCAGATGGTCAAAAAGCAACCTAATTAGCAAATTAGATTTTTTCTTCCTATTTAGGTATAGGGTAAGTAAGCCTTTTTTCCGCTCTCCATTTTAAAATCATTTTTATTTTTCAATTACAGTCGACATACATTATGGCATTAGTTTAAGGTGTACCACCCTGGTGATTAGATATTACATAACTAAATGCTCATTCTGATAAATCTAGCACCCATCTGACCGTACATGGCTGTTAGAATATTATTGACCAAATGCCCTAGGCTGTACTTTACACCCTCATGACTATTTGCCAACTATCAATATGTACTTCTTAATCCCTTCACCTTTTTTTTTTTTTTTGTTAGTCCTCACCCTAGGATATGTTTATTGATGAGAGAGAGAGGAGAAAACATCGACATGAAAGAGAAACATTGATTGGTTGGTTGTCTCCTGTACGTGTCCTGATCAGCAATTGAATGCACAACCTAGGTATGTGCCCTGACTGAGATCGAACCCTCAACCTTTTGACCCACAGGATAGTGCTCCAACCAACTGAGCCACCCAGCTAGGGCACTCCTTTACCTTTTTCACCCATCCCCTAACAACTCTCTGTCTGGCAACTGTCAGAATGTTTTGTATCTGTGAGTCTGTTTCTGTTCTGCGTGTTTATTTTGTTTTTTAGATTTGTTGGTAGATACGTATTTTTTTGCCATTTTATTGTTCATATTTTTTATCTTTTTTCCCCACTTTTTCAAGAAATACCTTTAACATTTCATATCATACTAGTTTGGTGGTGATGAATTCGTTTAGCTTTTTCTGGTCTGGGAGCTCTTTATCTGACCTCCAATTCTAAATGGTTGCTTTGCTGAGTAGAGTAATCTTGGTTGTAGGTCCTTGGCCTTTCATCACTTTGAATATTTCCTGCCAGTTCCTTCTGGCCTGCGAAGTTTCTGTTGAGTAATTAGCTGACAGTCTTTTGGGAGCTCCCTTGTAGATAACTAACTGCTTTTCTCTTGCTGCTTTTAAGATTCTCTCTTTGTCCTTAACCTTTGGCATTTTAATTATGATGGGTCTTGGTGTACATCTCTTTGGGTTCATCATGTTGGGACTCTTTGCTTCCTGGACTTGTGTGGCTATTTCATACACCAGGTTAGGGAAGTTTTCTGTCATTATTTTTTTAAATAGTTTTTTAAATTCCTTGTTTTCTCTCTTCTCCTTCTGGCACCCCCTTGATGCTCATGTCGGTGTGCTTGAAGTTGTCCCAGAGCCTCCTTACACTGTCCTCGGTTTTTTTGGATTCTTTTTCCCTCTTGCTACTCTGGTTGGTTATTTTTTGCTTCCTTATGTTGCAAATCATTGATTTGATTTTCGGCTTCATCCATTCTACTGTTGTTTCCCTGTAAGTTGTTCTTTATTTCAATTATTGTATCCTTTATTTCTGACTAGGTCTTTTTTATGCTGTTGAGGTTTTCAGTAAGTTCCTTGAGCATCCTTATAACCAGTGTTTTGAACTCTGCAACTGATAGATTATTTATCTTCATGTTGCTTAGTATTTTTTCTGGAGTTTTGATCTGTTCTTTCATTTGGGCCATTTTTCTTTGTCTCCTCATTTTGGCAGCCTCTCTGTGTTTGTTTTTATGTATTAGGTAGAGCTGCTATGACTCCCTGTCTTGGTAGTGTGACCTAATGTAGTAGGTCCTGTAGGGTTCAGTAACACAGCCTTCCCTATCACCCAAGCTGGATATTCAAGGTGCACTCTTGAGGTGGGCTAAGTACACCTTCCTCTTGTAGTTGAGCCTTGATTGCTGTTGGCAGGTCAATTTGAGAGATTACCCCTGGGTTGATAAGCTGTAAGGACTGGCCGTGACCCTGAAACTGTGACCACTGTGGAAGGTCTCCCGTGCAGGGACCCACCCCACAGAGCAGGACTTACTTCATCTGGGCTTTGGTGTCCTCTGAGTTCACCCCTTGAATGTATTGCTTGTGGAGATGGTTGGGTGGATAATTCAATGTGACCTGAAGCAGTCCACTGGGTGTGCTGACTTCGGGGTCTCCTGGGAGGTGCAGGCCAATGTCAGTTGCCACTGCGTTCTGCCTGGGGCCACCTGGCATGAGCTACAAAGCTGTCCTGTAAATGGCTGCTGTTTGTGATGGGCTGGAAGTGCCAGGCAAGGACGATCAACAAAATGAGGCCAGTTGCTTCTTCTTTGAGAGATTTTAGGAAAACCTGAAGCATGATCAAGAGAGGTCATTCCACTGAAGAAACCACTGGAAACAGCTTGCATGGGCCTGTTAGTTGGGTGAGGGAGGGCCACAGGGAATCAGTCACCAGGGTGGGACGAATAGTGTGAGCCATGTTGATGGAGACTCAGATGTGGTGCCCGTGTACCTGCCCACCCTGTGGATGGTGGACTCATCAAAGGAACAGTAGCCTCTGCTACCACTTCTGTCTCGTGGAAAGCTGCCCCCCTGCCCCCTTCTTTCCCTGTTGCCTGACAATTCAGTTCTTTCTCATATGTCTCCGGTGTCTTTCAGGCTGCTGCCCCAGTGCCGGAGCTCAGAGGGAGTGAGTCCAAATAAGTTTGTGTGGGCTCTTTAAGAGGACGGCCTGGGACTCTAGAAACCCACTGTCTCCCTCAGCCTCTATCCCATCTGATTTCTATAGCTAAGAGTTATGGGGACCTCTCTTCCTGGCACTGGAACCCCAGGCTGAGGGTCCTGGTGTGGATCTGGGACCCTTTGCTCCCCATGGGGGCCTCCACAGCCAAGATATCCCTCCCAATTTAAAACCCCCACACATGGGTGTGGGACCAACCCATTCCTCATCTCTATCCCTCCTACCAGTCTGGTTGTGGCTTCTTTTTAAATTCTCTTGTTATGGGACTTCCATTCAGCTGGATTTTAGGCATTTCTGAATGATGGTGGTTCTGTAGTTTAGTTGAAATATTGATGGGGTTGTGGGAGGAGGCAGGTACCATGGTTACTTAACACCGCCTCTTCAGAAGTTAAGTAATCCTTTTTTGACCTGAGTAATGCATGAGCAATGTTATGTCTTTCCTTAGGGAATCACATTGGGCATCTGACTCCTCTTTGTCCTATTTCCTGGTGATGTTTAGTTTGATCATTTGTTGGTGGTGGTGCATACTAAGAAATCATTAGTATTTCATTCATAACCTTAGTGTGTAGTCAAATTAATATTATGGTGATTTGCTTGCTTGAAAATGGAGGAAAGTGTATCATTGTGGTACTTTCATTTAGTAACTTTTTGTTCATTATGCTATAAATAGTTTGGTTAGTTCTTGGATTTGGTAATACCTTTGGGTTGAACTTTCTTGGGAGCTGAAAATTATTTACACTTGTTATTTCACTGTCTGTTTTGTTATTCTGGAGAACTACTATGGTTTCCATATAGATAAGGCCTTGGCCACCACACACTAAGTAGCCCTTTCTTCACAGGTCCTTTCCTATTGATTCTGTTGCCACTCAGATGTTTATGTAGTGATGCACAGGATGGATGGGTGGGATGAGTTCAGTAGTGCAGAGTAAGTAGCTGTAAAATTGATCGATTCAAGTTTGATCATATGTTCATGTATTCCATCGTGCATTCTGGACCATTGTTTGAGTCGTGCGTAGCACTATTTAGATTTGGGAAAGAATTATCACCATGGGACAGGGAACTTTGGAGATGAAAGACATCTTTTCTCAAGTAAGCCTGCATTACGTTTTCAGATGAATGGACTGAAAATAGTTTTTAAACTTCCAAAGCAGGAATATGGAAAGTCTGGACATCTTGTATTTTGAACTTCCACAATTGTTAAGAAATTTAGATAGGTAGATTGGTTTTATACTTTTAAACTCTTTGGAGTGTGTGTGGTAGTTCAGACATTTATAAACTTTTTCCCCCCTAAAATTCCTTTGAAAGTGAAATATATCAGCTTCCAACTGACCCGTTTTTAGATAATTAGTATTGATTAAATACACTAGTTATAGATAGCCTTGTTTATGAATTATTACCTGATTAACTCTTTGTACTAGGTACTCTGTGGGGCCATAGGATAACAGGTACACAAGACACAGGACCTGCTGCCAGGGAGCCCCATCCCCAGCAGACCCTTGTCACAACATTCAGGGTGGGAGTGCAGCCCTGGTGAGTGCTGTCCTCATCCCCATGGTAGTTCCTGCTCACCTGTGAGGAAATCAGGACTTAGTGAGAATTAATAACCGAGTCACAGTTACCAGCTGGCAGAGCTTGAATGGATGTTAAAACATAGAAAAGAAATTGTAATAAATTATGATTGTAAGTATGTTTATTCTAAAATGTTCACACCATAAAACATGTATAGTGTAGAAAGTGAAAGCCCCACACCCCATAAACTCTGAAACATTAATCATTACTTTAGACTTTTTGGTGAGAGAAAAGTTTTGATGTTGGGAACATATTATACATATGTAATTCCTTTCTTTCCAAATACTGGGGATGATCTTCTCATATCAATATATAGAGCTTTACTTTGTCTTTTCAAAAAGCTCCAGTAGTGACTCTAATTCCAAGTAACTTCATTTACCCTTCCACCTTTAGTGGACATTTAGGTCATTTCCAGTGTTTTCCTATTGAAAATAGTGCTGCTGTAAAGATCAGCCCTTTGCATGCATCTTCACGCACTTTTAGGGTACATTCCTGGAAAGAGGGACCGTGGGGTCACAGCTGTGTTCACTTTCTACATACTGAGTGTTGTTGCATGGTCCCGAAAGGCCTCAGCTCACAGTTCTTTCAATGGTGTGGGACTTGCCAACATTTTCTGCATTTGTCAACTCAAGACATTCTTGTCCTTTGCTATTTGATAGGTGCACTTCTTTCACTATGGTGAAGTCCAGTATCTATCTTTTGTTTTTCCTTAATGCCTATCCTCCCAGGGGTGCGCAACCTACGACCTGCAGGCCCAGGACGGGTATGAATGCGGTCCAACACAAAATTGTAAACTTATTTAAAGCCTTTTTTTTAAATTTGCTCATCAGTTTTCATTAGTATTTGTATATTTAATCTTTGGCCCAAGGCAACTCTTTTTCTTCCAGTGTGGCCCAGAGACACCAAAAGGTTGGACACCACTACACCATTGTGAGTCCACCTCATTGTGTTGTATGGCTTCCAGGATCTGGAATCCTCCTGGTGATTGAGATGGGATGTGAGCCTGTGTTCTTGTCTCCCTTCTAGTAGACAGAAGAGGTCAAGGCAACTAGCGCTGAAGGCAGTCCTGGGGATGATTCCCATTGCTGCTGTGTGGTAGCAGTGGTTCCTTGGCAGGCCACTTAACTTTGAAATCCTCCATTTCCATCCCTATAATGGGGTTAACAGACATTAAGTGAAGGAGTGCATCAAAAGGCTTTGCACAGGGCCTGGCACATGAGTAAATGCTCAGTAAATGTTTGCCACCGTCAACATCAGACACCAGCATGGAAATGATTTCCCTCCCCCTTCTCTTCCTGTGGGAATCCCGGTGAGTCCTGCTCAGCTGCTTTGGTCCCTGTCTGTGCTGGTATTCCTTTGCCAGTTGCTGCTTTTCCTCGTGAACGTCTTTCTCTTTGTCATTCCTTCCGTGTCATGGGCTCTGCAGGTGAGGTCCTGGATGAGCAGCAGCATCCTTAGCATGAGGCCTGAGCATTTTTCTTTCGAAGTTGGTTAGGGACTGAATTGTGTTCCCCAAATTCATAGGTTGAAGCCCCAATCTCAATTTGGAGATGGGGCCTTTACGGAGATAAGTAAGGTAAAATGAGATCATATGGGTGGAGCCTTAATGCGATAGAATTAATGGCTTGCCTTATAAAAAGTAGAAGAGAAGGATTTTCCTTTCTTCCCTAGTGTGCACAAAGAGGTCCTGTGAGCATACGATGACATGGTGGCTATATACAAGCCAAGAGAAGAGGCCTCTGAATGAAACCTACCTTCCCAGTTCCTTGACCTTGAACTTCTAAGATTCCAGAACTGTGAGAAATAAACATCTGTTGTTTAAGCCACCCAGTCAGTGGCATTTTGTTGTGGCGGCCCCAGCAAACTAAGATAGCCGTTCTGGTGGATGGGTGCCTGCCTGCGGTTCTGTCGTTTCTAGGCTGTTGGTTCATTCATCAAAATGACCTGCAGAGTTTGAGGCTTATGTGGAGAATTTCAAATTTAGCAGGTCTGGGTTGGCTTAAGAAGTTACATTTCTAACAGCTCCCCCCTGGTGCTCATGCTGCTGGTGTGGAGACTCACCAGTCGAATTGTGTGGAAGAGGTTTCAAAGAAGAGCCCAGGAACGTGGGAAGGGATATTGGTTCCTCCATCTAACTGCGAAAGTCTTTCAACTCTTGAGAGACTTCATCCTCGCCACCTGTAAAATGGGGTTGCTGAGGCTAAGATACGTAAATCAAAGCTTTTGGCTCCTCCTCTGATCTTCATACAAAATGGTGAGGGAGAGGGTGGGGGGATGTTACATTCTTATAAAAAAAGAAGAAATAGATGAATGCGAAAGTATTTAAATAGTAAACTACAAAGCAAAAGTAAGTTATACCCTTTCTTTTCTTTAGTGGACAGTGAATTGTCATTTGATTTGCTGGCTGCTGGAACTTTCTTTATCCACTTCTCTTTTCTACTTTTCCCACCCCAGCTTTCCTTGAAAGCTAGACATTTTCGACAAGTTTTTGTTATTATTGCGTCTGTAACAAGACTTTGCTCCTTATCCTGGCTCTCCCTTGTCAGGAATATCTGTGGCTTTCTTGGTGATTGCGGCAGTGGAAATGACTGAGGTTCTAGTTCTTCGTGGGTAAGACTTATGACCATGCTTTTCATGTCCAGGGTGTACCATGTTGGAAAGTTCTTTTTTGGGGGGTTTTGTTTTGCTATGTTTAAAATGTTTTATGAGTTATAAGCTTTGTGTGAGTATATTATTATAGGCATATTGCATTTTCAGTGATATTGTTGACGAATAATAGTGATGCTAATCACTTAGAGTTGCAGTTCTTAAATTTTGTGATCTCAGGGCTACTTTATATTCTTATTGAGAAGTCTAAAGGGTTTTTGTTTATGTGTGTTATATTTATTGATGTTTATTATATTAGAAATTAAAACTTTAAACATTTTATTTAATTCATTTAAAAATAACATTAAATTCATTACATGTTAATATAAACATAATTTTTATGAAAAATAATTATTTTCCAAAATAAAAGTTTAGCGATAGTGAAGATTCATTACCTTATACTTTTATAAATCTCTTTAATGCCTGGCTCAAGAGAATACAGTTAAATTCTGATAACTGCTTCTGTATTACATCTTTTGTAATAAGTCGTTTTGGTTGAAGAACATGAAGAAAATATGGTATGCAGATTTGTAATGGAAAAGGAAAGAATAGTTGAATAACCTCTTCAGATAATTTGATATTACATTAAAACTATAAGGAGAGGTTTCTTAAAGCTTAGTTGCAGCATGGAATCTGAAATCATATCAACGAAATTTTTATACTTAGTTTCATTAAAATTCATTGATGTACCTTACACTTTAAATAGATCTTTTATCTTTACATGGTTTTGTAGCTAATTTGGAAGATGTTGGTTCAGTGAGTTACATAAATCTTTCATGTGTTGACATATTTCATTCTGCAATATTTTTAAAAATCACATTTGTTAACATCACTAGCTAATAATCAGAAAAGTCTTTAAGTATTGGAAAGCTGCCAAGTTCAAAATGGTGGATACAGATTTTCCAAAATTCTGATTTTGCAAATTTTGTCATTGGCAACAAAGCTGTCAGTTGTTTTCCTTGAAGTAACAGACTTATTTTGTTCATTTTTGAGAAAATGCCTGACAAATGCTTAAGTTTGAATAACCATAATTTGTCAATCATTTTTTCACAAGTAAAAACAGTGTTCTTTGAAAAAAGCTTGCAACTCATTTGCACAACCTGTTTCTTAATCTACCTTGAACTCAATGGTTTATGACCTTAACCACAATCTAGAAGGATACAGGTGTATAGAAATGGTGGCATAGAGGGCAAAAATATTTTTGTGTATGGAAGACTACTCAGATATTTTGGGGACACAAGTACTCTGCTGGTCAAAAGAAAAAAAATTCTTATAACATTGTTGACTTAATACACCAGACATTATGCAAATGAATGTATACTTCCTTCAGTGTAGTAATATTGGAGACCGGACACAGCATTCAGTGATAATGCCAGTGGTTAAAACGTTTTTAGAATGCCTCCTTATTTGGAATTGCTTCAAGTTATGATTTAAGTTTACTGTATAGATTGTGTTTGGATATACTGTTTTAAAATTGTATTGCCTCAAATGTCTTAAAATTTTCTCAGTGATATATAAATACAATTGTCTAGTCTGAGAGGATGCTGTTGTCTAACTGAGAATAAGGGGCATATATTCTTTAGTAGTGTAGATATTTATTACAGCAGGACCCAGCACTAGTCCTGGAGTCTGAGATGTGTGGTTGAGTCTTAGCTCGCTCTCTGACTAGCTGGATAATGTTGAACAAAGCATTTACCTTCTCACTATTTCTCTTGAGTCTTAGTGCTCATGTTCTGTGATTCCCAGATACTAGAGGCATGAAAGTAGGATTCCCTTCATAATCTGGGAAGGAGACCGTGGAGAACCAGCTTGGTAGCCTTCCTGTCTCTCCCCACCAGCCCTGTGTCTGCGTTGGTAAAATACCAGGCTTCCTGTGGGGATGTTGTTGTTGCTGTTGTTTTAAGATTTTATTTATTTATTTTTAGAGAGAGGGGAAGGGAGGGAGAAAAGAGAGGGAGAGAAACATCGATTGGTTGCCTTGCGCACATGCCCCAACCAGGGATTAGGCCCACAACCCAGGCATGTGCCCTCACTGGGAATTGAACTGGTGACCTTTCTCTTTGTGGGATGCCATGCAACCGAGCTGTGCTGGTCAGGGCTGTGGTGGTGATTTTTAAAAGAACTTTTTGATTCTTAATAGGGCGGAAAAGTTCAGAACTTGCTGTAACACCATTTGAGTTTCATACTTTTCAGTTCCATAGAGTTAGCCAGTATATTTGGTGGGTGAAACTAGGAGCAGAGAAATCTTGGTGCCTAGGCTAAGGTTGGTGCAGAATGGGGAAAAACAACTAATGTTTACTCTGTTTCCTGTGTGCAGTGTATTCTGTTAATGGTCACTTCTGACGACTAAGTGAAAACACTTCTAAGCAGCCCTTTGGGGGACAGGGGGGATGGAATACTTATTTTCTTATTTTCATAGATGATAAAGCTGAAGTCCAGACTGCTGCTTTAACTTGCCTGAGGTAGAGACAATGTTTGAGCCGGGTATAACAGCTGGTATTCCCCAAATTTCTGGATGCTGATCTTTTTCACCTCCCTCCACAGCCCTGATATTTCTTTTTTCACTTTTTCTCTGTGACTGTTTTCAGCTTTACCCCAAAGTGTTGAAGAGTTTTTACAATTGACCACCATTCATCTTTGCTGAGATGTGGTGATTTTATAAGTAAACTTTTAACATTATAAGCTTAATTTTTGACAATGATTAATAAAAGATAAAGATGAAAACATGGTGATGTGAAATCACAAACTTGTGTTGGAATGGTATCCTCTCAAGGTTGTTAGTTGTGTAAAATTGAGGGCGGGCCACCTTTGGGATGAGTTCAGAAATAAATGACAGGATGTGCACAGCAGTCAAGTGTTTCCAATTTGCCATTCCATATCAAGAGCTAGAAACTCAAATTTTTGTGGATTATTTATTGAAAGAACTCTTGTTTTTTAATCCCTTCAACAAGCATGTTTGTGCACCTGCTTTATCCTAGCCTCGTTGATAAGTACTGGGGGATGAAAAGTGTCAGCATGAGAGGTCGTCCAGGAGCGCCCAGCCTGGGGCGGGGTACAGGGCCCTGTGGTGGTGGTGGAGTCTCCCAGCTCCTTCCGGCCTCCAGGACCCTGCACATTGCAAAAGGAGTGCTCTGGATTCCAGATGGGGGCCACATACTGGTGGTAGGTTGTTACAGAAAGACATATTTTAGAGAAATGGTGTGTGATCTCTTCGGACAGTGTTCAGAATTGTAGAAGCAGAGGTCAAGGATGGTTTGAAGATTAAATTACTTCTCTTGATGAGGGAGCTCTTCCACCTACCTGCATGGTCAGGTAGTCTGAGGAAAGAAATGTCCTAAAAAGCTAGACCTGCAAGACTTAATTATAGTGGTGAATGAAAAAGTTATATATTTTTATATTACTAAGCATATTTTTGAAGTAGTTAAGTCATCCTCCAAGCATTCCTGAAGATTACAGTTAACATTAACCTATTTTATTATTGGAAAAAGAAATTAAAGAGGTTACTTCTCATTCAGGTTTGTTCAGCAAATAAATGGGAAATGGAAAGAATATATTTAGTATTCAGTTTTTACTTCAGGGCTCTATAGGATGTCTTGTATAGCTACATTCTGAGCCATTTATTTGTTAATTTAATGCAAGGATTGCAGATGTGTGGCCCTAAGCTTATATTGTTAGTGATTAGGGAGAGATCATATGCTGCCAGCCCTGTTTAGGAGTGAAGGTAGGGAGAGCTTTTACTTTTCTGAGAAATTTCCTTCAGGTGATTGCTTGGTCTTTGGACTAACGCTCCAGACGTTCAAGAAAGGACCTCGGCAGGTGTCTGATGCCTTTTTTTTTTTTTTTTTTTTTGAATAGAGGGGTTGCCTGCCACCCTGACTTCCTTTCTCTAGGTGGGCTGCCCTTTCATAGCATTGAAGAAAATGTGTTCTGAGAAATGATGGTTTCCTAAGCTGTGTAAACCAGGTGCTAATTTACCTTGAGAGAGGAATAGTTACTTTAGAATTATTAGTGCTTCCTGGGTAATTTTACATTTACATAATTATTTACGTAATATCGTGTTTGGTTTATCTGTGTAATTGCTTTTTACCAGTTGTCTGTGCTTCTTGAAATTTTGATTATTTTTCTACCACTAGAAGTGTAAATTTCAGAAGAGGACAGCTAATACCTCGCATATTTCTAATTGGAAAGCTACTGTCTTAGAGTGGAGGGTGTTCACCATTTTGTTTAGCCCCTTTCCACCTCCTCACCTCCCTGCTCTACGATGAGAAGCAGGAATCAGAAAGACATAGCCTCACTTGGTTGACATATTTTGTATATTTAAATTTCTCATGTAAAAGGAGAAAGCGATCCATCTGCATTGTGTCCTAATTATGTGCCTAGTACTGGGTTAAAGTGCTTTATATATACAATCTAACTTAGTCCTAATGAATTAGAGGGAGGTGGTATTATCTATATTTTAAAAACAAGAAGAGGAAGTTCTAGAATGTATGTTATTTCAGAGTGAGTCTCAGAACTTAGTGGGTTCATAGTGCCCTCTGACTATGCTGTTTTGTTCTGTTTTATTTTCTAGGTCTTTTGTGGTTCCATACAAATTTTAGGATTGTTCTATTTCTGTGAAAAAATGCCATTAGAATTTTGATAGGGATTGTAGTGAATCTGAGGATTGCTTTGGGTAGTATGGATGTTTTTAACAATGTTAATTCTTCTAACCCACAAGCATTTATTTGTGTTTTTTATTTATTTAAATATTTTTAAAAGTTTGTTTTAGAGAGAGGGAAAGGGAGGCAAAGAGTGAGAGAAACACTGTTGTGTGAGACATCAATCAGTTGTCTCTTGCACACCCCCAGCCAGGGACCTGACCCACAACCCAGGCATGTGCCCTGACCAGGAATTGAACTGGGGACTTTTTGGTTTGCAGGACGTCACCCAACCCACTGGGCCACACCAGTGAGACTGTTTTTTTCCTTTAAAACTTGAACCTCATAACTGTAGGCTCCTCCGAATTCAAGAAGCCAGCTGAAGCCTCTTCAGTGAAACCACATTTACTTCATGTTTACTTAGTTGTATCTGCACCTTTTCCTCGTCCCGGTGGAAGAGGCAGATTCTGCCCCGTGTGTTCTGGATTTTCTCCCACTTCCTTTCTCTGGAGCTCATGTCCTTAATTGTCTCCCTTCTTTCTATGTCCCTTCGTAGACCTTTTGTTTTCTCTGCCTTCTCCTATTAGTGTTTATGTATTTTATCTAACAAATGCTTATATAGTGCTTACTAAGTAACAGACACTGTTCTAAGTGTGTTACAAATATTAATGCACTTAATTCTCTTAATAACCCTATGAAGTAAATACTGTTATTACCCCTGGTTTATATTGAGGCACAGAGAGACTAGGGAACTTAACTTGCCCAGGGTTACGTGACTTGTGTATGGACCCAGTCCTATTTCTCTCTTGTAAAGTAGACAAATAACTAGTCCTTCATCGGCCTACTTCCACTGCAGCTGGCCTTCTCTTTGCCTGCTTGGACAGAAGTTGGAACCCATGTCTGCTGTCTCTCTTCACCCGTTATCACCTTAACTTGAGCATGGGAGCTTCTGCCTCCTCTACTTTATGGAAACTACTCTTAAATTTAGCAGTATCTACTCGTGGTATTTGATGGATACTTTTATGTTTTCTCTAGAGCATTTGAATTTGTTGATCACTTCCTTAAAACTCTTTTGGTGTTTGCTTCTGTCTTGCTGGCTGACTACTCAGCCTGTCCCGTGTCGGCATTTTTCAGGATTCCATCCTGTTCTCGTCACTCCAAACATATTCTCTGGGTGATGTCCACTCCCAGACGTTGCTTTCCTTCTGTTTGTCAGTGACTTGAACAGCCATGTCTTTAGCTAACCTTTCTCTCTTGAGCTCTTCGCTTTCATATTGTGCTGCTCACTGGGTAGCTCCCTATGAATTTTCTCTACGCCTCTCCCTCACCACATGTAAACTCTACTTCCCTTCTGTTCCCCAGGTTTCAGTGAGTGGTATTACATCTGCTTGGATACCCAAGCCAGAGTTCTGTCATTTTAGACTCTTCTTCATCCCCCAGCATCCAGTCAGAAACGAAGTCACATATTGGGTAGTTCTGTCTCTTGAGTATCTCCTCTCTTTCCTTTGCTGTACCGTTGTCTCTTACCTGAATTCCTGTAAGAGTCTTCAGACTGGTTTTCTTGGCCCTTGTCTTGTACCATTCCTGCCTCTCCCACTCTGTGATACACATTTTAGTAAGGGACATTCTTTCTAAAATGTACATCTTTCTAAACAACATTAATTCAAAAGTTTTTGCATGACTTCTCCATGAATTTAGAATGAATGCCAAGGCCTTCCATTGTCTGTCCTCCATGTAAGCTACATTGAGATATTTGCAGACATCTGAGTGTATTCTGCTTCCCTAAGCCTCAGGAATGGATTTTTAGTCCCCTCTGCTCCCTGCTTGCACAGATTCTCTACCTGCCAATCTCCTTCTCATTGTTTAGGTCTCAACTTAGACTCCTTGAGACCAGCACTGCCTGTAAATTTTCTGTCATGATCAAAAATGAGCTCTGTATTTTCTGTGTCCATTTTGGTAGCCAGTAGCCACATGTGGTTGTTGAGCATTTGAACATGGCTAGTGTTGCAGAGGAACTGGACTTAAAATCTTATGTAGTTTTAATTAATTTAAATTTAAATAGCCATGTGGGGCTAGCAGCTGCTGTATTGGACTGCATAGGGACTGTTGGGAGGGGGACCTGTGTGCTTCTTGGCATTCTGTTCTTACCTTTACCAAAACACTTGCCCCAAGAACAATAAAAGAGCTGGTAGTATTGGAGGGGCCAGAAAAAATTCACAAAAAACAAACTCAGAAAATCAAATTACGTATATGTGAAGACATAGGAATATTACAATGCAGAAAAATCATTTTACCAAAAAAAAGATTGTGATTTATCAAGAACCAGTTACTTTCAGCATATTCACATGGCTACTTCTTTTATACTGGATTTACATCTGAAATGCTTACGTAGAAGCTGTGGGCAAAGAGGCTAGGTGAAATTAATTATCAAACTTTACTTCAACCATGTTAGCTTTTGTGGACGTCAGATAGCATTATAATTTTTCATGTTACTTGATATTAGATTGTTAGCAAATATCAGTGGAACTTAAAATATGTGAGAGCAGTATGTAGAGATCTTTGAACTTTTTTAAGGGAAAAGATGTTCAAATATAACCAATGAATAGCATTTAATGCATTTCTTTCTTGGCTGTACATATAGGTAGAATGGAAAGTTGAGAAGAGATTGCCTAGTTTTTTGGATCCTATTGATTGGAAACTGTCCTAGACCACGCTGATTTGGGAGATCCTCTCTGAAGGCTGGGGATGGTCATTACACAAAGAAGGAGTTGTAAAGCTAGAATATTGTTACCAGCATGTGGTTCTCCTTTTAAAGGGCACAATACGAGGAGAGAGATGGAAGTGGCTTTAACCCCCTGTCCCACCAGTTTCCCTGTGTGAACAGAATCTTAGGAAGTCATACTGACTCTGCCATGTTTTTGTGACCAGAGGAAGGTGTGTTAGTAATATACGGAGATATTAAATATTTTTGAGGCACTGGGTCTGGCATTGGGATTACAAAGCGATAGACATAAAATGCTGGGTCTTCTTCTTCGATGCACTCACCTGTCTGGACACTCTGGGCATATTTATAGAAATATAATGGGGGAAATATACATGGTTCATGATGAAAGAATATTGAAATATAGTCTATGTTCACAAGTTAACCTTTCAACAGGACATCATTTATTCACAGAAAACTATGGAGAAATGAAAAGAATTCTTTCAAAAGTAAAATAACAAAAATTTAAATTCATCATACCATAAAGTTATAAATGATAGATTAAAAAAGGTATTAGTTGCTAAGCTTAAAAAAGGTACTAGCGGCTAAGCTTGTATGCAGCCAATAGAAATTATTTGGATATTGATGACATAAACAATTTTAAGTACAAAATAGTATTTAAAGACTTTTTCTTTTACCATGATGAGAAAAAAATTTTTTCTCACTGTTTTAGGGTTGTAGAGTTTTTAGTTGCTAGTAAATCTTGGCAGTTGAATGTGCAGAGCTCTCGACAAGTGACCACACTGGAGCACAGAGGGCTTGTGGGTATATTTTTGCAGCAGAAACCTCAGAACATTGTTTGCTCTTTCTACGCATAAAATGCATGCTGAAGTTGTAGTATAGGCAGTAAAGTATTCTGTTTAACACAGGGCACTTTGCTTTACATACAGAATCATTAAGGCTGTTTTAGAAACTTTGAGATGATGTTCGTCATAGCCTCTGGTCTTTAAAGGCAGTAAGCTCCTCTAGCATAGTTAGAAACTTTTATTTATATTCTTCAGAATTGTATACAGGAAAAATTGTGAATATTTTCAGATCACCTCTGAGAAATGGGCATGAAGTAGAGAATTTGGTATGTTTAGGATGTAATAGATATGGAGGAGGAAATTTGAAAAATGTGGGTAGACAATATGATGTAAATACTATTGCTGATGAAAATTATTTAGATTGCTTATCTGGATTATTTTATTAGCAACTGATGTATAATAGTTAAACTCATTGAAACCATACAAATGGGTAGATGGAGCAGTCTGAGGCCTTAGTAGACTCTCTATTTTAAAGCTAAGTATCTGGCTCTTTTAGTATTGTTAGATTAAATCAAGTACAAATTCAATTGTAAGGCTTCATTGTTAGCCTTAAGTTATATTGATCACGCTCATTATGCAAAACAAATGTCACACCTGGTAGAAGCTTATTTTCTCACTTTGCCTCTTTCTCATAGTACAGTCTCTTTCTTACTTGCTAACTTCAGGTGAACTTAATCTGTGATCAAAGTGGACACAGTGTAGAAATTTATAACGACATAAGTAGGATCCCTTTTCAAACTAATATAAAATTTATTTGCACATTAGAATGATACCCCAATATCAGGAACCTGGTACACTCATGTAAAAAGTACTTAAAATTGGCTAGCTGAATGATATTTATGGGAAATATATAAAGCAGTTCACTGCAATCAGCTTTCAGTTACATTAGAAAGTATGGCACAGTAAAATACTAAAAGAATTTGCTACAGAATGTATTGTAGTTTTTTTGAGACAGATTTCAGTTGTGACTTAATTTACTTAGAATAGTATAAAAGATATTTCATGAAGTTTTCCCCACAGTGCACAGCTAATCAGGGGAGGGAAGCTCAGAAGATTTCTGGGTAATAAGGAGAGGGGCCATTTTAGGGTTGAGCTTTGCTGTGGGTGCAGGAATATATAAAAAAAACATACAGAGTTTATGGATAATATGTTTGTCTTTTTATCATGTTCTAATATAATGAAGATATTTAATTTGGGTGAATGATAAAGCATGCCTCTTTAGCTGCATGAAATTGATAGCTTAGCTTAACAATAGTTATTTTATCATAGTTTTTGATAAACGTTTTGATTATCAAATAATGTCGATTATGGTAGCATGGTAGAACCTACTCAAGTATATGATAGCATAGGTATAGAAAAATGTTTCTAGCTTTGTTGGAAGTCATAATGGTTATGAAATAGTAGATGCAAAACTGTTTACTATGTGTTCTAGCCTTATTTCCACTTGCTTTGTCAAATATTTATTTGCAATAGAAATTTAATACTGTAGTTACTGAATGTTACATTTTCTTCCCCTTTTTTCTATAGGTTTATCTTTTTGAGACCATGTGCAGTTCTCCAAAATACTTTCTCCAGTTATCTTCCAATGACCTCCTCAACAATTGCTTCACTTTATGTTGCTTGCTTCTCTGATGGAAATTTGAAATTTTATAATTCCTATATATTTCTCTTTTGCACAAAATATGGCATCTTAGAAAACTGTTAGAGGTTACTCTATGACCTTGGTGTGTCCTGTGACACCATGCCTGTCCCTGCTCAGGTTTATTCATGATGGATAAGTCTCCTCTCATCACATGTGCTCTGCTCTAGCAGGGAAAATAGATTAATTATTTTCAGCTGCGGTGTCACCCAAGGTGGTTAGTTTTCTTCCCTTCCTTTTCCTCCCTCCCTCCCTCCCTTTCTCTCTCTCTCTCTCTCTCTCTCTCTCTCTCTCTCTCTCTATATATATATATATATATATGTATGTATATATATATGTGTGTATATATATGTATATATACATATGTATATGTGTGTGTGTGTGTGTATATATATATATATATATCTTCCTCTTCCTCTTTTTTTGTTTCTCTCTCACTCTTTCTTATGTTAGTAGTGTGTGTATCAGAGAAGGTGATACCCTTTCTCTCCCTGCATTTCAAACCAGACAGAATTGGGGACAGGTTTAAAACTCCCCTTGTGATATAGGACAAGGTCCCCCCTTTCGGCTTTCCAGAACCTTTTAAAATGCAAAAGAATGTGGCAAATTGCCAATCAGTTAGTTAATCATTGACAACTGTATAAGTATACAAAAAGCATGGTTCTTGCAAGAGCATTTGGCTGTTTGTTTTCCAGCCCCTCAGCTTGTTGCTCTTGTCCTACCTCGGTGTCCTGTGGTTTAGGGGTTTCTGATTGTCAGGCGTCCCTGGACAGAGGGTGGCCCCACAACTCCTTCCTTCCTACTTCTGGCCTACTCTCACTTTTTGTAGGTTTGACATCACCCAGATTTGGGGAGGGGTGGTGGTGGTGGTGCGTGTGTGAAGTCAGTAGCTTGAAATAGGTCTAGAGTAGGAAAATGTTTTCAAATGGTGATTTTTTTTTTATTAGGCCAATAAACATGTGGCATCATTTGCTGTTACAGACCAATCAAACTTTGCTAGTTTAAACTATCCCAGGATATTTTACAATATTAAGCAAGACATACTAGCAATGGCCAAATTTTGTAAAATTTATATTATTCTTATATTAGTGTGCACTATAAACATCCTTCACGTAGGTTGAAATACATTTTTGAAGTTTGATTTTTCCCTATTCCAAGTAAATTACACTAAAAAGTTTTCATTTACTTATTTTTGGACCTGTCTTTACTTGCTTCCCCCCCTTATCCATAATAAAATTAATTAGAATAGCAATAAAATGATATAGGGCAGATCCACATGCCTGACATAGGTACATATCTTACTACATATATAGATATGTACAGATATGTATGTACATCTTTTTCCTCATTTCTTTTCTGCCATATAATTTTGAGTGCTGTCAGTGTTATTAGAATGTGTACTGGTCTGTTGCTGGGACACTAAACCAAATGGAAAGATCACCCTATGGTGGGACAGACAGGTCAGCTGTTTGCTGGCATCTTCTCAGGGGTTTAGTTTTTGAAGGAGTTAATTTCTGGGAGTGATATTTCAATATTGAATTGCAGGGTATAAAGGCTTTTCTCTAAAAAGGACATTGATTTCCATGATTCTTGTGCTTTAGTGGCACAACTTACGTATTGGACAGAATGCACCTTTTGACCCATTTAGAAAAAAAAAATTAGTGCTGTGGCCGTGCACTTTCTATAAACTGTTAGTTGAGTGCTGTTTCATTAGTTGCCTTGAAGGAAAACATATTAGCCCCAATGCTATTATGTGGAAAAGAAAACCAGATCTTTATCTGAAGGGCAGCTCAGAATATTCAAGACTCTTCAAAGTTATGTAGAAATAACTGAAAGATTTCTGCAAGAAACATGTGAAATAGTGTGTTATGTAACATAGCATTAGATATTAATGTTAACAGCATGTTTGTCTTGCAAAAATGATTGGCAAGCAGGTAGAGGTATCTTTAAAATCAAACCACTTTTAGATGCCCACTCTTTGTAAACCATTATAAATTAAAATTTGTTGCTGAGAGTTATTCATAATTCTCTGGATAAGGTCAGTATTGTTTCTTTGTCAGTCACGAATGCCAAGACTATCTGTATTACTTGCTTTGTAAATTCTTTGGGACGATTTATTTCTTACTGATTATTTGTTCTCCCATTAATTGAAGAGTATTTACACCTATAGTAAAGAGGAGCTCAGAGTCTGAGAGCAGGACTCCTGAACTTAAAAATGTTTGGGAATCACTGGGGGCCCCTGTTAATAAAATGCAGATTCTAGGTCAGGAGGTCTGGGTGGACTCAAGATACTGCATCTCTCACCAGCTCCTAGGGAGGGTGCCTGTGGTCCCAGGAACCCCTTCAAAAGGCAAGAGAGGGAGGCAGGTAAACAAATAAGAACAATCATGTGTTGGTTTTGTAGTTGTTGTCCCTGGTGTGGTGGAAATCCCTGGGAGGGTTTCAAAATCACCCTGCGGGAGGGGAGGGCTGAGGGTTATGAAGCTTCTCTGGATGGGTAGTAACAAAAGAATTGAGACTAAAAGAGGCCAGACTGCACAGTGCGGATCGGGGCTGTGGGGTGGGGGGAGGTTGGAGTGGGGAGGTGGGGGTAAGGAGGCAGGTGTAGGAGCAAGGAAAGTGTGAGCATGTGAATGCATCATTGGCAGTAAACTTCCAGTGGTTTGTCAGACCTAGCATGGGTAATTGTGAATGTTTCCGTGCAGAGGGAAGGGAATTTGGGGATCTGATTACAAAGTGCCTTCCGCCATGCTGGAGCACTTGGACTTGATCCTGAAAGCTATGGCAACTTAATTTAAGGATTTTAATCAAGGAAGAGACATGATGAATTTTGTGGTTTGGAATAGAAGATCATTTAATTGGCTGTGTGAATGTGTTGATACCAGACTTGGACGAACCAGTCAGCCTGTAATGCTTTGTCCTTCACTGAACCACCCAGGCTTGACTTCTTCAGAGATAGTGTGAATTGAGAGGAGGTAGACTTGCGAGATATGTGGGAGGCAGAATCAGCAGGTTGGTGGATAGGTTGAATATGCAGGATATCTGGGACATTTATTACAACAGCAGGCTGTACAGGACAGGGACCACATCTGTGTTCAACTCTGTGTACCCAGTGTCTGTGAAATGCGTTATGCAAAGTAGGTACTTGTTAAATATTTTTTAAATGAGTGATGGGAAGGATCGAGGGTTATTTTCATCCTTTGGCTGGGTGGGAGGTGTGGATGGAGATTACTATTTATCAGCTACAGGGAATACGGACATAAAGCATAGCATTACTCTATATAATACCAATTCTGAGCATAGTTTTCCCTATTAAAATATATATACCTTCCATTAATATCAGCAAAATTGGAGATTACCTAGTGATATAAATGGTAACTAGCTATAAATGCAATTCTTATTCCCCTCTTTTTTTCATTTGGTGCTTGGACTAATATAGATCTTCTGAAGGACTTCAGGTCCATTTTTGTCCTTTCTGCATCCTTTTCTTCCAGTAAAATAGTGTATGAAAATAATGTACAATACCACTAAGAAAAATAGTGACCTTACTGTAGTTATGCAGATTTTTAGTTGTAAAAATTAAGCTTGCAAATTATTAAAGGGCAATGGTAATGTGGCACTTATAAGTGGAAAGGATATTGAAATGAATATTCCTAAGTGCATGAATTTTGTGTTGTTGAGAATCATTCCTAACATAATAAAAATTATTTATTAAGAAATAGAAATATATGTTGGGAGATAATACAGAAAGGAGATAATTTATAGGTTGAAAATATGGTTAATTAACATAAAATATATATGGAAAGACTACTATAAATTTTCATCACAGGGGTAGGTGTAGACCTTTGAAAGAATATTCATTTCTGAGCAAAATATTTTTCATCCAAGAGAATTGCTACTATTTGATACAGTTTTTGTCTAAAAACGTTACCTTTAAGAAAAAATATATAGCTGAGCTGTCCATAGAATATTCTGCAATGATGGAATTTTCCATATACACACAATAGCCACCAACTCCACGTTGCTTTCGAGCACTTGAAAATGTAGCTTATGCAGTTGAGCAACTGAATTTTAAATTTTATTTAGTTTTAATTAATTTAAGTAGCAACATGTGGCTAGTAGCTGCTATGTAGGACAGTACAGACACAGCGAATTGGCACCACCCATGCATAGCAATGAGGAGGAAAATGTGGTCTTGGCCAGGGGGTTCAGGAAGAGTATCATCTGGTTCATAAGGCAAATCTGGAATTGACTCGTGGTGAGCTGATGTTCTGAATTTGGAGGCATTTTCTGATTCTTTATCTGGGTCATTGTCCTTGGATGAATGCCTTCTCCCATGGCAGGCCATGGCAAGCTTCAGCCTGCCTAGGTTTTCCTCTTCCCCCAGCTACTTTTGGGGGCCACTGGTATGCTTTCCCCAAGCTTCATGACCTACCTGAAAGGACTTCCACTTTGAATAGAAACTGAGCAGTACTGAACCCTTCATCTTCTGTGTGTTCACCCATCAGCTCATGAATGCTTCCCCTCCCTTGATATGATTTGTACCCCTGATGATCAAGACTTCTTCATGGCTTGTGCTGAGGGTGGAGATGAGTGTTTTTCCAACTGCTAAACACTCCCCTGGAAATTCTGATACATGTTTCACTGGGTCCCAAGCATCATTGTCTCACTTATGTTCTATATCCCAGGTTCTTTGGAGGTGGAGGAGAGAAATTTAAAGAGAACAACTAGAAGTGAAGCTTTAGAACAGTAATAGTCTTCAGCATCTGACAGGCAGTCATCCTTTAACGTTGCACTTGCCCAGGTGTTGGATATTTATGAAAAAAGCCTCCTTTGGATGGCATTCTACCATGTG
This sequence comes from Mormoops blainvillei, assembly GCA_004026545.1. Taxonomy (NCBI): domain Eukaryota; kingdom Metazoa; phylum Chordata; class Mammalia; order Chiroptera; family Mormoopidae; genus Mormoops; species Mormoops blainvillei. Next base: position 348,652 of record PVJD01000158.1, on the reverse strand, counting down.
AAAGGTTTTTGTATTCACCTATTTCCTTGCTAGCTTTCCAGGTCACTGTGATACCAAATTAAAACGTGGCTACACAGTAGTTAAGCACTGATTACAGAAATTTTGGGAGGTCATAAATTCACTTCAAAATGTTAATATATAGTTTTGCACAACTTACTTCTTTCATCTTAGTTTATTGTACACCCTTTGCATCCATCTCTCATTATATGTGCTGTTTACTTGGTTTCTTTTTTTAGATCTGCTTATTTTTTATCCTGCTTATTTCCAGTGAAATTAACTAACGGCTTTAATGTGGTGCTAATATGTCTTGCTTCCTAATATTTATTATAGATTGTATAAATAAAAAATTTTTTTGAAGGAAACTCTTCTATTTGCTAGTCTCAGTAATTGTTTTAGTGACTTATCTGAGTAAAAAGGACCTGATTTGGGCCTTTAACATTTTGTCCTCTCTGGTAAGGTGCCATCTCATCTATACAGTTATCGTTCATCTTTGGGAATTGTTTGCCATTAAAATAGCTTGTGGAAGATGTTTACCCTTCTCAGTCTGTAAAAAGGCTTTTTCATCTGTTAAATGAAGAGGGGTGTGGATGAGAAGTCCTCCAAAGTGCTTGCCAGCTCTAAAACGTTCACAGTTGGTTTCACAGTAAGTCTTTGCAGTGGTGGCGATTCCATCAGCCGAGCTGTCTCCTTGAGGCCCCTTCTCACCCTAAACACATGTACGTTCTGAACTCGTTCTTGTCTCAGAATATACTTGCCAGTAGGGCACGGTGTCTCCTGCTGTGTACCTTGTACCATCACACAAAGCTTAAACACTTTGCCATCATAAATTACTAAGAAATATTTTGTAAAATGATGTCCTAAGTTTTATAACTTAACCCCCAACTCTTAATTATTATTTAAGAGGTTGATTACTTGGAGAAAAATGTAAACTCTGTGAGGACAAAGGAAATTTTGTTTGTTTTTATTTAGACATATCTCTGCACCTATACCAGTGCCTGGATCATAGTAAGTGCTAATTAAATACGTTTTGAATAAAAAGTGTGATTTGAGATTTAACTTGTTTTTTGTTTAACACCAAATCAAATATAAATCCGACTTAAATATTTATTACCCAGGTAATAATTATGAGAATTACTTGATAACGCCAAGAATTTGTACCTCTTTCTTCTTTTTAACAATCTATAAATATGCTATTCAGTAAGGTAGCCACTGGCTCCATGTGTACATTTTTGACTTGAAATGTGGACAGCAGGAATTGAGAGATACTTGTGTGAAGTACATACTGGGTTTCAGAGACTTAGTACCAACAAATATAAACTATCTTACTCATTTTTAAAATATTGATTGTATTTTGTAGTGATAATATTTTGCATATATTGTGTTAAATAGAAATTATTAAAATTAATTTCACTCTTTTTTTGGGTTACTTTTTAAATGTGGCTATTAAAAAATTTTGAATTACATACGGTTCTGATTTGATGGCCCATTGAATAGTGATGATCTAGACATAGAAATGTAGGCATTAAGTGTAGAGAAGGGAGCAACCTTCTAAAAGAAGTTTTAAATGAACATCTGCTAGAAACAAAATTGTATGTTGCAGCTGTGACTTGGGAACATGGGTATTCAAATGGCCTTGATCAAATTTAAAAAGACCAAAATAAATTAATTAGATTAGCTCAAATGAGAAATATGAAATCCAACTACCAGATGGATTCCTAGCATAGTCACTGGCAGAGTCTTGAGGTCAGAAAAGGGGCATGAAGGCGGTGGTGTGTGGTGGTTGCCTGAGCAAGTGCAAGCAGTCACTAATGGCTGACTAAACCAGAGTTTTGAACTTCTTTGCCCAGAGCTATCCTGATTGTGGTCACAGTTGTGGTGAGCAATGTGTTTACTTGATTCCAGGTAATGGTGGTGGTTTCCGTGCCACTGGAAAATGGACTCTCATGAGAGGCAGTAAGGAAGTAGAAACCCAAGAGTCAGGTAGGGTTACTTTCAGTGAGTGTTCTGTTTTGTCCCTTTCCCACGCTGGTTGGCACACTCTTTTCCCCCTCTGCTCAATTTCATTGCCTCTTCTCCAGGCTGGCCAGGTCAGTCCCCTGGAGCTGGCTGGGAACCCCATCCAGTCAGTAGCATTTCTTCCCATGACATGTGGTAGACCCTGGAGGATGTGGCCGTTATCCTATAAAAGCAAGGCCATCAAGGACATATAAGTAGACATTGCGTTCCTGAAGCTAATTTGAAAGGTTATTTTGGTAAGTGGTTAGTCTGCATGGCTGGTTTAAGCTATTATCAAGTCCATTTCACTATTTATTTCCTTGAAAGCTAGAATGAGCCTTGAATAAATGAAGACTGACTGCTTAGGCTTTTTAGAAGTAAATTTAATTTATAAGTATTTGTTTTATTTCGCCCTGGAGATTTCTCCTCCTCTTTCTTTTGGATTTTAAAGTAGTTGTGTAGTAAAGCGGCATGTCTGTAAATAAAATGGCTTTTTGCTCATCTTATTTTCACCCATCTGATCTGTTTTTGGAGAAGGTACATAAGAAGATTCATGGCAGTTAGTGGCAGAGTGAGGAGACCTTTGACTTTAGCTGACAGCTGTCACCTGAAAACTACAGACCTAGAGGCCCCCTCAGGTGTTATGTCTGTAGTGCTGACAGTGAACAGGAATGTTGTTTACATTTTCTGTAAGCAAAATTCTTCCCTTGTTAGGGACGTGTTACAATAGGGCAGCAGAAACTGATTTTTTAAAAAACCTTTTTGGTGAGCTCTCATTGGTGTTGGGGGGTCCATTGCTCATCCTCATGCACACAGAGAAGGGTGTCAGTGGGATTTATGACTGAGCCTGTGTAGAACATCGCTCTGGGAATTCTTCCATAGAAACTTTTCTCAAGTTGGTCAGTATCACACAGCGCTTCATGTGCTTATGAAAGACGAAAAAAATGAGTTAAATTCCATAGATGTTTAAGATTTCAGACATTTTTTCCTATGTGAATTAGTTCTTTATTAGGTTGTTCATTTAATTAGCATTCAACAAAAATACTCTCCTGTTTTGCTTGTTGAAACATTCTTTAAATCAGTTATATTAATTGGACACAAAATCTGTTAGGAACTGTTTGAATAAAATGCAGAACATTAGATAGAGTATAATGTGTGCTGTACACATAGGATGCTGATGGATGGACCTGCCCATTTTTCCCCTACCTGGTCGTGTCCTGCCTTATCCCAAGAGGTTAAGACAAGGGTAAGGGCTTCACGGACATATCTCTATATCTCTGTGTCTATGTCTGTATCTGTGTCTGTATCTATCTATCTATCTATCTATCTGTATTTTATGTATGTATGTATGTGTATGTATATGTATATATGTATTTTTGGATATTTTGAACTTCATTCTCATAAAAGAATTTTCAGTTCTGACCAGTTTTGGGGATAGTTTTCTGTTTCTGTTGATGAGAATAGTCATAGAAACTGCTCATCCAGCTAGAGTCTCTCTGAGTGGTCACATGGGCCCCTGGTTTACCCAGAGCCCAGAGTCTCTGGGTGAATAATGAGTCTGTGATTGGACTTCCTTTGCCGGCAGTGCAGACAGGGAACGTGGTGGGCCCAGAGCCACAAGTGAAATTGGTCCTCTTGGAGAATGAAAGCTTTTCTTCTGGTCCTTTCTGAATCTTGTATATTCCTGCCATTAAACGTAATGAAATTATGAATTTATTATACTCCAACACTTGCTTTCCAACATCGTTATGGCCACTTTTTCATTCGATGCCTCCGTTGCTGTTACATAGTTGTAGGTGGGCTGCAAATATCTAATTTGTACTAAATGACTGATTTTGGTATTTGTATAATCCTCTAGTCAATTTAACTAAGTTGGGCTTTTCGCAGCCCTCCGTGCTGCGGCTGCTCATCTGATTACACTGCTCAGGGGAATAAGGTTAAGGGTGGGCTGTTGGTAACCAGAGCATTTCTAGGGCTTTGGTTCAGCAGATGGGCTGCTTGACTATATTCATACATCTGCTTGCCTGCTGTGGCAGCTGCTGCTGCTTCATGTTGTGTTCTTTTGTTCTGTTGTATCCAAGAATGGAATGCTAGGAAGTGGAGTGAATGGATTAATTTAAGGTTAAGGTTAGTGTTTTGCTTGCTTTCTAAGTAACCGATCACAATAATGCTTCTGATAGAAGCTAATGAGTTTCTCTTAAAGGGAACTAGGTTTATAAAATACAGCTCAGCAAGGGGGCTAGATTAATATTGTTGATGAAAACCAAATTCAAATGTGTAAAATACTGGCAGTTTTGTCATTTGTTCCTAATTCTTTGTTTTCTTCCTTCCTCCTCCCCACCTCCCACTCTCTTCCAGGACCTATATCCAGACTTTGCCTGACGCTGCAGGGTCCAAGAGAATTAAAGAAATATGGAATGACATGAAGAAGATTAGTTAAGGATTACAGGCTTTGAGGACGTACACCACGGTGAAGTGAAGCACAGACAAGCTCCTGGGCTGTAGTTTGGAGGAGCCGTGTGTTGGAAGAAGATGGCGGATCCAGGAATGATGAGTCTTTTTGGGGAGGATGGGAATATTTTCAGCGAAGGACTCGAAGGCCTTGGAGATTGTGGTTACCCTGAAAATCCAGTGAACCCCATGGGTCAGCAAATGCCGATGGACCAGGGCTTTGCCTCTTTGCAGCCACCCCTTCATCATCCCTCCACTAGTCAGAATCAAACCAAGTTGACCCATTTCGATCACTATAATCAGTATGAACAACAAAAGATGCACCTGATGGATCAGCCGAGCAGGATGATGAGCAGCACCCCTGGGAATGGACTCGCGTCTCCTCACTCGCAGTATCACACCCCTCCTGTTCCTCAGGTCCCTCACAGTGGCAGTGGCAGTGGTCAGATGGGAGTCTACCCTGGCATGCAGAATGAAAGGCACGGGCAATCTTTTGTGGACAGTGGCTCCATGTGGGGCCCCCGGGCTGTTCAGGTACCAGACCAGATACGAGCCCCTTACCAGCAGCAGCCGCAGCAGCCCCAGCCGGCTCCGTCAGGGCCCCCCACGCAGGGCCACCCTCAGCACATGCAGCAGATGGGCAGCTATATGGCACGTGGGGATTTTTCCATGCAGCAGCACGGTCAGCCACAGCAGAGGATGAGCCAGTTTTCCCAAGGTCAAGAGGGCCTCAATCAGGGAAATCCTTTTATTGCCACCTCAGGACCCGGCCACTTGTCCCACGTGCCCCAGCAGAGTCCCAGCATGGCACCTTCCTTACGTCACTCAGTGCAGCAGTTCCACCACCACCCCCCCACTGCTCTCCATGGAGAATCTGTTGCCCACAGTCCCAGATTCTCCCCTAATCCTCCTCAACAAGGGGCTGTTAGGCCACAAACCCTTAACTTTAGTTCTCGGAGCCAGACAGTCCCCTCACCTACTATGAACAACTCAGGGCAGTATTCTCGATATCCTTACAGTAACCTAAATCAGGGATTAGTTAACAATACAGGGATGAATCAAAATTTAGGCCTTACAAATAATACTCCAATGAATCAGTCCGTACCCAGATACCCCAATGCTGTAGGATTCCCATCAAACAGTGGTCAAGGACTAATGCACCAGCAGCCCATCCACCCCAGTGGCTCACTTAACCAAATGAACACACAAACTATGCATCCTTCACAGCCTCAGGGAACTTACGCCTCTCCGCCTCCCATGTCACCCATGAAAGCAATGAATAATCCTGCAGGTACTCCTCCTCCGCAAGTCAGGCCTGGAAGTGCTGGAATACCAATGGAAGTTGGCAGTTATCCAAATATGCCCCACCCTCAGCCATCTCACCAGTCCCCTGGTGCCATGGGAATTGGACAGAGGAATATGGGCCCCAGAAACATGCAGCAGTCTCGTCCATTTATGGGCATGTCCTCAGCACCGAGGGAGTTGGCCGGGCACATGAGACCAAATGGTTGTCCCGGTGTTGGCCTTGTAGATCCACAAGCAATCCAGGAACGGCTGCTACCTGGCCAGCAGCACCCTGGTCAGCAGCCGTCTTTTCAGCAGTTGCCAACCTGTCCTCCAATGCAGCCCCACCCGGGCTTGCACCATCAGTCTTCACCCCCACACCCGCATCACCAGCCTTGGGCACAGCTCCACCCATCACCCCAGAACACCCCGCAGAAAGTGCCTGTGCCTCAGGTAAGGGAACTCTGGTGTATAAAATGTAACTTGGTGAACTTATCTAGTAGAACTTTCCTTTAAACTTCACACAAAGCATTTTCATTATGAGATCCTTAATTTTAATCTTGTTAAGCTGCTCCATAATCTCATTTTTAAATATTACTCTATTTACTCGCTCATATACTGACTTAACGCATTTATTCACTTATTCAAAAAGTCTTGATTCCTCCTATCCCAGAAATTGTGCTAGGTGCTAAGAATGCATAGGAAACTAAGTTGTCACTTTCAGCAGGGAGGTGGACATTGGACTCAGGGCAAATGTCTTTTCCTTCTCTTTATATTCTTTCTATTTCTATCTTCCTTTCTGTTTTAAAAATACACATAAAACTGCAGTTTTATGTGTTTGTGGTAGTCCCTCCCACCTCTTTTAGAAAATTATAATTTATTTCCTTGGGAAGCCGCAAAATGTGTTCTTCTGTAAAATTTATTTTACCAACTGTTGAATGTTAGTGTGAATTTGAATTGCAAACCGTAGAAAATCACAGTAAATGGAGAAAGTGCTTGGTCTCTAAGGGACTTGAGTTCCCAGCACTGAAACAGGAGTCTTCCTCTTTGTAAGCTGGGGTTTTTGTTATCCTATAGAATTTAGAAGCAGACAGATTTAAGTTTTAACCTCTGGCATTCCCAAGGACATCTTTCCATTATAAATGTTGGTGTTTTTGTCTAGGAAAAATAATACCTATGTGTACAGGTTACTCGGAGTACTAGTAAAAAATATGTATAGCTCTTCCACTGTGATTGCAGCTCTGAGTTTGAATGGTACAATAGGTGATGTTAAAGCTGTAAGGCACAATGCTTGTTCTTTTTTTTTTTTTTTTAATCCTCACCTGAGGATATGTTTCATTGATTTCTTTTTAGAGAGAGAGGAAGGTGTTGTGAGAGGGAGTTGGGGTGGGGAAGATCAGTGTGAAACAGAGACATCAATCGGTTGCCTCCTGTGTGTGCCCTGACTGAGGAGAGAACCCACAACCTAGGTAGATGTCCTGACCAGGAATCGAACCCATGACCTTTTGTTGTACAGGATGATGCTGCAGCCAACTGAGCCACCCAGCCAGGGCCACAATGCTTGTTATTAATGAACTTATAACCAATTTGGGGAAACATGACCAATATGTGAAAATATAAAGCAGAGTAAAAGACCGCACATGACTATGTGACAGTTGTCTAGATGGAGCAAATACTTGTGGATAAGGGTGCTTGGAGTTTGGCTGGGACTTAGCTATGGAGAGTGACAGAGGATGACCTTTTGCGTTGGAGGATGACTTTTTGGGGTGGAGGATGATCAGTTAAATGGGGTATGGGAAGTCAAGCTTGCTGCAGGGAAAGGCAGGTGGTAGAGGTCTGGTATTCTGTTTTAAGGAATTTGCATTTCAGTGGGGAGCCAGTGAAATCCATTAGACAGTCCACAGGATGACCGCGGGACCAGAAGATGAATTGTAAGCCTGTGGTCCAGGCCTGTGAGAACAGTTCGGACCAGGGATTGGGGAATGGAACAGAAGGGATTGAAGCAATGTGAAAGTAAAAGGGTTTAGTTGGAAAACAAAGCTGATTGGGGCATCACAACTGGTGAGGCATTTAGAACAGAGACTCAGAAGCCTCAGTGTCAGATGTGTGGGGGAGGAGAGACAGGACTGGGGAAGCAGAGATCAGGAAGGACCTGAGGACATAGGACACGTAGGAGTTTGGGAGAAGCTCCCGTCAGAGGTCTGGCACACTTTTGTAGATTCTCAGGAGGAGACCTGAGGATCAATGGGAGCTGCCCTGCTTGCTGCCCAGGAGAGCCACTTCCTTTTTGCTCCTAACCTGCAGCCCAGGGGAAGGGGCTTCTGGAACCTGTGGTTCCTGAATAACTGGAAAGGGGAGGTGAGAGAGGCGGTCTGACAAGATGATGGGAGAAGAGGGCCTCGGGAAAAGAAGGGTGAAGGAAGGAATGGAAAAGATCAAACCTGGCCAATTTGTTTTCCTTTATCTCCACTTTACAGTAAAATGTTCCTCAAAATTTATCGAAGTGTTCTCTCCCTGAGGCCTGCTGTTCCTGAGATCTGTGGACCTGGGTGGCTTCTAGGGCAGAGACGAATGTGACCTCCTTTCCGGGAATTACTCTTTTGTTGTTCCTTGGGATGTTTCTTATTAAAGTAACGCATCTTTTCAGAACAGCGGTTCTAGATTTGTCCTTGTCCGATCATCTCTTTTCACTAGAGGGCAAAGCGTAGGTTGAAGGTGACACCCTGCGAATATAATCTGGATGGGAATTGTTGATCTCCTCCAGCTTTCCCAAGTATAAAGAGTACGAAAATCTCAATGGGCATTTCAGAGGATGAAATGAGTATGTGGTGTTTGGGTCATTGTGCACTGGAGGGTCCCTAGGGGCTGTGCCCTGGCCAGGTGTTGAGGGACATCAAGTATATTTCCCTTTTTCTTCAGCTCCTTCTCGAGTGTGCCATTTTGGAAAAATTCAGAACTGAAAAAGGGATGTAAACAAGTACATTTGAGGAATTTTTGTTATATAAGTTCAATTGCATTTTAAAATGTTGCTCATGGCATTTGCTTTCCTATTTCTGCTTAACATTGCATCGTCTTTAGATGTTGAAGCTCGTGGTTCTGAAAATAATACTGAGGAGGTGTAAAGTCTTGGGAAAAGCATTGACTTTAAAGTCAAAAAAGTATTAGAATCCCAGCTCTACTATTTATTAGTGTGGGGGCCTTGGGCAACATACTCGACTTCTCTGAGTGTCAGCTTCCTCGTCAGTAAAACAGTACCCACCCCAAAGTGTGTTGAGATCAAGTGGGGTAATAAATACCAGGTGCCTGGTGTCACGTTCAGCCTGTGGAGGATACACATTCTACTCTAGGTTTAATTTCTGATCTCTGGCAATGTAAGCCTTAAGTGTCATTTCACATGTAAATGCAATGTAAAATTACTTTATTTTTAAGGAACAGTTTAAATATTATGAAATATAGCCTTAGTTATAAAACACTGAATTTGATTTGTGCATATTTTACCCCCTTTTAGCCCACATAGCTGGATGTGGGATGTGATGAGGATAATGCTATGGGTAATTCAAAACGCTATCACAGAATCCTAAAACCTCTCTTTCTTTGTGAACGACTTACATTCTACTCTAGCAGATATATCTATCTAATCATGTTTTGCTTTTAGGACAACTAAACCTATTTTGCATTTCATATGTGACAGAATGGTGGCTCAAAACCATGCTGTGTAGCAGGGAAGCTATCAGAGCAGGTTGAGACAGTGATCCACATTGCTAAAAAATCATATTCAATAGGCTTGTTAACTTTCTTATCCTGAGCTTTTCACTTTTTAAAATTAGAAGTTAAGTGTTTAAAATGTATAGTGGGTTCTGAACAGATACTTTCTAAATTATATAGCATATTGAAGTTTGTTTAAAGAGAAATTTAACTTTATATGGAAGAGTCAACAAAGGAAAACATTAGATGAGAAAGGTCAGAGTTCACTGGTCTGTAATATTGATCATGATGCGTGGACATATTTAATGAAAACTCTACCACGGGTGTCCAGCCTGTGACCCACTGGCCACATGCAGCCCAGGATGGCTATGAATGTGGCCCAACACACAATCATAAATTTACTTAAAACATTATGAGATTTTTTTTGTGATTATGTGTTGCAGTGTACTTAATGTGTGACCCAAGACAACTCTTCTCTTTCAGTGTGGCCTGGGGATGCCAAAAGTTTGGATACCCCTGCGTCTAGACTGTCCTGATTACTTAATAAAATTTATATGGGAAAAAAGTCCAGCTTATTTTTTTTTCAATAGTTGATCAGGACAGTGGTTCCTGAATTTTGTTATCTCAGATCCCTTTATACTCTTAAAAATTATTGAGGACTCCAAAGATCCTTCATTTATCAGGGTTATATGTATTGATATTTATTGCCTCAGAATCTTAAACTGAGGACAGTTTGAAATATTTATCCATTAATCATTTGGCTAAAATAATTAGCCATTGCGTTAGCATAAATAACATTTTTAAATGAAAAGCAACTTTTCTAAAACAAAAAATGATGACATTGCTTTACATTTTCTCAGTTTCTACCATCTGCTTCTGCATACCATCTGCATGCAAGTCATGAGCCTTTGGAAAAGGCCACTTACTTTCAGAGAGAATGAGAATGAAAGGAAAATCACATCTCAGTGTCCCTATACAAACAGTTCTGAGCTCACAGACCCAGTGGCCCCTAGCCCCGCTCTGAGAATCTTGATTATAAAGGAAGAGTACAGGCTTTGAAGTAGAAGCACTAACTGATTACTGACTCTGTGACCTTGGACAGGGTACTTAACCTCAGGGCCTGGATTGCACTGTCTCTAAAATGAGGGTTGATATGCCTTTTTGGTTAGAGGCAAAGTGAGATTAGCAATAGAATCTTTCAGTACTTAACATGGTAGACACATTATCATTGGCACATGTTTGCAACTGCTTGTTGCAAAGTTTAAAAAATAATCCCAAGCACTTATGTTAGCATTAACTATTATAAGAGTTGTTTGACTTCATTTTCATTTCCTTGGTTTCAGGGAACAGCTATTAAATATCGAGGCTCCCTATGTACCGCTTATTGGGAGCCATGCAGAGATCTTGTTGTGGGAGGAGAGGTGGTAGGGGCAAGCCTCTCCAAGGAACAGCACGCTGTGGAGATAAACACTGCATGCTTTGGGAACAGCTCCTATCCCTGTCTTCTGGTGGGCGAGACTGAGGTCTGGGAGGGTGTTCTGGGTTAAGTGATGTCTTGGCTGATGTGAAGGATAGGTCCAGGTTGGGAGCAGGATGGGTAAAAGGGGAGGAAAAAGAATCTAAGGCTTAGGAAATATCCCTCAGTGTTACTGGAACATAGGGGCTGGGGTGAGGGGGAGAGAAGGCTGCATGGCTGGACCCCAGTGGGACCTTGTTGGTCATGGTGAGAAGCTTAGACCAGGTCCTATGTCCATAGCAGGTTTTTGGCAGGAACACTCTTTGTTAGCACCTGAGGAGTGGTTGAGAACAGAATGGAGTGTTTATTGGTGTGTGGTGGACAGAGTTGAGAACAACCTAGAAGGAAAGCACAGACATCCTTCTGTTCATTAGAAGAGCTTATCTAAGACTGGTTAAGTGGATTGTCCTTCAAGTTACAGGCAAAGCCAAGAGTTTATGAATAAGTTACACTGCACAAGTCTGCACAGGTATCTCACTTCATGAATTACACTCTCAGATGAGTGAGGTCTTGAAGAAATTTTAGGGTCTTCAACATTGTGTTCTCAGATAACATATATTGTGGATACATTTGTGCCTCTTTTATCAATTTGGTCCTGAAATCTAGTCGTAGGGAGGCAGAACAGAAACATAAAAAGATTTTTAAGGGATCATTGAAATTGAAATAATAATTTCTCTCTGTGTCAGTTTTCCTCTAAGACACTAAAAAAAAAAGCCTGGGTGAATCAGTGGTATGGCATGTCCAGTTCTTTGTCTTTCCCTGCTGCCTATGAATATCTTTAAAAACTAGCCTTTCTGGGAAAAACTTTCTCCTGGTAAATTTCAAGTAGACTCAGTATTCTACTGAAATTCTCTCATTTCACTCAGTAAATACAGGATTCCAGATATGAGCAGATTAATTGGCAACTACTTAGTAAATTTTATGGAGAAAGTGTTCTTGTATCTCAAGCTTCTGTCGTGTAAATTGTGATCAGAAGTAGAGAAAAGGCCTTTTTTAGTAGAGAGTAGATGTATCTCTATGAATACCACTCTTGACATAGTTGTATTTTCACACCCCCAAAGACATCTGGTGGAAATGGGGAAAACAAAATATCTCTTAAAAAAAAACCCAGCTCTGACCTATGTGAAATTCAGGGGCTGTTCAGAGAATAAGCACCCATAGTGAGACAGACATCAGTGGCACAGGCTGCCCCTCCAGTGCTCACAAGGAAGTGGGAGAGATCTCCACTTTTCCCACATGTTGGTGGCTCCCTGGTTGTTTGCTCATGACACCTTTTGGTTAAAACACGCCATCCATTTTTTATTGCTTTCGACTTTACTGGCCCTGTTCTTCATGAAGACTGTTAAGGTATTCTTCTGACCACCTCCACTTGTATACAGTACAGCTTAATGGGCACCTCCCTGCATTTGCCTTCAACATAGGTGGTTTATGCCAGAGGTCAGAGTTTCACTGGGTTAAAATGAAAAATACCACGTGTAGAGTTAAAGCAAAGGAAAAAATTCTACTCCATTTGTCCTTTCACCGTGTGGTCTGAAAGCAGGAGCTGAGCCACATGCTAAATGGTAGCCTTGCCTCTTAGTGTCTTTTAATTTGTAAAAAAAAGTATTGTTTTTTGTGACTATCAAAATTTTTGTGGGTAACAAGTTTTTTTTTAGTTTACTTTCAAAGCTGCTTTTTCAGTACCGCATTTTAATCTTATATCTTGGTCGCCTTTCTTAAACTACACTAAAGAAATATTTATTGAGTGCCCATTATGTGCCAAGCACACTAAGGGCAAAGATTGGTAGTGTGGTGGAAGGCATCGAGGAAATAAAAGCCTTCACTGAGATGGATAAGGAGTTTTGTTATTTCAGTATAATTTTCAGGCTGTCATTTCTTTCTGTCCTTACTATGTTCTAGACTAGTGTTGTCCAATTGAAATATAACGGGAGTCACAAATATAAGTCATGTGTACTACTTTAAGTTTTCTTGTAGTGACATTAAAACAAAAGAAACTGGTGAAACTAATTTTGATAACATATTTAATTAACCCAATATTTCCATGATATTTCAACACATAATCAGTATTAAAAAATTACTAATGAGATATTTTATACTAGCCTTTGAAATCTAGTATGTGTTTTACATGCAGAACCCCATCAGTTGGGTTGTGCTGCATTTCAGGTGTTCAGCAGGAAGTGGCTGGTGGCTACCATGTTGAACCAGCAGTGCTACACTCTTACCATAGCACTTGCTTCAAATTCTTTTTGACAACAAATCTGAGTATAAGTAAATTTATGCAGATAAATAAATTTAAAATTGTTCAGTCTGATTATGACAATCAACCTCTAAGACAGGTGTTAGTACCTTCATTATAAGGGCGGAAAAGTAGTAGCATTTTTTTTAGGTATCAACAACACATAGAGCGTTGGAGAGGTGTTTGCTGTATAGACAGCATGGATGGAACTGGAGAGCATTACGCTAAGTGAAATAAGCCAGGTGGTGAAAGACAGTTACCATATGATCTCACCTGTAAGTGGAACCTAATCAACAAAACAAACAAGCAAGCAAAATATAACCAGACACATGGAAACAGGGAACAAACTGATAGTAACCAGAGGGGAGAGGGGAGGGGAAAATGGGGGAAAGAAGGGGAAGGGTGGTCAAGGAACATGTTTAAAGGACCCATGGACAAGCCAGAGAGGGGTAGGATTGGGGGTGGGTGGGGTGGGGGGAAGTGGTGGTGGGAAAATGGAGACAACTGTACTTGAACGACAATAAAAGAAAAGATACATTAGCGAAGTGAAATTCCATCTGTTTGGATTTTAAAGAATGCTGTCTGTAAACAGCATTGTCTCGTAGAAAGAAAATAGCCAGCTTCTCTGAAAGGTGGATTACAGCCATTTTCAAGATTTGGGTTTCTAGTGGTTTTTGGATACTTTTAGTAGTTACTTAGTAGTTTTTTTCCCCCTAACTCAGAATCTCTCCTTGTCTCTCTGTCAATAATTCTTGTTTCTTTATGAAATTGATTCTCCAAGGATAAGGGAGAAAGCCTTCATTTTTATTATTATGCATGCGCAACCACCCCGACCCCCAACCCCTTTTCCTTTCAGCTTTTTCTGTCTTTGCTGCTGCTGCTGCTTCATTTTATTGATCACTCAGAAAGGCAGTATCTGGCACTGCAGAGCAGTAGTTGGCTGGGAAAAGGAGAATTGGGAAGTGGATCAATCAGGGGACAGGTGGGGGAAAAGTGTCGCTAGACCTAACTAGGAGAATTTACCTTGATCTCGACATATAAATATTATTGTCCATTCTTAGTAGTTACAGCTGTCAATCTGTAGATAATCTCTAAGTAAGCACAAAGAGATGGCCCTTATTCTTCCTTTGTTACTGGATACAGCTCTTTTATCAGCAGAGGAAGTTAGTAGCAACCTTGTGCTTTTGCCTTGCAAAACTTTAGTAGGTGATGGTGCATCACTATGAGTAAGGGTTCATTTCTTAAAAAATCGGAGAACCTTCTAGGGCCTGGCCCTGGAGGTGGTGCCGGTAGAAAATTTAAAGGAACTTGATCAAATGCCGGGGAATCAGCATTATTTTAAAAAGTCTGAAGTCAACATAGGTATTGACCGCTCATCATCCTGCTCACTTCTTCTGGTTTAGATTCGATGATCTAAAGTCATGGGAGTGATGGCCAGGTAAGACTGGAAGGTGCTTTCCTGTATGTCTTATTTTAATGATTGGATCAAAGTTATTACCCAGGCAGTTATTTGGAGGAAACATGCCATTTTGGGGGGATGCTTGTTAATGAACATAATAATTCTGATTTGCTTTATAGTGCGTTTTGCCTGTTCCTCTCTACTGCCTTCTGTTTTAATAGAAATAATTCTGTACCAGAGATTTCAGCAGAGCTCTTAGACTTTAACACTAACTGTGTGATGTAGTAAAAACAATTGTATAAAGCTGTATGCAGGAGGTATAGACCTTGAGAGTTTTTGGTTTGTTTGCTTCGGCCATAGGCTCAAAGAGGGTATTGAGGACGTGCAAGTAGTAATGTTGGAAATGTTAAGAGTTTCTTGAATAACGTTCTAACTTGTGCCCTTCCTATTTCTTCATGGGCTGGCTGGAGCAGGTTTGCAGCATTAGCGTAAGAATCCCACCTTTACCCATTTGGTGCACTGTGAAGTCCCTGCCTCTTGGTTAGTTTAGGGATTCGGAGCATTTCAGGGCTGATGTTCCTGCTAGTGAATAGGCAAGGATGTTTAGATTATCCTTTCTCTGAAACTTTTTTTGGAAGTTTTATTTCTGAACGTACTCTTTAATGAGTGGGCTGTGTGTAGTCTTAAAGATTTTATTGAATATAGGAATATTTGAAATTAAAGTTCAATTTTTTGATCATGCTTTTTCTAAAAAACAAAAAAAGATTTTACTTATTTATTTTTAGAGAGACAGGAAGGGAGGGAGAAGGAGAGGGAAGGAAATATTGATATGCGAGAGAAACATCAATCAGTTGCCTCTTGTACATCCCCAACCAGAGGCTGGCCAGCAACTCAGGCATATGCCCTGACTGGGAATCGAACCCCTGACCTTTTGGTTTGTGGGATGACACCCAACCCACTGAGCTCCACCAGTCAGGGTGATCATGCTTCCTGATGGACTGTTATAGCCTGAACGTTTTCTTAACTTTAAAAAATTATATAAAATTATGGGATTATTTAGAGTTAATGTTTGCTTTTGCTGTTAGTGTGAAAAACACGTCAAAATATCAAAGTGACAGCATGGCTTAAATTTAATATTACTGTGGGGATTGACAGAAATGGATAGCAGGGACTATAAGATTTTACCTTAATCATTTTTAAAAAATATGTTTTATTGATTCTGCTATTACAGTTGTCCCTTTTTATTCCCCTTTATTCTCCTCCACCCTGTACCACTCCCCACCAGCATTCCCCCACTTAGTTCATGTCCATGGGTCGTACATGTAAGTTCTTTGGCTTCTCCCTTTCCTATCTACCCCTCCCCCTGTCTGTTTTGTACCTACCATTTATGTTTCTTATTCCCTGTACCATTTCCCCCCTTCTCCCTCCTCCCACTCCCTGTTGATAACCTTTCATGTGATCGCCATTTCTATGATTCTTTTCCTGTTCTAGCAGTTTGCTTAGTTTGTTTTTGTTTTTTTAAGGCTCAGTTGTTGATAGTTGTGAGTTTTTTGTCATTTTACTGTTCATATTTTTGCTCATTTTCTTTTTCTTAGATTAGTCCCTTTACTATTTCATTAATAAGGCTTGGAGATGATGAACTGCTTTAACTTTACTTTATCTGAGAAGCACTTTATCTGCCCTGCCGTTCTAAATGACAGCTTTGGCAGATAAGAGTATTCTTGGATGTAGGTCCTTGTCTTTCTTGACTTTGAATACTTCTTTCCAGCCCCTTCTTGCCTGTAAGGTTTCTTTTGAGAAATCAGCTGATAGTCTTATGGCAACTCATTTGTAGGTAACTGTCTCCTTTTCTCTTGCTGCCTTTAAGATTCTCTCATCTTTCATCTTGGGTCATGTAATGATGATGTGCCTTGGTGTGTGCTTCCTTGGGTTCAACTTCTTTGGGTCTCTGTGAGCTTCCCGGACTTCCTGGAAGTCCATTTCCTTTGCCACATTGGGGAAGTTCTTCATTATTTTTTCAAATAAAGTTTCTATGTCTCGCTCTTCCTATTCTCCTCCTGGCACCCCTGTGATTCAGATGTTGGAATGTTTAAAGCTGTCCCGAAGGTTCCTCAGCCTCTCCTCATTTTTCTGAATTCTTGTTTGTTCATTCTGTTCTGATTGAATGTTTATTTCTTCCTTCTGCTCCAAATCATTGAATTGAGTCCCGGTTTCCTTCCCTTCAGTGTTGGTTCCCCATATATTTTTCTTTATTTCACCTTGCATAGCCCTTACTTTTTCCTCCCTTTTGCAACCATACTCCACCAATTCTGTGAGCATCTAGATTAGCAGTGTTTTGAATTCTGCATCTGTTAGGTTGGCTATCTCTTCATTGCTTAGTTCTATTTTTGGAGCTTTGGTCTGTTCTTTCATTTGGCCCATATTTTTTTTTGTCTCTGGGAGCCTATTACTTTGTGGGGAGCAGAGCCTTAGGTATTCACCAGGGCAGGGCAACCCATGTCACTGTCTTGTGGGGCTGTATGTAGGGGAAGAGTCTGAGAGGGAACAGTCCCGCTTGCTTGGCCCTCACCCTGCTCTCAGTCGCTTCCCCTGCTACCCACAAGCAAATTGGGTCCTTCTGGTGCTGATTCCCAGGTGTGGGGGTTTGTGTACATTCTAGGACCCTGTGGGTCTCTCAGACAAACTCTTCCTGTGAGACTGGCAGTTTCTCCCACTGCTGAAACCCCCACAGGTTTTTACTGGTAGAGGTTTTGAGGCTTTATTTCTCTGTCACTGGAACCCTGAGTTGTGCGGTCTCACTTAACTCGCCAGTTGTTCCTCCTGGTTTATCTGCACGCAAATATGGGACCACCAGCCACTGCCTTGCAGTCCCGGTTCGCCAGCTGCAGCCTTGCCACGCATCCTCTCCGCCCGGCTGCCTGTCTCCGCCCCTCCTACCCATCTGGATGAATGTTTCTTCTTTAACTCTTTGGTTGTCGAACTTCCATACAGTTTGATTTTCTGGCAGTTCTGGTTATTTTTTGTTTTTAAATTTGTTGTTTCCTTCTTTTGGTTGTGCGAGGAGACAAAGTGTATCTACCTATGCCTCCACATTGGATGGCAAGTTTACCTTCATCTTGACATTCTGATATTATTGTCCATTCTTTGTAGGTACAGCTGTAAATCCACAGATAACCTGTAAGTAGCCATGGGCAGAAGTGGACCTGGGGCCATAACCAAGTAGGATGTTCCTAGGTTGCTTTAAACTGGTCCGTTACTAAGCTAACTCCATTTTTGGCCACTCTGATCTTGCAAAGACATTTTCAGAAAGGAGTGCTATTGAAATGCATGGAGGTGGACCTTTGGATTAAAGGAGACTAAGTGAAGGTTCTGTAGGGGAAAAGTTTGGTGATTTAGTAAGGAATTAAGTAGTAGTTCATTTTTATCACCTAGTCTCTGCATGTTTTTCTCTTTGCTCTTTAATTATGTTTACCCTAACAGTGGGGAATGTTAGTGGAGCTCACTCGTACTCCACACTGGGGGTAGATGCCATAGCAGCTCAGGGTCAACTCGACTTCTGATTCAACCAGGTGTCCCTCTTACTTTGAAATAATGGGAGAAGACTTAGCTTAAGGAAGGAAATATTCCAGAGTCTGATTTTGGAGAAGGTCTGTTCTCAGAGCTAAGTTTAAAGCTCACAGCTTTAGTTTTTGCAAGAAAGTTAAAAACCAGTATTTACATATTGGCCTCTAAGTTAGGGTATTATTGGGGAAGGGGAGGGGGAAAAAGCCCAGTAAGAGACTATTCATTCATAGAGCAAAAATTAGCCAAATCATCAGATCAATTTTAATAAGCTTTTCTCTCTGAAGACTTGAATAAAAATCCTTTCAACGCCATGCCACATTAGATGCTAAAATCATAATTCACATTAAATATAAATTAAATTATGAGACTAAATTAATGGAAAGAGTGTCAGCTTACTTGTATAATTTAGTGTTTCCCTTGTTTTTAAAATTAAAAAAAAATTTATTTACT
Organism: Mormoops blainvillei; assembly: GCA_004026545.1. Lineage (NCBI taxonomy): Eukaryota > Metazoa > Chordata > Mammalia > Chiroptera > Mormoopidae > Mormoops > Mormoops blainvillei. Next base: position 330,052 of record PVJD01000158.1, on the reverse strand, counting down.
TTTAGAGAGAGGGAAAGAGAGGGAGAGAAACAACAAGGTGCAAGAGATACATTGATCAGACTCTCACACTCCCCCAGCTGGGGGACCTGGCCCACAACCCAGGCAACATGCCCTGACTGGGAATCAAACTGCCAGCCTTTAGATTTGCAAGACAGCGCTCAACCCACTGAGCCATACCAGCCAGGGAGGGCTCCCTTGTCATTTTTTAAGTGACTCCCACCCCACTGGGCCACACACTAGGTGGTTGGCTAGGGCGCCACCCATCAATGAGGGAGACAGTGCAGAGTGGTGAGACCAGGGGCTTCATAGGCACAAGAACTGCATTTGAACCTGTTTTCTAAATCTGCTAAGTCAAACGATTGGATACTCAACTTAATTTCCCTAAGCCTTAGTTTCTTGAGGATAATAATTGTACGGATTGCACAGATTATTAGAAGAATTAAATGAGATAATGGCTGTGAAGTTTTATCACAGTGCGTTGTATGCAGGTAAGTCCCCAGTAAGTGTTAAATATGTTGTTATAACTTCTGTTGATGTGGCTGTTGAAATGAGCTCTTGGAATTTTTTTCTACCCACTTTCTTCTCTTTCACCTTAAAGTAGAAAAACTTTCCTTAATTTTTGTAAAACCGAACATTATATGTCAATGTCTTAAAAATCAATTTATCAGGTTCTCCATAACGCAAAAAAAAATTGTAAGATTTTTATGGGAGAGACAAAAATTTGTGTCACGCTACTCTTAATTTTTTAAATCGAATCTCTAGGGAATGGGAATACTATATATAAAATATCAACCTCTTTCTCAGTGTCTAATTTCTTCCTCATTTTGATCAAGGTGAACATAATCACTTAGTTCTCAAGCAGCAAAGGTTGAGTCGGCATCCTGTTTTGTACTACAAGGGAAGTTTGCCAGTATTCCCTTCAGCATGAAAGAGGTTAACCTAACCCACTGAACTGTATGTTCACCTATGTATACCAGGTGGGGCAAAAATAAGTTTACATTTGTGAGTCCTTGAAGCACACAGTTTACTCTTGTGTTATTATTTATTAATCATTGTATTATTTTCCATATGAACAACTGTAAACCTACTTTTGCCCAACCCTGCATAAGTCCCTTAGATTATTTACTATTTACTACTATTTACTATTATTTACTACTATTATAGATCCCTTTACTATTTCATTAATAAGTTTGATTAATAACTTTGTTTAAATACAGATTTAAACTTAGAAATGTTTACCGCAAATTCAGTGATTGACCTCACCCTTGTTTTTAATAGCATCTTGTATTTTCATGGTGTGTTGTCACACATCTTCAGATGATATTACAATTTTGTTTAGTTAGTGGATTCCTGTTGAGTAGCATTGATAGCAGTTTTGAACTTCATTGGTTTGTGAGAGTCATACTGCTTATGATCTTTTTAATGCTTTTTGAATCCTAATCTATTTTTAGAAAGTAACTTTATACATTTTAAAGTGAGACAGTCACAAAAGATAAAAGGATTGTTGTCATTTGATTTAGTAGCTAAAATTAAAATTGTCAAATAAACTGATTCAGATTTTTGAGCATGTGAGATGTACAATTTTGGAGACAATTTTTATGCAACTTATAACACTTGCCATTTTTAAAAGTTCATTATTTAGAGCTATCGAAATTTTGAGTTAGGAGATTCCTGTTAGATGAGCTTGGAACACACAGTTTTGTTCTTTAAGAAAGATCACGGTTATCTTTGCTCCAATTTTAATATAAAGGAAAGCCCTTTTACTTGTCATCTTCAAAAACGTTATACACTACAGTTTTTTTTTTTTTTCAATGAACTCAGATTTATCTCTGTGCTTTAAAAAACAATGAATTCAGTGGAGGAAAGGTATTAAAAGAAAACCCATTTACGAGAAGAAGAAAACATGCGGCACTTCTAATATTCCTTGAAAAATCATATAGTGACAGACTCTGTCATTTCATGCCCCCATCATCTCCCTCATGCCATCCCAGGAAATGAAAGGGGACCCATGACTGACTGATGGAAGGCTCTCCCATCTGGCTGAATTAACAGTTGTAAAATGGAAGCTATCTGGTGATGTGAATAATTATAACATTCAGAAGCCTTATAAACTGGAGTTTTACAATTCTCCTTCTGATCTGTATAATTGAAACAATTCAGCAAATGTTAAATTAAATAGATTATAAAGCCACAAGTCAATATACCACAACTTAATCATCTACATCCCATCAACTCTTCACTCTTCCCGATCAGGGTTTCCCTTCCTCCCCTACTATGTCTGTCATCTGTTTATGTTTCTCTCTTGTCTGTTTATCTCCATTGTTGTCTGTCCTTGTGTTCCTTCTTCTCCTCCCCTGCTCTTTCTGTCCCTTTTCCTACACTTATTTGTGAAACTCTTGAAAATTATTTCACGTTCAGTCGCTTCCTCCTCAATCTTTCTGATTCCTCTGCGTCTCCGTATATTCCTGCCCCTCTCTGCCGTCCCCGTGCCCTTCTGCTCCCGGATACATTTTGCCCTTCCTGTTACACACCTGCCGGGACTCACTGGCACTCCCAGCTGGCTGAGCTCAGTGCTGTTCCTTCCCGGGCTCTGGCTTCCCCTTCTGGTCCTGCACTCAGCGTGCCCCACCCCCTGCCCCTCGTCTGCTAACCACTCTGTCTCTCTGAAGTGCCTTGTCCATTGTCGCCCCCACTTTTGCTAACAAGGGCCCCTCTCCCCTTTTGCTCCCGTTCACATCTCCGGAGCGTGTCCTTGTCTATATTTCTCCATTTTCTTCCTCCTCTTGCTCCTTTCCTGAGTTCCTCTTTCACTCTTACTGTTACTTTACTAGTCCCTCCCACATCCTGCATTTTGTGCCTCCTTATGGACCCCTCACTGACATGTCTCCATCACGTGTCCATTTCTCTCATTCCCTGTCTTTCTCGCGATCCTCACACCCTAGTACTGCAGCTTCCACGCCACTCCCCATGAGAGGGAGGTGACATCTTCTTGTCACATCCCACTGAAAAGTGTGCTCTTCCTGGGTATCGAGCTCTCATTAATTTGGTGTGTGTGTATGTGGAGCGGGTATCTGCAGAATCCCAGGCCCGGGAGGAATCTGGCCTCTAGTGCGAGGAGGGAGGGTTTGAGTCCTTCACCCAGCACTTGAAATGGCTCGGGGAAGGAGGGCCCGAGGAGAGCTCGCTAATGGCCCATGGGTGGAAAGATCTCGGGTGGGACGGCATCAGCAAGAGCTCAGCCGGAACCTAACGCGGATGTCCACCAGGCTGCGGAGTGGTCGGGGAGCCGGGTCTCACGGGTCGCCCGACGGGACTCACCGCAGCAGGAGGCGCAGTGCGGGGAGTTCAACTCGCCTCCGGACCCGCAGGCCTCAGGTGTGTAGGGCGGTGGCCCAGGCGCGCAGGTTTGCTCAGGCTTAAACCAGAAGGAACAGGTCGACGCAGGCGTGTCCGCTGCTCTGCGCCAAGCGACTTCCGGGTCTTCCCAGTATTTTCGTTTTTATATATTGATTTAAAAAAGAGACTGTAAAAAGGAAACCTAATAGTTATTATCTAACGTCCCTCAGAAATAATGCGTTTAGCGAACATCATGTGTGGTGTTTTTATATTTTATCGTATTGAGCCATAATCTGTTCATAATCTGAAATGAAACGTTCCCTTTGTATTATGGAACTACTAGAGTGGTTCCCCTTAATTCAAGTTTAGGAATAAAAAACCTTATAAATATACTTATTTGAGTACTGCAGTTTGCCAGAAAGTACCTATTGTTTTTCAAGTTACTTCTTTTTTGGAAAAAACTTGTCATGTTCTTTGATATCACATTAATAACGTGTTTATAGAAAATATAAATTTTCTGTGATTATGAGACTGGATATTTGCTCCGTTTAGTAGCCACCAGCCACATGTGGCTATTGAGTATCTAAAATGAGGCTAGCGAGACTGAGGTTTTAACTTTTAAAATTTTAATTAATTTATATTTAACTAGCCATGTGTGGCTGGTGACTTATGTGTTGGACAACTCAGGTATAACTGAACAAGACAAATTATTTGAATCACCAGAAAATACGAGGTAGAACATAACTAGAACTAGAGAAGAGTTTTTTGTCGTCTGTCTAGCTAGTGTAAGCTTTGTGTTTCTACTTTTATTCTCTCTCACCTCTTACCAGATGGCCTTAAAACCATGGATACACCCTGTATCTTTTGGCTCTGTTGGGTAGTGATAGAATATAGTGATCCACAGTGGTAACACTGACACAATTCACTTTGTTATTTTTGGAATAAATCTTTGCTGTGTAGCAGCCAATTTGTTGCTAAACACAGCATGCTTTTTAAAGTAATGTGAATAGTGTCTTGTTTTAAAGTATAAGTGATATTTCAGAAAGTTATTTTTTAAAATTTTTCCCCCAAAGAACTCTCTGTCACAAATGCTTCATATGAAGCGTTTGTTTTTATTTGGTTTCATAAGTTACAGGCTATCACAGTTGATAAAATTCTTTTCTTTTCTTGAAAAAATTTCTCAAAATTTGATATTCAATTTAGGCTCCTAATTCCTGAAAGAAAAACAATTCAAAATATTTTCTCAACTGCACATGGCTGATTGCTGTATCTTGCTTATTGGTTTTGAAGCTACATTTTTCATATTTCCAGGTCAGTGTGTTTTTCTGAGTGACTCTTGATCAGAAGGCAGTAGTGTCTTTATTGGGCTTTGAACACAAGAAGAAAAATGTTTATGGCCCTAAGATGTTACTTTAGGTCAAATTAGTTTTATATCAGGATTGATATTGTTGCCCCAAAATTTTATAATGTATGGTTTGTGGCAGAGGGTAAATACAGTTAATAGAAATTTAGGTTATTGTCCTTAGTTGATATTTTTCCAAAAAGGATTTGAGACATTTGCCAAAAGAATGTGTGTATGTGCATGTGTGCATGCATGTGTGCATTTGTGTGTGTGTGTGTGTGTGTGTGTGTGTGTGTGTGTGTGAACTAGAAAAAGGAAATCTGGTCCTGGAATGGAAGAGCAGGGATTATGCTAATTATGGCCTTGGTTGCTGGGACTGAGCATGGAATTATACTTTGAGTTTCCTGGTGAGTGTGCAAAGGGAAACATAATAAGATATATAATTAGAAAGAAGGAAATGTATGTTCATTTCTTTTTTCTCAGAAATGTTTTTTTACCCTGGCATCACATCTTAAAAGAAATTTTTTACTTTTAGAGAGAGGGGAAGGGAGGGAGAAGGAGAGGGAGAGAAACATCGTTGTGAGAGAGAAATATCGATCAGTTGCCTCTCTTATGCACCTGGACCAATGACTGAACCTGTAACCTAGGCTTGTGCTGGCCCAGGAATCAAACTGGTGACCTTTTGCTTTGCGGGTAGACGCCTAACCAACCGAGCTACACTGGTTAGAGCACAAATACCTTTGTTGACAAGAGTAAATTTATAAGAAGTATAGAAGTAGGGTTTTTTGTTTTTGTTTTTTTCACGATAGTTCTTCCTTGCCCTTTGATGATACCACCTAAGTGCGTGACACAGGACTACATGGTGGAGGCCATCTCATGAGGGTCACGTTGATCTGACCTAGGCATCTGCATCCCAGAGATCCTGCTTGGTAAAATAAGTGACTTAAGTTGCCTGAGGTGGATGGGTTGCATACCTTAGGCATTCTTCCCTGGATTTTTGGGCTTTTTAAGTATCATGGATGGGACTTTGATAAAACATAATTTGGACAAATTCTAAAGGCCATCAAAAGTCTAAATTATTGAGACTATATTAAGTATCACTGAATTTTTCACTTTAAAATCTTATATGAATCTTAACTCAATGAAAGCAAGAGTCTGAAGAACTAATTTTGTATCTTATTCATGGAGAGCAGAACTCTGTTCTTTGAAAACCAGATAAGAGGGTTGTAGGGTAAACATTGTATTTTGAAAGTTGATTTCTTAACATGCATTGTCATGTGGATAGAACTATCTCACCTGCTGGCACTCTGGACCATAATTCTAAGTAAATCCAGGAATTCCCCCCAAAAGGAATTCAGTTCTTTATTAAATACTTGGTCAAGGTTCCAGGGTAGCTCTCTTCAGTGGAATTTTCCGGGGTGTTGGAAATATTCTCTGCACTGTCCCTTATGGTAGCCTGTGCCTCCTTATGGACCCCTTTATAGCCACTTGTGGTTATAAAGCACTTAAACTGTGGCTGATGTAACCGTGCAACAGTTTTAAATTTTTATTTAATTTTAACCAATTTAAACTTAATTAGACATATTTGGCTAGTGACTGCCAATTGGGCAGCACTATTCTAGAGCCATAATTGATAGAACCATAGTATTCAAATGTTTTTATCCCCTAAAAGAATTTGGAAATTCTGATTTTATTTTTCAGTTTGAATAAATGTATTAAAATGTGTTTGTATGATCATCATCTTACTGAACAGGTACCTGTCCCCTGGCACTGCCCACTTTGATATTTTTACTGAAACTCTTTGCAGACCTAGACGCCTCAATTTGTTTGGTGCCCTAGAAGGATGAGTGAAAGATATTTTGGTAAAATGTGACTGTGGAAAGGAATATGGCGAAAGAGAAGAAGCAGAAGGTTGATATTAATTTTAGTAGAGGGCTCATGTGGCCCTTAGGAAGCTGGAAAATAACCCTTTAAACTATCCCTGTCCCTTAGAAACTCTTCAGGGTTTCACTTATCTTGGTTTGAAGACCACTCGAGTGATTAACTCTGGCACTGATAGTGGTTCTAAGTATTTCCGCACACCAGAATCACCTGTTACTTAAGCAGAGCAGCCTAAACCTCAGGCTTGGGCCTCATGATCCGTATGCATACCAAAAGCTGAGAAAGACCGTCTCAGAGTACTGTGCAGACAGCTCTGGCCTGAAAACTTCAGTCAGGTTTTACCACCCATTGTTCATCTGTGTAGAAAGTCTTCAGTAACTTTTCTAGAAGTTGTTGAGTAGTATAGCCTGCTAGTACATCTACTAAGACGAATTAGTACAAACTAGACCCAGGTAACTGAACAAGTTTATTTACTGTATAGTTTTAATAAGGTCTGAATCATTAACCTTTAGAGAATGGGTACCAAAGACCACCATGTTAGTTCTGATAGAGAGTACTTTGAATGATTCTCTTTTGACATTTAGATTCCAGGATCATTCTAGATAGTAAAGTGCGAGCACAATAAAGAACATTCCTCTTCCTGTTGCAGAGGCAGGAGGGCATGTGTCCAGATCGTTCTGTAAATGATATTAATATCTAAAGGTAACTGCTCATCTATTTACAACTATGTTTTGCTTAAAGCAGTGCTCTTAAGTATTGATAATTTCAAAGAGCTTTGGCTTTTGAGAGGTTTTCCTGTGGATATTTACTATATCAGAAATTAACATTAGGAAAAATTTAAAATACTAATTTATTAAAAAATAATAAACCCATTACATTGACATAAGTAACAAAATGGCATATTTTCTATTTTTGCTAATGTTTAATTTCTGGCTTAATAGAGGACAAATGGATCCTGTTTCTGCTGCTGCATTTGGTCTGTTGTAGTATATTGTTTTGGTTAACGTATTTGAAGATAGTGTGTTCTCACATGTATGCATATAGGTGAACAAAGGAGGAATATTTCAGTACCTTTTTAGATAATTACGGATATTCTTTAATATACAACAAAATTCAACAAGTGGTAGTTTCTTAAATTTTGGTTGGAAAGTGGGATCTGAAGTTGTATCAATGAACTTTTCATGCAGTTAGATTAAAATCCTTGTACTCTGAATAGCTCTTTTAACCATGCATGATTTGGTAACATCACAGATCACTTGGAAAATACTGGTCTGTTGAATTGTGCTGATCTTCTAAATACTGACACATTCTAGTATACTATATTAGAAATCACATTTGTTAATGTTACTGTCATCGGAAGTCTTTGAAAATTGGGACATTGTCAGGTTCATTGTTGTGGTCACAGGTTTTTACAATTCTGAATTTTGCCCGAAAACTTGTATTTTAGTATTGGAAATAAACACTGTCAGTTACTTTCCTCAAAGTGACAAGCTCACTTTGTTCATTTCAAAAACTTACCGGCAGATTACCCAAATCGGAATAACCGTGGTTTGTCTTACAGTCATTCTTTCAAGTAAAAACAGTGTCTCATGAAGTGGCCAGCCAGTTTGACTCACTACTCAAAAAAGATGCACGAGTGCTTTTCCTGGTGAAGCCTTGGTGCTTCAGTGTGCAGCAGAAATACTTCCCATTCCTCACAGAGGATTAGAAAGATGTGTGTGCAAGAATAACCAAACTCAGTTTTTACTCTCTTGTCAAAGACATTCTTAAATGAACTGAATTTGTCTTCTCTTAATGTGAGCTTGTGACCACGAGGAAATTATGACCACTAGTACAGCTTGCTGTCGCTGCTTTGATTGCGTTGGCCCCATCAGTGTAAATACCAACACAGCGAAAAAGGCAAAGAATACCTTGGTATATTATGAAAAGATTGACTTTGTGAATGTTCTGAAAAGGTTTTGGAGACTCAACAAGAGTCCACGGTCTACACATTGATTATAGCCGGTTTTCAGGGAAATTCCCAATATCTGTTCCTTATATAATTGAAAATTTGTTTTTATCTAGAAAAAACCTAAACTGTGTTTGGCATGGGAAGGTAAAGCAGAGTCAGAGTGCTACTGTCACTCCCTGGCCTTGCCTTGAGCTGGAGAGAATCCAGTGCCTGCAAGGGAAGGGACTAGATATTGGTAGATAGTTCTCTCATTTATTTGTATTTATCTTAGAACTTTTAAATTAAATTAAATTTTTTAATCCTCATCTGAGGACATGCTCATTGATTTTAGAGAGGGAAGGGAGGGAGAGAGAGAGGGAGAGAAACATTGATGTGAAAGACATCGGTTGGTTGCCTCTCGCACGCGCCTCCAACTGGGGACCGAATCTGCAACCAAGGTATGTGCTCTGACGTGGAATCAAACCCTTGACCATTCAGTTTATGGGATGACACTCCAACTAGCTGAGCCACACCAACCAGGGCATTTTATCTAGGACTTTCATCCAGACTTCCTGATACTCCTGTCACAGAGCACAGCACTTCTCTGTTGAGGTTTTTCTTGATTCCTTGTATCTGCTGGATTCTGTTGGCTAAATGGCTAAATTAATGTTTTTTGGGCCTCTAGGAGACTGTACCCCTTCTGTTAATACCTTCTTCCTTTTTCTTAGTCCCCGCCGCTCCCTCTGCCCCTCAGGTTTGATAAAACTGATTGTCATGCAACTTTTATTTTTCTTGCGTGCACTTGACTATTGGTGTTTCCAAAACTCATTTAGGTACCTTTTTACTATTCTTTAGGATATGTTGCTTTGGTAGATATTTCTCTCATTTATTTATTTTTACTAATTCAGAACTCAACAAATACTTACTAATGGTCAAAGCAGTGATTATAGAGCTAACATTTTAGTGAGAGGCAATCAGCCAGTTAACCAAAGCAAAGTTGTGTGTGTGTGTGTGTGTGTGTGTGTAATATTAAGCGATATGAGTTATGAGAAAAACAAAACCGAATAAGGGATAGTGAAGTATAGAAAGTGATATTTTGGGTAACTCGGTAAAAGAAATGTCTACTTGGGAGGTGACACGGAGCAGAAAACCTGAACAAAGGGTGTGAGTCATGCAACTATCTGGGAGGAGAGTGTACAGCCTCTGCAGACTTGCCCTAAGTCAAGAGTGTACGGAGTGGTATGTTTGAGAGGCAGCAGAAAAGCCATTGTGTTTGGAGTGTAGTGGGTGAAGGGGAGAATGGTAGGAACTTTGGTTAGAGGAGTAACTGGGGGGTTAGCTCAAGTAGGGTATTGTGAGCTTTAGTTAGGACTTTGAATTTTACTATGAGTGATGGAAAGCTATTGAAGAGCCCTTGAGCAAGAGAGTGACATGATTTGTGTTGTTTTAGCAGGTTCACTCAGCTCTTCTCGACGAGGGATAGGTGGGATGGCAAACATGGTAGCACAGGGGGACAGTTGATCAGGCTTAGACTAGGGTGGTGGTAGTAGGAAGCAGTCACATATTCCAAGGTAGCAGTGACAGGATTTGCTAATGGGTTTGAGGTAATGAGAGACATCAGTCAAGGTTTTGGCTTGAGAGGTAGGAAGACCTGGAGCACTGGGAGAAGCAGCTTAAAAGGCAGAAGACTCTGGTTTGGTTTAGATCCGTTAATTTGGAGGTGCTTTTACTTAGACTCAAGTGGAGATTTTAGATAGGCAGTTGAATACAGGTATTTAGGAGAGGAGTTGGGCGGGAGGTATGAATTTAAGAGCTATCATTGTAGATGGTATTTTCTTCCATAGGCCTCGATGAGGTCATTTAGAACAGATAGGTAGAAGAGAATTGTGAGGCTAGGGTCCTCATGCAGCCCATCATTTAATGCTCTAGACAGGAAGCTCCTAGAAGGTACAATGAGAAGATTAGTCAGGAAGGTGGAAAACTGCTGCCAGGTTGCATGTCCTGGAACCCAGGTGAGGAAAGGATGGTGAAGAATGAGTACCTGATTGTGTCAAATGCTGCTGTGAGGTCTATTAAGATGAGGACTGAATCCTACCAGTTTGAGTCTTAAAGATTAATCTTTTCGTATTCTTTAAAATTTTTGTTTCTTCTGTTGATTCTAGAGAGGGGGAAAGAAAGGAGAAAGAGAGGGAGAGAAACATAGATGCGAGAGAGAAACATTGATCTGTTGCCTCTTGTGCTCACCCCGACTAGGGACTGAACCCATAACCCAGCATGCACTCTGACTGGAAATCGAACTAGCGACCTTTTGGTGTGCAGGATGATGCCCAAGCAACTGAACTGAGCCACACAGGCCAGGGCATCTTATTTGTATTCTTATATGCTTCCCTACATCATAACAAATTAACTCTGTTTTTAGTTGTTGAAGTTTAGATATTTAGTTTAAAATATCTCACCAAGACATATTTTAAAAGTACGTAGATATCTACTATTTATCAGCCTGTATTGGCTCCTGAGATACAAAGATGAATAAGGAAAACCCCTGTAAACTTCCTAGACTTGTAATCTTAGGAGAGAATGTATGTAAAATTGAGGTGCAATGCTTGGCAAGATAAACATGTGAAGATTGGATGAAGCTAATAATAAAACAGTTGTGGGTCCTGGCTGGTGCAGCTCAGTTGGTTAGAGTGTTGTCCCATGGACTGAAGTGTTGTGAGTTCGAATCCTGGTCACGGCACATATCCACATTGTAGGTTTGATCTCTAATATGGTGTGTACAGGAGGGTAACCAATTGATGTTTCTCTCTCACATCAGTGTTTCTCCCTCTCTCCCCTTCTCTCTTCCTTCCCATCTAAAAGCAATGAAAAATTTTCCTCAGGTGAGGATAAAAAAAGAAATAAAACAGATATGGTTAGTTGGTGGTGAGACCAGTATTAGTACCAAGACTCATTGATTTTCGGTCTCTGCTCTTCCTCCCTCCAACTGATGCCATTGTTACACATGTAAAAAATAACCAGTCTTAAAGCTTACAAATATATTTATGGCAGGATATCCACTTGAAAACAAAATTACTGTACTTCCAGCATACCACACTTCTGTAGAAATCTTTCAGTCAAGACAGGAAGTCGGATACCCGTGAGGGTCATGAATAGGGGATCATAGCAGTTTTTGTGTGTTGCTTGTCCCACTTTCCTAACATCTGCTACCACTAAAAACAAAGAAGTACGAACCTGTGTCTGTGTGTGCGTGTGTGTGTGTATGTGGAGGATGTCTATGGTATTCATTTAATTGGCAAAATAAGCATCTCTTTTAAATCTCACTTTTTATCTTTATTATTGTAAACTTCGCGCTAAAAATGTCATGCTTGCATAGTACTTTGATTATTTAATACTCCCCGCCCCCCCATGCAAAAATCCTGCTGTTTTGATTTCTTTGATTCGCCATTGGTCTCCTTGCCATGTACTCTTGGGTAGATGCTTATGCTGGAGGCTTCGTAACATTTCTACTTCACAGCCTTGTAATCAGAAATTTTCTTGAAGTCTAGATGTATGTCTCTGTTGGACAAAGTTAGTAAAATCTTCAGAAGCCCTTGGCCAGTGCCAGTGGAATTCCTTCTAGAGGACTGGGGATGCCTAGGTTTCCTTTGGGTAAGAGATGCGGAGGTTCTGGCTGTACTCATCAGGATAAGGAATGAAGATTATAGTATTCCCTTCTAGGCATCATGGGAAGAGACCCTATATCCCTATTTTTGATCAGTCCTTTCCCAGACTTCTGGTCTTAGTTTGTCTCTGCCTTCATGGACTCTCTGCAATTTTTCTCAGGAAGTTCCCTTTTAAACCGCAGTTAAACAACATGTTGCCGTTCTCTAGTACAGTTCTTTCTTTCTCCTCCCCAGGTATAGGGAGTTGATTTTAGCTCTTCTGGAACTTTCTACCCCAGAGCTTTTGGTCCAGAACATTCACCCGCGGTTCAGAAATTACTGCCTCTGCAACATCTCTGATGACTCCACAGTTGGTGGGATCAGGGCTGCCTCTCCGTGCCCCTAGCGCAGCCCTTGCTCTCTCCACATTGTGATGGCTTGTCTCGGAAGTCAGCATGGCGCAGTGTTGAAGAGTGTGGCCTGGGAATCCTGGCTCTGTGACTTTTGAGCTGTATGACCTTGGATGAATTGCAGAGCTTCTCTGGTCCTTAGTTTCCTTACCTCTAAAATGGGAATCACATTAGTACCTATTTAATAATGATGTTAGAAAGATTAAATGAGGTAATAATACATGTAGTGTGCTTAGCATTGTGTGCTGTATGTAGTGTATCGCCTGTAAATTGCTATTGTGTTAATGCTACATTATATTATTACTACTGCAGTGACTATATGTTTGCTAACATACTGTTGCTCCACTATATTCTAAGTGGAGTGAAGTCAGGGTTCCTGTCCACTGTCATCTTCACTGTCATATCCTCAGTGCATGGCATGTAAATTTTATAGGTGTTTGTCCAGTGTGCAACATGCTATGAGAAAGGTGTAGGAGAGGACAGGTGTCTTGCGGGGGGGTGGTATGTGGAGAGAATGATATGCAGAGATACCTTGCCTGAGGAGGTGCCGTCTGGGCTGAATCGTACCTGAGGGGTAGAAGTCATCCAGGACTGAGGGCCATAAGGCAGCAACCCGGAGGACTCTGGGGGGCAGAGAAGATGAGACTGCAGGGGTGAGGTCATCCTGGGCAGCACCATCCAGTGGGAACAGGATGTGAGCCACATATGTTGTGTAAAATCGTCCAGTTGTCACATTAGAAAAGCACAAAGACACAGCGAAATAGATATTTTAAATTGAATTTATTGGGGTGACATTGATTAATAAAATTATTGAGATTTCAGGTGTACAGTTCTATAATATATCATCTGTGTATTGTATTATGTGTTTATCACCCCAAGTCAGTCCTTTTTCCGTTACCGTTTGTGCCCTCTTTCCCTTCTTCTACCTCCCCTACCCACCTTTCCCTCGGATAATCACCATACTGTTGTCTGCATCCATGAGGTTTTTTAGGGTGTTTTTTTCCTTTTTTGCTTAGTCACCTCACTTTGACAGAGGTTTTAATATATATTACTTAATGTACTATTCAAAACATTGTTTCGGCATATAATATTTGAATATTTTTCAACAGGCAATACTTAAATATAAAAATATTGACAAGGTAAGTTCACATTCTTTTTGTGTTGTTCTAAGTCTTTGCGATGTGATGCGATTTTGCACTTACAGCACTTCTCGGTTCAGACCTGCACATTTCAAGTGTGAAATAGCTATATGTGTCTGGTACCAGCCGCCTTGGATGTGAGGGCCTTGGGAAAAGATGGCTGGGAGGTCACAGGTCTTGAGTTAAGCCAGTGGCAGTGTGCATGGAGAAGTCGAGGAGGTGGACCTGGATTACTACAGTTCTTGCTTGAACTGTAGTAATTACTAGGTGAGTGGTAGCCTCATAGTTAGGTAGAAGAATTCAGGAAAAAGAACCCAAGATTTTCATTTTGTTTGTTTTTAGGAACAGAGGGGAAGAAGTAAAATGATGAGTTAAGTTTGGAATTTGAGGTTTAGACATTGGGTTTCATGTATACTAAGCTTAGTCTCAGGCTCTGTGATCTTGGGGCCTGGGAATGGAACTGAAGCTTTTTAAATCCAGCACAGACCCCCTGGACTCTCCATTACCCACCCAGCCCTTTGCACACTCAGACCTCTGTCTCCTGCTCTGTCTCTGGCTCAGTGGCTGTCCTTGGACTTCAGCAGAGGATAGATAGCTCTCCCCTGACTCCCACCAGTAGATGGACTGTGGTCAGAGCCAAAAGGAGAAAAGCACATGTGTCAACATCTGCAAACATGCCTTAACCTCCATCTAAAGTGACTGAAATACTTCAGTTCAAAGCCATTAGAATTTTAAAGTTTATTTTAAAATTACCACAGTAAAATTATAAGCCATTTTTGATAAAAATATGATCAGCATAGTTTAGCAATTACTGGAAAATGTACCTTTTTATTTTTGGAGGTCAGATTCTGAGAATTTTTTCTAGGTCTTTTTCTAGGGAGTGCTATTGTTGGGCAGCCTCTCTCCGGGAATGAGGTGAGTGATTGTAATTAGTTCACAGTAGGGAGGCCACATTTCTTGCCTGTTGAGCCTTCTTTAAGATATTCAAAGATGAGATGAAAACCTTATCCATCCATCCATCCATCCATCCATCACGAAACTTTCTTGAGCATTTACAACATACCAGACACTGTGTGAGGTTGTAGAGGTATAAAAATAATCTATTCTCATATGCGTAACCAATAGATACAAACAACAATGTGACAGCTAGAAGAAGGGAGGGGATGGGTGGAGGTGGGCAAAAGGGTAAAATGGGGACATTTGTATTAGTGTCAACAATAAAAATAAAGGGAAAAAAATCTAATCTCCCCTTAAAAAATCCCAATTTGGTAATGATGTAACTGCAGTGAAAAGAGAGAAATGAAGACTTTCATGGGAGTTGATACACAGCTTAATTATTTTCAGGGCTAGGGCAAAAGGTAGTACTTGAACCAGGGAAGAGCATGGTCCTTTGAAAGGCCACCAGATGTTTCAACATTGCCTTGGATTAGTCAGTGTCATTAATTTATGAATGCATTTATTAGTTCCAAGTGGCTTCAGACACGATTCTGGACACCTTGGAGCTACAGCTGCTGCAAGGTGTAAATGAATGAGGTAGTGGGAGTGCCTGGAGACCATGTGTGGCCAGGACAGAGGCTGAAGATATGACATCCGTATTAACATTCGTAGGAGGTTAGGGGAGTTTTTGATATTCAGTCAGTAAATACTGAGCCTATGATATATATCACACCACACACACATTCCCATATGTATATACTCCTGTATATATAAGAACAGGAGCGTAACATGCTACTATCCTTCAGCGGCTCACAGCTGAAAGGGCTAGAAAAATCTTACAATGAATAGTCAAGTAATGTGATAAATGTTACTTGGCCTTGTGATAGTATTTGACTCCACCTAGAGAGATCAGGGAAGGCCTCAGGCAGAGGTTATGTTTCAAGTGAGATTTAAATATTGAGTATAATTTATCTAGGAGGGAAGAGTAGGAATGACATTCCAGGCAGTAGGAATGACATGTTTACCAGTACAGTTGGGAAAGAACAGAATGCATTTATGTGACTGCAGCTATTAGCCAGTGGGTACCACTGTGTGTGGTGGAGCGAGGCAGGACACTGGGCTGGAAAGGTGGGCATGGGCAAGGCCCTGACCAGCCAGTGAGAGTCTCCATTTTAAATGTAGCTGATGGAGAATCATTGACAGATTGCACAAAGAGAAGCAGCATAGGTGGTTTGTGTTTTAAAACGATCTCTTTGTTATGATGGAGAGTACAGTAGTCTCTTCTTATCCATGCGGATATGTTTCAAGACCCCCAGTGGGTGGCTAAAACCATGAGTAGTATCAAACCTGTGCGTGCGCGCGTGCGCATGTGTACTACTTTTCATTTTCATGTATACTGCTTTTTCCCCTATACATACATACCTATGATAAAATTTAATTTATAAATTGGGCCTTTTAAGAGATCAACAATAATAACTTAATAATAAATTAGAACAATTATAGAAATATACTGTAATAAAAGTTATGTGAATATGTTTGGGGTCATTATTGAGTAAAGTAAGGGTTACTTGAAGACAAGCCCCGCGATACCACCACACTGGATTTGATCACTGAGACGGCTACGAAGCGACTGCCTGGCGGGGAGTGTGTACAGCACTGAGATGATGACAAAAGAGTGATTCACATCTCAGGTGGGATGGAGTAAGATGGCGTGAGATTTCATCACACTACTGAGAACCCCATGCAATTTAAAACTTACTAATTAATTGTTTATTTCTGGAATTTTCCATTTAATGCTTTTGGGTAATGGAAACCATGGAAAGTGAAGCAGTGGCTAAGGGGGGACTACCATACATTGAAGGAAGTCAGTCTGACAGGAGCAAGACTAGCAAAGAAGCCCTTTAGTGGCAGGCTGGGACTAGAGTAGTGAATAGAGGAGAGGCAGGTCTTAACAGCCATTTGGATGTGTCGGGTGAGAATGAGGAAGAAGCAAGGTTGGGTGACTGGGAACTGACATTAACCAAGACAGGAAAGCAGAGTTGTTAATCGAAGAGAGTAATTTTGGCTTACTGATCTGAAGGTGCCAGGGAAAATATCTAGTCTTAGGTGGAAATAAGCATCTGGGTCTGCCGAACTGTGTCCTGTGGACAATGGAATCCTGAGGCATGCTGATATGTAGGGGAAAACATTAGGGGACGAGAGTCAGGAAGGGGCAAATAAAGGAGGAATGGTTAGCAGCAGGTACAAAGGAGAATAATACTGTGGTAGCAAAGAGATTTGCCCCCTCCGACTTTGATTTTTGAAAAATTTTCAATCTACAGAAACGTTGAAGGAATAAATGCAATGAACACATGTTTATACTTCATGTAAAATCACCCACTGTTAACATTTTGTCACATTTGTTTTAATATACTGGTGCCTGAGACCTCCTGAGGGAAGCAAGGGAGGGAGCCATAGAGATATTTGGGTAAGAGCTCTGAGAGCAGAGGCAGCCTGTGCAAAGACCCTGAGGTTAAGAGGCCCTTGCCCTTTGTTGCTGGACTGTAAACAAGGAACAGTGTGGCTGGAGTGGAGGAGAGCAACGGGGAGAATTATTGGAGATGATATTAGGGAGGTAGTAGGAGTCCATATCATTTAAGGGCTCATAGGTTGTGGTGAGGACTTTAGATTTTACTCTGAATGAAATTGGAAAATATTGGAGGTTTTGAACAGATGTGATGTGGTATGATTGGATTTGCTTTTTCAAAAGCTCACTCAGACTGTAGCAAATAGTCTCCCTGTGGGGCAAGGCTACAAATCAGGGGTCAGTTATAGGGGCTCTTGTAGTAGCCCAGGTAAGGTCTTACAGTTCTTGAACAAGAGAGTGGTAGGAGAGGTTGTTGAGGTTTTTTCTGTCTGTGTTAAAGGTGGAGTCAATAGGATATACAGATTGGATTGAAGGTGGTTCATGAGACTAAGTGAAGAATAAGGGACAACTCCACATACTTCTGCTGCTGGTGGAATAACAATTTACAGAGACGGAGTTTGGTGGAGAAATCAAGAATTTGTTTCAGAATGCATTAAATTTGAGATGCTTATTGGCCTATTGAAGTGGATACATCAAGGAGACAATTGGATAGAGAAATAGCTTAAGGGAGTGGTCTGTGCTCAATAAAGAACTTTGGGAATCACAGCCTGTAGGTAGTGTGTAGAGCAATGGCACCCGACGAGGGAGGGTGCGTAGACAGAGCTAAGATGCAAACATGAAGGATTGGAGCATCTCAGCAGTTACAGGTCGAGAAGTTGATGAGAAATCAGTAGAGAAAGAGCCTGCAAGGTAGGAGGAGAGAGGGCTGTCCTGGAAGAAGTCATGTAAAGAAACTAGCAGTGAGCAGCTATGCCTCATCCTGCTGACAGGTCAGGAGCAGGGAGAGGGAGAGAGCAGGCCAGTGGAGGTCACCTTGATGAGAACTGTTTCTGTAGAATATTAGTGTGGTTAGTACAAATTTAAGGGCGAATGGAAGGAGGGAGAAGACAGCAAATATTGTCAAGGGTTCTGCTATAAAGGGAGCAAAGAAAGGCGGCGAGAGCTAGAGGAAGATGTGGGGAACTCTGGAAAGGCAGGAAGCAAATAAAAAAGTAGGTTGGTAGATAAATTTGGAGGGTATAGTTATTTAAATCATTCTGTAGGGCAGACTTCATTTAAATGATTATTTTGAAGAGTGTTGCTATAGGGGCGTCACATTCGGGGGTGATTTGAAGCCAGTGTAGGATATGTCTTGGCTGGGTTTTTGGCCTTGGAAGCTCACGGCACTCAGAGTTGAAGATTTGCTGCTTCAGTCCGCATTCTCAGCTGTGCCCTGAGGAATTCAGGTCCCTGAAAATTCCCTGTCCTTGTGTCCCTGAATTCAGCACTGTCCCCCTCTCGAAAGTCTCAGCAGACCTGTTCTGGGTGAGGCATTTACTCTGTGCAGGGGCTCTTGCGTGTGATTTCTCATGGTCTTGGGGCTTGTGCTGAGTGACTTCTGTTTCTTTATCTTTAACTCTTGCTCTGTCTCTGTCACCTTTCCATGGTTGATTTGGTATAGATCTACAACTCCAGAGGCTTACAAATGTGTTATATGCAGCAGAGACTAAACTTAATATGAAGAAACCTAATAGATGTTCGTTAGGTATGTGAAATGAAATTATGTATTATTGGAATGCTGTTCTGAAAGTTTTCCTTTTTTATGGGGGAAGTAAACTGTATTTTAAGATTTTGTTGTGCTAATTTTGGTGTATCTTACTCAGTTTTGGGCTTTCTACTATAGGTTTTTAAATCAGTTTTTTTTATTTTTTCGTGTTTATCTGAGAAACTTCCTTAACATTTCCCTCTGAAATTACCTTCACTTACCACTCCCCCTTACAAATGCTCATGTCTTTTTTAGGTGTGCGAGGGACTTATCATTTGAGCAGGACTGAAGCCAGATTTTAACAGTAGAGACCTAGTCGTAGAGTTGGGGGTGGGGGGAACTTATAAATCAGCTCACACAACAGCATCTCACAGATGAGGAAGGTGCATCTTGAGATGATTGTCTTCCCACTTGATTGGTAAAACTTCCACAGAGTATATGGTCAAAAACCAACCCTAGTAGTGGATCGTCAAGTCCATCCTGCTGTCCTTCCTTTTGACATCTTACCTAAAAAGAGCTGCCAGCATGTAGAGGGATGTATATACCCAAGTAAGCATCTGGTGCTCTCCATCTAATGCTGGTGAGGGCTGCAGACTCATACAACCTGAGAGACCTTCAGATCGCCTGGGCCAAGACTGCTCTGTGACTGACTGTCCCCCATTGCTGTTCCTTTGGTCTTTCCTGGTCAGAGGTAAATCCATTCTGTGTGTTGTTTTCTGTTTGTCAGTTATCTCTGGGAATAATGATGGTAACGTACAAAAACTTGTGAGATTGTTCCCAACATAATTTCTATGTACATTTCTGGATGTGCTATAATAGAAGCCAAAGAGAATCTCTTTAGGTCTTGAATTTGTGAAGTGGTTAGTGTTGGATGTTAATTGATTATTAAATTTTGCAACTACAGAGCTTATTATCCTAATACTTTTGAAAAATGTTAAACTACCATTAAAGAAAGCCCCACTCCTTGCCAGAACATACCATCTTATTGCAAATAACATTCTATTCACCCCCGCTAAATTGTATTTTAAAAGAGAATATCAAAATACAAATATTTTAGGCACAAATGATGACATTTTGTCAGAAGTCATCTGCAGTTATGCATTTTTAGAACAGAAACATTTTTAATGTAAATAAACAAATTATGCAAATATAAATGATTACATGATAGCATTGTTGTACCATTTTCAAATTGTTCAAATATTTTTAAATAGACATAAGTATCTAAGAACTATAAAGAAGGTGCTGAATGGATGTTGATGTTAAGGTGCAGGGTAAATCACAGAGCGGTTTAAACTTAGTTCAGAGGGTATTGCTGTTTTAAAACCATATTTAAAAATCTGTTCCTCTTTCACTCCCTCAAACTGAATTCAGGGGTATAATGGATCCCATTATAGGTAAAAGGTCTGTGACTCAGCCATTGAGCTACTCAAACTCTTGGCTGTTTTAATTGCCACCATTAAAGCTTTAGTACTTTTATCTCATAAAAATAGATATCATTGATGTAAAATGTGTGCCTGTAGAAGATACATTTGTACCTCTGCCCTGTTGGTTAGCTAATCATCCATTTTTGTTTGAAGTTAGTTAGGTTTTATGCAGCCGGGAACTTGACATAGATCACAAAAATCGTTCAGGTTTTAGTCATGCAATTAAGAAAAAAATTCCATGTAGTAATAAGGGTAATATCTATCTAGAATATCTCCCAAAAAGAAACTTGTTTTATTTCGCTTTGCATTTTAACTACATTTAATTGATGGGAGGATGGTGGACTTCTGTCATGCTCATTCTTGAATCTAAGAGACTAATGTTTCTTGGATTCTAATGTTGGGAAATATAGGAGTCACTCTTTTGTCTTTATGTGACACGTATGTGTAAGCTTAAGTATGGTAATCGGCAGCATTTTTCTGCCTATATTCTCAAAGGGGAAAATACCAAGATGTGAAGGAAAACTCCAAGAACACAGTGGGAGCTAAATGTTAAAATGTGAAAAGCTACTTTGTTCTGGCCTTTTCCTTCTAGTATGCTTGGGAGGCACAGTCATTCATTATTTATGTGGCTGCACACAACAAGGTAAAGTCAGTATCTCCAGAACAGATCTAAAGAGAGAACATCTCAAGAAAGCTTAACTTCCTAACCCCTAGGTACACTCTTATTTCTCTGTAGTATAAATAGAACAGCAAATAATCGGTGGAGCAGTTTCTTAAGTTATTGTCTGTTCTGCAGTTGTAATTGTGGAATTATATTCAGATAAAAAAAAAAAATCTCTGACTCTAAAAGGGACCCAAATCTGAACGAGTTCTAAAACTAAAGCCTACCCACACAAAGCATTTGTGAGCTAATATATATAAGCCGGCTTCTATTCGTGCCCAGCTGTGTAGATTCAATTATGACAATTTTCTCAGTTGCATAACATTGCTGTTTGTTTATTACTGCGTTATTAGTCAGTGAATGAACCTCCCTCTTTTTGACCCTTCAGCAGTGTTTATAAAATACTTAATTGCTTTGGTATCTTCTGTTTCATGTGTAATTCCAGCTGGAAGGAGTCACGGGGACACCATCCCCTGTTAAGTGTTGACTGACTGTTTCTGATGTGCAGTATACTTTCTTTTAAAATAAGTATCAAGAGCCTTTAATATTGTTTATGGTGCAGTTTCTTATATTTTTTAAAATTTGAAAAAGAAGTTATTTTCTTTTTAAAAATCCCCTCCTTGTGATGGTTTGAGTGGTAGTTAACTGTCTTAACAATGTCAGGCTGCAGCTTGCCTGTGACAGCCACACCTCTGATTTCATCTGGGCTCTTCACGTCTGAGTGGGACCCACCTCTGTCCAGTGGTTCCCCCATACCAGCTCTCTCTGCCATCATAGCTTCCTCCTTTTGGAGAAACTTCAGCAGGAGTGCTGGAGCTACAAGTGATTAGGCAACTGGGTGTAGTGGTGGAGATGTGGGCTCTGCAGAGAGGTTGCCTGGCTTGAATCCTGACTCTTGTTAGAACCAGCTTTTTTGTGAGTTGGGGCAAATTTCTTAACCTCTTTGTGTGTGTTAGTTTTCCTATTTATAAAATGGGGATAATTTCATAAGATTATTGTGTAATTTGTCACAAAGTGCTTGGTGTTGCCATCAGCAGCGGTGTCACTGCTGAGGTATAAGTAGATACTCCTGAACTACCTGTCTTTATGTGAAGCACACATGTTTAGCCTGGAAAGGGGATCCTGCATGGGAAAAAAGACTGAAAAAATTTCAGATGAGAGTTGCAGAGGACACTAAAGTATGTCCTTTGTTGTTTATTGTTGTATAACAAATTTTGTGGCTTGAAACGACATCCCTTTCTTATCTGCCTGTTTCTGCAAGCCAGGGTTTGAGCATAGCATCTCACAATGCTACTCTTAGGTGTCAGGGTTGTATTCTAATCTGGAATTTTAACTAGGGAAGAGTCTGTATCAAAGTTCATTTGGGGTGTTGACAGAATTCAGTCCCTGCTGCTGTGACTGGGGCTTCAGTGCTTGCCAGCTGTCACCCTGCCCACTGCTCCTCAGGGCTACTTGCAGTTCCTCACCATGGTGGGTTTCCCCCTACTATCGCTTGCTTTACACACCTCCCCTGATTAAGTCAGACCCAACCAGAATAATCTACCCTTTGAGCAACTCAAAACTAACTGATTTGGGACCTTATCACACCTGTGAAATTCTTTCACCTTTGCCATGTTCTGTT
This sequence comes from Mormoops blainvillei, assembly GCA_004026545.1. Taxonomy (NCBI): domain Eukaryota; kingdom Metazoa; phylum Chordata; class Mammalia; order Chiroptera; family Mormoopidae; genus Mormoops; species Mormoops blainvillei. The sequence goes on along the minus strand of PVJD01000158.1, from coordinate 307,580 downwards.
GCCAGAAGCCATAGGTTCCCCCCACAGTCAGAAGGAGGAGAGCGTGAGGCCACCTTAGAATTCTACCTCCTACAAGATGTGGGTGAGTTTTTATAGGACCAAAGTAGTCATTAAGCATTTATTGCCAACTAAATTTGCTAAACTGATGATCTCTGAATCCTGGAAAACTTACTGAGAGTGTAAATTAGCTTGATCATCGAGCTCTTTTTAATTTACTTCTTTCCCCTTCAAAGATTGTTCTATTCCCCTTTCTACACAAACCTCCTGGGGTCGTTCAGTGTTAGATGAAGACACACCTTCCTTTCAGTCTGTTGAAGTTTGACTTTTTAAATTCATAGGAATAACATAGTAAATTGCTTTTAACATTGACCTTTATAGGGTGGTGTATACCAGTGATAACGAAATACAGTGTTAAGTATACAGCAAAGAATTTTAGAATTGAGCTTAACTTTTTAGTAAGTTTGGTCATTGTCTTTGCTGTCTTTGAATAGGTTCTATTTATGCAAAACATTTTGTTCAACCCTGAAGCATTGTTGCCTTATGTTTTGCTGAGTTTGATCCCTAGTAAGGTGAGTAGTTTCAGGTCTAGATGGCTACTGACAAATTCAAGCCTCCACATGCTCATTGGAGAAAAATATGGACCTAAGAGCTAATTTGACAAATATCTGTGACCTGGGATTTGGGTCAATAGATTCTCATTCATTGATATTTATTGAGCCCAGCTAACTAAGGAAACGCTGCATGCAAGTTGGTAAAGAAAAGAGAGAAGAGGGAGGGGAGAGAGAGTAAAATTGACTTTGTTAAGGACCCTGAGCATATTCATTATTATTTTTTAAACTTTTACTTCTAGAAAATGATGTTTGGTAAAAGTTATAGCACTTTATAATTTACTACTTTAAGGCACTAAGAGATTTAGAACAAGACAGTGAAAGTGACTATCTCAAACTCCTCTCATGGGTTCATATTTTGGTTTGTTTGTTGTAAGTCAGAAACACCATGATGCCCATGTTGCAGACCCTACTTTTTTTTTGGCAGGAGGCCTGCTGCTGGAGGAGAATGGATGCAGCCTCTAAGCAGGCCTGCTGTGTACGAGAGGCTGCCCCTCTGCCTGTGGCTCAGGAGACCTAAGTAGTTACTCGCCATAACTGCAGTAGGCTTTTGCATTGCATTAAATTTGGGGTTGTTTGTGTTTCTCCCTTGCCCAAATTAGCAGTAGGTTCTGTGGGCCCCCTCCACACTTTTTTCCCTTCAAGTAAAAGTACTTCAGGAAATTATTCTCAAGATCAGGAATACAGTCTGATTACCAGCATACACTTTTTTGAAAACTAACACATGTAAAAACATAATTCAAGTCTTATATAAACAATTAAGCTATTTTTTCCAAGCATTTATGAAACAATTGAGATGCATCTAAAGTATGTTCAGTTTAACACCAGTTCAACCCTAGGGGCGTGTGTGTGTGTGTAAGTGTAAGATACAGGATGTCAGGGACATGGTCCTTAAATGCAAGCCTGCTACTTCATCTGGTCCTTTTCCTAGGAAGCAGAATGATCTTTTATCAAACTGGAGAAAAGAACTGACTACACTAGTTTCCTTGAAATATAGTAGATTGAAATAAAATAAATAAATAAATAAATAAATAAGCTGTTTTTTTGAAGGTGGTTTTGGGAGAGTTTTCTAGGGAGAGCAGGCAGTGGGATTACTACCCTCCCACCCCCGCCCCCCACTTTCCGATTCTGGAAGACTCAATTCAGTTCCTGGGCCAAATCAGATTGATTGAATTAAATTCAACTTCTGTCAAACAGGGTGATTTTAAGATTCAGACTGGGTAGTGTTTGTTAGCTGCAAAGTACAATATGAATTTCAGTTCTTATCCACACTTTTATCTTTGAGAGAAAAGTTAGTGATTCTCTACAGCTTTGGTTTGAAACTAAACTAAAATTTCTTCTGGCACTTTGAAGGCAAAATTCCAAATTTGAATTAAATTAAAAGCGATTTTAGCCTATAGGTTAGGGTTAGGATCTTAGAACTAAGACCTTTATGGTTTTGGAGAAAGACCATAAGCGACTTCCCAAGACTTGTACTGTGGCCACAACTGGGCATGGAGACCTCACTGCCCCTCTGTAGCCATGTGTGGACCACAGTCACCTTCATGCTGACTTTGTAGCCACATCTGGGTTAGAATTTCAGGTTTGCCATTTTCTAGCTGTATAACTTTGGGTAAGTTCATTTTAAAGTGTATTTCATAAAAGAGCAATTATATCACCACCTCACCAATCTCATGGGGATTATAAGGGACTTAGGAGAAGAGGTAGGTAAGATGCTTAGCAGAGCACGCAGTACTAATACAGTGTCCTAGGAGGATCGGGGCATAGGACTGCCTGGCAGTCCCAGTGTTGTCTCTCCGTGAACACAAGGCTGCAGCCTATACTCTTTTTGTTGGCACCGAGTGGGGCCAGGCGGAGGCAACCTTGCCTGTCACAGGACAGTGTGGCAGCCTGGTCAGCATAGAGAACAAGTCCACATAGGATTTCTCAGGCATTTAGGAGTTAACATGGGTGGAGATTTCACTGCTGTGTTACCCTAGTCAAACTGACTGTAAAAACACCGCACATAGTGTTTTACTTGTTAAAAATCCTATTTGTGACAGTTCCTGTAGTAGATTGTTACTCCTAAATACCTAGAAGATGGTCAGTATTCGATATTAGAGGTGAAACTATTTAACATTAAAGATAACATAACCACTTGGTTCATTATTTTGGACTCTCATTAATTCAAAATGTGTTTGTAATTGACATGCCATAAAAGTGGCTCATGTTAATTTGTGGCTCTTTAAGATTTTGTTTGTATGGCAGATCTATTCTAAGGACAGTTTAAAAACACAAGCAGAAAACCAGAGGTTCAAAAATGCCCTCATATGATTTTTAAATGAGATGTTTCATTAGTAATTAAAAAAATTAAATTCTAAAATTTAATGATTCTGAGTTACAGGCAAAGATAAATTATTACATTATGATATTTCAACATTCACTTTATTTAACTTGGTAATTATCTTGACTGTGTATATAACAGAAATTTTATGGCATCTTTATATGACTATACTAATATTTCTGTTTTATTCCTACCAGTAACTTAAATTGCACAGGGAACCGGCTGCCAATTCAGTGAACTGTTTAAGTACATTTTATATAACATATCTGTTCATAGGATCATGTACTGTCTTGGAAAACATTGATAACAACTGCTTTGGGGCAGACGGGGACAGACACGCACACACGGATACATCCCCATCCTAGAGGAGCAGATGACTTTGCCCTACTTTAGCTTATATCAGTATAATCCAAAGCATATTTTGAAGAACAATTTTTTTCAAGACAGTCTTGGAAAATGGGATGCTGTGGTTAAATATCTTTAGGACTCACAGTGTACCATCTCCCCTCAGAGTATAAAAAGAGCTCAGAGAGTTTTGCAGTAAAGGAAGCCATTTTATTTTGCTTAGCCCAGAAATCTCTAAACTTATGTGACCGGAGTTGTCTTTTCATATAACAGCTTTTAATATCCTCTACTTAAAAATGTTGTTCTATACATTTTACGTTCTTAATTCATATAACCAACAATCCCAGTATTGTTCATTTGTTTATTTGGTTCATAAATGTACTCATTTTACTGTATAATTTTTCCTAGAACTTGTTAAGAATGAGCTGAATAAAACTAATGTAAAAGGCTTGAATTTGAGGCCCTGACTCTAATACCAAACTCAGCCAAGCAGAAAATATTCCAACCCTTAATTTTCTTCTTAAAAATATTTGTACACTTAAGAAGAGAATATTTATATCAAAGAATCAAAGTTAAAAATTATTTTAGTTGACTACTTAAACTAATATCTGCTCATTTTGATCTACTATCCCATAAAGAAGGTTTTAAAAACTTGCTTGAAATACATTTTTATGCCTTTAGTTATCCAATCTCAGGCATGATCCATTTAAGGCTGGGTGCATTGAGGAAGTAACGCCGGGACAGCACCTGGCTGACTTTTTTCAGGAAGCCTCCTCAGTGTCAACCTAGGTCAGCTGTTCTGCCCTCACCTGGCAGCTCCAGTTGCTGCCTTGATTACTGTTATATCCTCAAATATTTGTTGAATGAGTAAATGAATTGAACACCAGATATTGAGTGCTGCTTCTTTTTATCAATGTCATTGACAAGAAAAGAGAGTTAAAATCTCAGCAGGACTTACTGAACCCTTGTACACTCTTTGGATGAAGATTGAGCTTTAGATTTCATACTGGAATTCCTTTTTAAAAGAGCCTGGGAAATACTGGAAAAATAAGATCGAAGAATGTCAGGAATAGAAACGTGTTTCCGAAGCCATTAAAAACAGTAAATTTCAATCTTAAATGAGTACTTAATATTTATATTTTTACAAATCATTTAAATCATAGTTTAGTGTGTTTTAAGTTTGTGTTTGTTGTTCCTTGGGTCTTAACTGGTCTGCCATGTCCACTAGAATCTTAAATTGTCTGAGAACACAAGTGCACCCCTCTAGCTTAATATGTGGGGAGGGACGTGTCTCCCAGAAGGAGCATGTTACTTTTGTCCAGTTGGTAGTATCTTTTCTTTATTGTAAAGTAGTATTTTGATTATAGACTTACTTGCATCATTCAATAAATGAAGTATTTATAGATGTCTTATATTACAAAATGTTAGTTTGTAGAGATTGTACATGGGGGAAATGTTGCACCCTGTTAATATTATGTTGGTTACTCATGCTACTCGACATAGCTAGCAGGTTGAGGCTTCAAGAATATACTGAAGGCACAACACAGTTAAATTAGATTAAATCAGAAAAATGCTGATGAATGCTGGAGGAAAAGCACATTTGAGATACAGGGAAAGTTCCTCTTCACTTTTTTCATGCTCCTAAACATTTTGGGCCACCTTTGCTTAAATGTAACAGAGGGATTGCCCTCACTTCCCCACCATAGCTTTCCTTTGGTTAAATTGCATCCTGTCCATCCTGCTGTTTTATATAAGACACATTTGTGTGTATGTGTGTGTGTAATTTATATGCTATGAAAAATGGAATTAAGGATAAAAACAATTACCTTTATGGTAATTTTTTGACTTTATGCACATGCACACTTGAATCATTTTCATTCATAGTTTAACATATTTTACCGTGTATAGTGAGCTCCCATGTATAATGCGCACCCACATTTTTGGCCCAAACTTTCAGGGAAGAAGATCTTTCATTTTAATTTTTAAATTCAATTATTTATTTATTTATTTATTTATATTTAGAAACAAAACCAATAATCATATTCCAGGGTATTATTTTGCTCACAGACATCATTATTGCTTTCTAGAGTTACATTTTTAGTGCATATGCATAAATAAAAGAATTAAAAACATTTATATAGATACAGAATTAGTGTTACCCATGCATTATTCCCTCAAAAAAATTGGGCAAAAGAGTGTGCATTATACATGACATAATATGGTAAATATCAGTCATTCTGTTTTAGTTCCAAAAGGTCAGGGCCTGGTCCTTATATATTCCATAATATTCCAACAGGCATATGGATGTATGGCAGAAAAATGTGTCAAGCAGAAAGTCTTACAGGGTGTATCTGAAAATACCTTTGGTATCTGATATTTTCCATGTTTACTCTTAATAAATGAGAGGGTTTAGGAATGCCCTGTATGGTAATATCAAATGTTAATGGCATTGATTACGTGTCAGGCAGTGGGAATTGATGGAAAAATGTCCACTGTAAAATTAAATAGCATTAGAGAAGACTGTACCATGCACAAGTGGGGGGTGGGGGAGGAGGACAGGACATGACTGGGCCTGGGAGACTTTGTCAGGGTATTACTGTGAGCTTCAGGTTTTTTCTCCCACACGATTAAGGCAGGCCATCTGTTCTTTGTTAAATGTTTACAAAAACAGCTTTTCTCTAAAAGATTTAAGGAGATAATAGGTCTGGTAAACACTATAATATTTCTGAGCACCTTTTTCACCCTATTTCAAATAGTACCAAAACATAATTCTGCTGCATATCAAATAGGATTAATAGTTTTTTGTATTTAATCTTTGCATCTTTTTCTTACAAATGATTAAAATTTTTAAGGATATCAATTTATAACTTCATTTATTACCAAAAGGAGCATCTAAAATCATTTATAGGCTAAAGTGTGTAAATAAATTTTTAGTCTTTTTGTATTTGGTGTTCAGCACTTTTTCTAATTCATCAGTGTGCACCAGGCATCTCACATTAGAAGCTGGCACTTGGCTACTGGAGTTGGTGCCTTGTAGATTAGAGACAGGTACACACACTGGAATTAATTCCTGCACTAAGCTTTAAGCATTATTTACTGGTAGACTTTCTCTCTTTCCTCCCATTTCCAGGAAATGCTTTTTTCTTCCATTTCCTGAAAAATAGCTTGTCTCAAATAAGATTGATGTCTCTGTCCCTTACAAAAAATATGACTTTTTCTTTTTGATCTACATTAGAAAATAATATGTAACAATTAATTCGACTTCAACTTTAATAGAGCAGTTAACTCAGATCACCATTGATGCCCAGGTAATGATAATTTGGAAGCATCTCGATTGACTTTCATACAGAGTGTTTGTGAGGGAAAAATATAGGGCAAGGTAAGTTTTCTTAGTGTTTGGTTAGCTGTGCTGTCCCTGCAGGGAAAACTGCTCATGTAGTCTTACATCCGTGTGTCCTTCTCAAACTTGTGCCCTTCCTTCTCTCTCCTTATATAGCCTCACTCTTTGAGGTTCTTCTGATACCATAGAATTTTGGAAAGGACTTTGGAAATCATCTAACCCAAATCCTTCGAAGAAAATGAACCCCAGATGAGGACAGTGATTTTCCCCAGATAATAATAGAGTTAATGGCAGTGCCTGGACTGGAGTTTTTATCTGTTACCTCATAGTTCTGGACTTTCTCCTATACTTTTGCAGATAGAGAATTGCATGAAAACAGTATAACTACGTGCATCTCAGGCAGTGATTTTTTTTTTTTAAAGTGGTTTTGGGTCACCAAACACTTTGGAAATCAGATGAAGTCTGTGGAGCCTTTCCCGGAAGGGTACCCATGAATGAGATTTCAGGAGATGGACAGAGTCTGGATTTAGGAAAGCTAGTCCCAAGTCTCTGCTCTGTTCCCTGCTGTGTGGCCTTGAGTGGTCACATAACCTCCTTAAACTTTACTTCCTTTCTGAAAGATGGGGGAAAATGATCCCATCTTTCTTGTGAGATTCAGGTGAAGTAACTCTGGAAGCGTTCAGTTCAGTACATGGCATGAAATAATGTTAGTTAGTATTGGGATCTAATTTATATAGTACTTGCTAATAACTTCTGAGTTACTCTCGAGTCCTCTGCAGACCTGGACCTGGACTCTCCTGCCTTCCCCTCCTTCTCCTTGGAGGTGCTGTGGTGAGGGTCGTGGGCTCTGCAACCATCAGCTTGGATGCCAGTCTCAACTGTGTCACTTGCCATATGTAACTCCTTGGGCTCGTCACTGCATCTTGAGAGTGTCAGTGACCGAACTTAGCTCTTAGGGCTGGTGTGGGATTGAATGGTGTCAGGGGTATAACATACTTAGCACATGTCTAGCACATGGTAAGATTGTTCAGTAAACATTGGCAGCTGTTGTTGTTGCTGTTTATATGATAGTTACTATTAAGTGTCTGGAGACTATATGAAAAAGGCAGAAGATGAGTGGCATTTGCAGATACATTAATAACCTTTTCAAGTATCTCGTTGGAATGTAAAAGTTCATTAGATGTCTTAATTGACAGTGGAGATAACACTTTACCCCTGCCCTGGTTTGCACCGTAAACTGCAAGGCTGAGTCACTGACTCTGATCTCAATTGATCACTGAGCTTCCCATCCCAGTTCTTGGTATTCTCTATAGTATTTCTGACCATCTCTGGGTAAACACATAGTGAATGTAATCTCCTGCAAGGCGTGCCAGAATGACTATTTGGGTTCTCTTTCCCTCAGTGAAATTTGGAAATGTAAAACTAATTTATGAAAAGCAATATCTGTATTTCATATTAGTACAAGAAATTTAACCAATTTGAAGCCATTAAGTCTAAATGTATGTTTTTAATTTGGCATTTTGATGTTATTTAAATCAGAAATGACCTGTACTGTGTAAGATTTATGTGTTCACACTTCGATTTGAAACTTTCACAGGACCTGAACCTTGCAGTGCTCAGTCAGGACACTTGTTCTTTTTAAAAGTGGCTTAATTATATATTTTTAATTTGAGATCCCATTCCCACATGGGGGGGAAAGAATTCCACTTGAATTCATCCTGTATGGTTTAGCTTTTGCTATTCTTTGTCATTCATCATTTCCTATACAGCCTGCTAAAAAAAATTTGGACCATGTCTTCAGCTGAATGAGAATGTTGAACTAAATTTTTTACTAAGTTGTCCCTTTTTACTGTGTATTTAAAAACTTTCTAGTTCAAAAAAATATGGGTTTTTTGATGAGAGAAAATGATACATCTTATAACTATATAGTTGGTAAAATGTTTGCTACCTTAAGTATAAAGTTTCAGAAACACCAGCCAGTAACTTTCAGTTCCTTTCTTCACTATGAAGAATGATAAACTAATTTCAATTCCTATTTGTGTCTCTCAGCATTCTCCATCGGAGCCCTTTCTAGAGAAACCAGTGCCGGATATGACTCAGGTTAGTGGACCGAACACTCAGCTAGTGAAGACTGAGGATTACCTGCCGTCGATAGAGCAGCAGCCACAGCAAAAGAAGAAGAAAAAGAAAAACAACCACATTGTTGCAGATGATCCCAGTAAAAGTTTTGGTAAAGATGACTTCCCTGGTGGGGTTGATAACCAAGAACTAAATAGGAATTCACTAGATGGGTCTCAAGAAGAAAAAAAGAAAAAGAAAAGGCCGAAGGCAAAAAAAGATCCGAAGGAACTGAAAGAACCCAAGGAGAAAAAAGAGCCCAAGGAACCCAAGACCCCGAAAGCCCCTAAGATTCCCAAAGAGCCAAAGGAAAAGAAAGCAAAAACTGCCACGCCAAAACCCAAGTCCAGCAAAAAGTCAAGGTAGGCCATGTGCAGAAACACCATCACCAAACACAGCTCAAAAATGAGCAGCCTGTGAATTGTGGGCGTAGGGGAAGGGAGAAGGGAACACTTTGATTGCCATTATCGCTCTTGAGTTTTTTTCTCTAATGTCCAAACTAAAAAATTAAGATTTTTATGCATTCTGAAATTTAGAAGTCAATTTTTATGAACTGTTGATTTGGGTGATAAATTTTAGACTTTGCTGTTAAGTATAGACCAACAACCTTAATGTCAGTGACAGTGCAAAACTGGGAAAGAAGGATTATACAGCCAAGAGAGGTCGTCATATTTCTCTAAGCTTTTCAGCCCTGATTCCCAAAAGTTGAAACAGGAGAATTAATTTTCTCCATTTGGTAGAGTAAGGCTTCCGGGGCAGGGTTGAAATCTTAGTGGGCAACACGGGAGAAATCAAATGGCAGTTATCCATTAGATATGCGTTCAAGAATAGCATGAAGTTTAGGTTCTAGGAAAGAGCCTCCTCCACTCCATACTTCCCCTTTGTACTCCCCCCACCAACTCTCTGACCCCCCAGAAGGCATATTTACTCAGTAAGAAAAGCTGAGGGGAGAAGACATTGAAGACTAATTTTTTTCATTTGTACTGAACATTTCTTACAACTGTTCTGAACCAGTTCCAAACATCTGAATCTATTTTTCAGAATATGGCTCATGTTAGAAAATATAGTTTCCAGATGGAAGTATGGTCAGACTTGGTTAATCTGAACCTGTTTGCAAACTCCATTAGAAAACATGCTCCACCTCCTACCCCCATGTGCATATGCATGCTCAGTGCTGTGATTCATGTGCTCAGTGTGAACTTTCTGAGCTTGCTGACCTGTAAACCTCCCCTTGTAGGCTTTTCTGTGTGTGCGTGTGCAGGTACAAAAGAGAGGAGATGATTTCTGCGACTGTAGATGCTGCAAAGGGAAAGAACAAACTTGGATTTTCAGCTTCCTGCTGAAAATACCTAAACAACCTCAAATTATTCTGTAGTGCTTTGAAAGTTTGAATCATAGTCATTTAAAAATCTTTGCCATCAGTACTTTTTACGATGTAAAAATAACTGAATTATATTCAATAACTCAATCTTATAGGTACCTTAATATTTTCATTTATTTATGAATGTTCTTTGATACCTTACTATGTGGTCTTTTAATTGAAAGTCATTATTTTCTCCTTATGAACACTCTTCTAAACTTACAACCTATTTAAATTCAGTTTTCATTTTTTTAAGAAGTATTTCATGAATCATGTGCTATTTTTAGGTACTGTGTTAATGTTAGGGATCTGAGTAAGGAGGACTTGGTTAGAATTTGGGTGACTTATGAAAGGTTTTGAAAATAGATAATCGCCTAAATCTAAGTATTGTGCAAGTGAAAGCAGAAAACGTGTACTTATTTTGGAGAAAGACATCAAAGCAAAATCTAAAAAGCATGTATTTTTTTTTAACACAAAATGAAAATCTGTGTTTTGAAGAAGCTTTAGAGAGTCCAGAAAATATAGCACCAAGACTAGTTTTAGCCTTAACATATACCTGTCTTCAGTTTCTATCTTAATTTTTTGAATCTATCACCTAATGGTAAAAATTGATAAGCAAGAAAAGAAAAACCCAGTGTATTGTGGATCTGGGCACAAATTCCAAGTATATTCTTTCAAGCTCTGAGCCTACATAGAACTGACCTTAGCTTTAAAAATGTATGTTAGCATACCCTAGAATACATTGAGGGAGATATTATAATGCTATATTTAACAATGAAACTTGTTAAAATTTCCCTAACAACTAAACAACTCTTAGGAACTCGGGTCATCAAGTCCAGTCAGTGCTGGGCACCTGTGCTTCCTTGGTACAGGTACAGACCTATCTTTATCCACTAGAGGAACCTCAGCGCTGGCACTGTTTGCATAGTCTCAGCTGCTCATCCTGAAGTTTGAGTTGTATGTGTGGAGTACGTTTTTGGCAGTGCTGAACCTGCTTAATGGCTTTGCACTAGTCACATGCTTATGATAGGAGGAAGAGCATGTGATTATTTTCTCCTAAGAAGAAAGTCTAGTTGTCTCCCCCACTGCAATCTGTTGTTATTGTTGTCGTTGTTGTTGTTTTTTGGACTAGTAGTCTCAGTCAGTGTCTCCTATAGGTTTTACCCAAGTGGTATGAAAATGCTTGGGTGGAACAGTTCTGCATGGAGACGTGCAAGTGAAAAGGGAACTGATGTAATGTGGCTCAGAGGCTCAGGAGGCCATGTTGAGGGGGCTCCAAAAGAGTTGGTGGCACCTCTGTTGGCCCTGGTGATTTGATCACTTGTAGGACCACTTGCTGATTTACGGTGAATTGTGGTGAGGACATTCCTGAGAGGCTGTCCTGTTGTTGATGGGGATACCTGTCCAGGAATATGGTAATGGAATAGAGATTTTCAGTAAATTAACAAACCAACCCATTACTTTATTGAACCGCAGGGTTTCTATTGGTTAGATGAATTGAGTATGTCGAATTGCGGTCTCATTGTTCTGCTAAGTCTGGAAAGGAAATAGCATCCTGAAGCAAGGATAAGTAAATGCCTACAACTACATGTAAATTCTGAATAGCATAGCAGAATAATTATGTAAATTGAATATGCAGTGATGAAGGTAATAGGGGGTTTGGGTTATGTTAGTACTAGGGTTGAATTGCCTTAGCAGTCTGCTTTTAAGCACTGGAATACAGCAGTGGCAATTTTGTTTTGCAAAATGTTACATGATACCAGTTATTTCCATCCCTGAATAAGTTAACTTGATGAATTTGTTTATACAGAAAATAATTTTCCTACAGAGTGCTCAAATAGAGGGAATAAAGAGAAGTGAAATGAAAAATGCAGTGCAGAACCACTCACGTCTTTCCTGTTCAGCCTGTGTGCCATATCGTTGGTGATGTTCTACAAAGAAATGTGTTGTCCTTTGAGTGGTGGTGATGGAAGTGACCCACCGGTGGTCTCGCCCTCTCTGCATTGTGTCTGTGATAGGGAGAGAGTTTGTCCTATGTCACTCACACACTGTAGTAGAAAAGGCTGTGAGAAAGGGTGGCTGTCATCAGTGGGGTCTTTATGGTATCCTTCTAACTATCCGTTATCCCACCTCATTCTATAAGGTAACTGAGGCTTGAATTTGTAGCCATTCCCAGTAAACTGACCTTTTTGGCAACCAAAATATAATTACCTTTGTTTTGCCTGTGCAGGAGAACCTAAGAGAATTTGCCCAGAATCTGTTAAATAGAATGGTAGTAAAATAGAAAAAGATGTTTAAATCTCAATGGTAAGACAAATGGGTCACATTCCTCTTTTCTAATTTGTAACATATCTTTTTTCTCCCTCTACTTTTTTTTTGTTAAATATATTTTTTCTACTTTTTTTTGTGTGTGTGTACTCTCCCCCAGGTTTCCTTATAGCTGTCAAATATTGGCAGTTAATATTGAAAATAAAAATGAAGACATTTGTGGGCTGAGAGGATGCCATGTTGCATATGGAGGGATTCATGGAGCTAAAATATGGGGATTTGCATTCTTCTGTTCAATCCATTTTCTGTTGGGTTTGCATGGCCCTTGTGAAGTGAGCAGGAATTTGGAGGAAGTACTTCCTTTGAATGAACCTTGAAGGATTTAGGGGTCCATTTAGCTATATAAAGATTCTTTGAGTATACAGAAAGAAGGGAACTTGGCCAAAATTGTGACTTGACTACTGAAGCTTCAGTTAAATGAAGCCATGGAGACTTGCTTCTGATGCAGTTTCTAGGGACATGTCTTGTTCCTTGTCGTGTTCCTTGCTGTTTTCCACTCTTGATATTGAAGTTAGCCAAAAACTAAAGAGTGAAAAATATTTTTTATTTTATTTTATTTTGTTGTATTTTATTTTATTTTATTTTGTTGTATTTTATATTATATTTATTTTTTATCCTCACGCAAGGACATGCTTTTTGATTTTTTTTTAGAGACGGGAAGGAGAGGGAAAAGAGGGAGAGAAACATTAGTGTGAGAGAGAAATACTGATCTGTTGCCTTTTGTAGGCACCTTGACTAGGGACTGAACCCACAACCCAGGCATGTGCCCTGACCTGGATTTGAACCAGCGACCTTTCGCTTTGAGGGATGACACCCAGCCACCTGAGCCACACTGGCCAGGGCAAGATATTTTATTTTAAACTGAAAAATAATGTATTGGTCTTACTTTTTTAAAAAACATGTTAAATACCAAAAACATGTGAAGTATACTTTTTGCGAACTTCTCTTTCACTACCATTAATACTTATATGGCAGCTTTCTTCTGAGGAACCTAGCTTTTCAGATACTGTTTTCTCAGCAATGATCTAAGAGAGTAAAAGCATTTTACCCAAGAAATATTTTTATTCAATTAGCAAGCCCAGTGGTGTTGTATTTCAGTAAACTAATACATATTTTATAGTGTGCTTATACATGTAAAATTTCTTTGGAGACATTAGATGCAAAAGCAAACCATTAAACTACTTTTGCCAATAAATAGAACAACCCAGATAGTTAGACATGAGTAATTAAGTAAATTAAACCCATAGCTTAATTTTTCCCCCTCATTTCTTATTCTTTCTTTTACTCACATGCTATGATTTAGTCTTGATCCAAGACTTTAGATAATTGGACACTGCTTGCAGGAGAGGGTATGGATTTCTTTAACGTGTGGTCGCAGGATGGACTTCTGAGTCCTTTCCGTGCTGGAGAGGAATGAGGAAGAAGCAGTGCCTGTGAGAGTTGTGCATCTCTGCCCACTGTTTTGCCTCCCATGTCTCTGGTTCTTTAAATCCAAGCTCCAGGTCAGGGATGGGGCCAGGTGCCTTCTTTGCTGGTCTCAGAGGTTATCTTCTCTTTGACAAAGGGGTCATCAGGTCTTTTAAATTCCAAATCTTCCTTTCCTTCAGAATAACCACCCTCAGTCATTCCATTGCCATTGACAGACCACATAGTGGCCCTCTGTCCATCTGATTTGTTTTAAATCGGCTGAATGAGTAGAGAGGAAGAGTGGTCAGCCACTTTTTTAGTAGAGACCCTGATGTCCTTGACTTCTTGTGGTTCGGTTTATACTTATTGGGGGAAGAGAATGTCTGACCACATTGACCCTGAAAAGTGAGTTTTGCTAACTCAAGCTTGGTGCGAGATGATGAGTGGATCACACTGGGCCTGCTGGAAATTTGTTTCTCCCCATCAGTGAGCTTCAGTGACTTCAAAGCAGTGGCCTACCAGTTTGGTTTATGTGGGAGAGGGTGATATAGATCCCACTTTTAACTCTCACTTTCATCAAATGAAAGTTGAGAGGTGAGGAGGCCATGGGCAGCAGTAGGGTATTGAGGGGGATTTTTCTGGAGACACAGTTCTTTGAAGTCTTTATTAAGTGGAATTTTAGGGTGGAGCATGTGTTGCCATAGTAGTTGTGGGTACAATGTTAGAGTTGGAAGATAGCAGAAGGATTCATAGGTGATTTTAAAAATTATTAAAAATGTCTATACATAAAAATGCTTTAGAAAAGTATGAAGGCAAGATTTTTATCCTGTGATATATAAATTTTTTTCTTACTGGTTGTCTTCTGCCTAGATAAAGGCCCCTTTGAGTTGTTGGATGTTTGTGGAAACCACCACAAGAGCATCTGTCATCTGAAATGCCAGCCCTCACTTCAGCCACCTTTACATAGAAGTCTATGTGGCTTTAGCTTTAAAATGCTAAATAGAGAAATGGAGAGTGCGAATTAAGAAAGGGGTCACTTTTTTTTTTTTATGTTGAAAAGACAATACCCTTGAACTTCCACTAGAATGCTAATTTTATATATAGCCCTGATTCCTGTGGGAACAATATAATTTCATAGCAGTAAGGCTTCTCCTGTGAAGGTAGGTGGTGATAGTTTGTCCTTGTTGGTTTTACCATTTGCTCTGCTTAATTCTTCACCTACCTATAGCACCTGACGAAAATGTGGGTGAGCAGCACATCTTATTTGTTATATTAGTAACCTGGCTGATCAGAGAAGATAATTATGAATGTAGGGAGTGTGGTTGTGACTGCCAGAGTTACCAGCACTTGTCCCCCTTCCTAGGTCATGGGAATGCTGTGCATAAATAAGAATGGCATCTTAGAATTTGGCACAAGCAGACACATATCTGCTCTACTGTTGCCAGTTGGAAGAATATACTATATATAGTAAAAGGACATCGAAAGGCATACTTTTGGCATCATTTTTCAATGTCTAATTTATTCAGTTCCTTATGTTGCATTACAGTGCCGTATAGCCAAAGTGCCTAATGTTTATGTTAGGCTTCTGTGGTCAGGTAACATATTAGCTAACTAGAGTTCTTTTTCCATGTTATTTCTGGCAGATCTTAATTCAGTCCACAAAACTCAATAACCTTTCAGTAATAATTCTTGACTGCATGTTGAGTCTTTTGTTTTTCCTTTAGAATGTGTTCAGTATTACAAATGGACTTCGCTCTTTCAGGAGAGCTTTCTCCTCCCCCGCCCTTCTTTTTTTTCAGTCCTCACCAAGGATATGTTTGTTGATTTTAGAGAGGGTGGGGGCGGGGGCGGTGGGGGGAGACACATTGATGTGAAAGAAGAACATTGATTGGTTGCCTCCCATATATGCCCCTACTGAAGATGAAATACAGAACCTAGGTGTGTTCCCTGACTGGGGATTGAACCCACAACCTTTTGGTGTACAGATTGACACTCCAAGCAACTGAGCGACCTGACCAGGGCAGAGCTTTCTTACCGTACTTTGTTTTGCTTTAATTTTTTCCCACATTCTTCTTTTAAAAAATGGTCAGTGCTGTGGCTATCCTCAAGACAGGATCCTAATGTTATCGGAAGGCTCCCAAGCGGTGATCACAGGCAACAGAAGACATTGACCGTTAAAGGGTTCTGAGGCCTGAAGGATAACCCCCAAAAGGTCAGGCCAGCTCTGGACTCCTACGGAGACCTCCTGAGGTTAGAGGCTTTTGGTCCAGTCCAAGGACTCCAGTGTGGGCTCTGCAGTCGGAGGTTCTGGCACCACTCCTAGACTGCCACTTCTGGTAACCTGTTTGACCCTCAGTCCCCTCATCCTTGGGCAGTTTTATTATAAAATGTAACGGTGAAGCATGTTGAGTTTGAAAAAACACATTTTTAAATGAAAGAGGATTCGATTTCTGTTACCCTTCTTTTTTTTTCTATTCTATCCCTGAAAATTTAGCATAGTTAATGTATTTAGGGAGTAGTTGATGCTGTAAGAGCTACTTAAGGTAACAATTTAGACTAAATGATTGTTTTAGAGGTGTTCCACTGACTTTCAGAGAACTTAAAAAACAAAGCATTAATAATTTGTTACTGAAATCATGTTTGTTGTGTGGAACTAGAATCCCTGCCCCTTCTTTCTCAACCCTGTCTTTCTCATCGAGGAGAGTAGGGTGAAGAATTTGTGGGTGGAGTTTAGAAGTTTCAGGTGGAAGGGCACCTGCTTGAAGTGAAGGTGTGGGTGTCCGACTCAGAGCACCTGAAGGTTGACTGTGCCCAGGACAGGCATGCGTAAAGGGGTCAGGCCAAGGGTCTTGCTCCCGTCACCGCATCCCGCCCAGATACCCTCTGCCCTAGGCTGCCTGGTGGAGACCATCCACTGAGACTCCTGGAGCCTTGTTTGGGGAGCTCTTAGTGCCTTTGTGTGCAGGTGTTGACCTTTGGGCTTATTGTCTATGCCACAGAGTTTGTTTATGTATCTTTCCTCATTAGTTTAATTTGTCATCTGCATTTTACTACATTGTACTTTAGCTGTTAAATTTTATTTTAGGCTTAGAACTTCATTTAAAATTTTTATTTTGTTGGGTTAATCATGTTGCCTTAATTGATCCTTTTAAACTTTTACTACTTTATCTTGTCTCCTTTTTAGTTTGCCTCTTTCTTAGAGGAAAGTCCTACTTTGTTGAGAGCCTTGATGCTTTTCTGTCTACCAGCATTGAACCATTGACCCTAACAGTTTAGTATATATTTTATTACAGCAGCTTATCCATTAGGTTTATTTCTTTTTTAAAACACCTTGTGAGATGCTTTAAAATGTGAGGCTATGTTTTAATACCTTTTGCCCTTCTTCGAGAAGATTGTAGTACGACATTTTGCCTCGAGTCCCTGAAAATGAATCTGATTAATCTTTCTGACCCAAGCCTCAAGGTTGATTTTCCCTAGTGTGATGGGAGTCTTCTCTAACTTTTCCCATCTGAAGTGTGCATTGGATTGAGAACTCCCTCCCAGTGTGCAGACATCTTTGTTAACTAACTATAGTCTCAGCACATTTGGTTCCACAATAGGGTTCTTTTTTAAACTAACTTTCTTTTTCTTTTTTTCTAGGAATTGGCTCTTTAGGTTGATGCCAATCATTGTTTCACTACATTCTGTTTCATAATAAATCAGGGCAGTTAGCTGGCTTTCTAGGAAGTTCTGTCCCTTCTTATAAAGCCTTGTTCTAAGAGCCTGCACTGTTTCTCACCAAAAATAATTGGTTATTTGTGCAGTGTATCTTAGCAAATCCATCCAACCCCATTTCAGGTGGTATCACTAAGCCCATTGTGGTGGACTCCTACAGTTGTAAGCCGAATATGAATCCTTCCTTAGGGTAGATTCCTTAGAATGTCCTTCCATATGACAGATATTCTTTCCTGAACACAGAGTTTGTGTTTTCTTGATGTTGCTTCTTATCAAGTTCTCACAGAGTTCTCATCAAGATGGTATACGCTTTGATCACATTGAGGGCAGTCACAGAACTTTAGAGCTTAGTGTGGCCGAAGTGACCCAAGTGTCGTTTAGCTTGGACCATGAGCACACCCAGTTGCCCACCAGTGTGACCTCACTCTCATGATGAAATGTAAGCAAAGCTGGAAAAGGGAGAGTGGTCTTTAAAACTGCCAGCAGCCTCTCCAGAAGAGTGTGCTCCTCTCAACCTCACGGGGCTTGTCTGGCTTCAGGAGTGGGTGGCTTGCTCTCTGTCTCGTCGCACCAGTGATGATGGGCGAAAGGATCAGGGAGTGAAAGAGCTTTGTGAGTAGAGAGGGGAAGTATATAGATATGCTATAGATTTCACAGTTTTGAAAAATGGTAAGATTCACTCTATTTTGGTAGTACTTTAGCCCTACTTTACTGGATTTCATTGATATTTCACCATAAAGACAGAATCTACGTGGGGTTTTCTTAAATGAGTTAATGAGAAAAGCACTTTAAAGTAGTGCCTGGCCACAGTAAGTGCAGTATATGTGTTGTAATTGCTGTGACTTGTATGTTTAGTTAAATTAATCCCCTAAGACTTATAGTAACCTACCTGATCAGACACTAAAAATACAAAGCTAAATAAGAGACAGTTTCTCCTTCTCTTGAGCTTACAGAATAGTTTAGAGACAGACACACACACGTGCTTTGGTTTTAATTCATTAGAGTAATATTACCACCAAATTTTGTGTATTTCAAATATCCCAGGGTGGGGTGCATGTTGGGGCATGTAGGTGGAGTGAGATCTTACTGATCCAGATTGTGGTGGCCAAAAAAGTGCTTCTCTGAATGTGTGGGAAAAGTAGAAACATAAAGTTAATGTTGCCAGTTGCAAAAATCACAGAGGGCCTTGTAGGCCAATGCTGAGAATCTCTGTCTTAAATATATGTAGGTTTGGACTTTAAGCAGACGAGTGATCAAGTCAGATTTGCATTAACTGGTCACTCCGCTGATGTGTGGAGGATGAGTTTGTGGGTGATGTTTTGGTGGCACTGAACAAGACACATGGGAGGCAGAGCAGTAGGTTCAGGAGAGGAGTGAAGGCAGTCATGATTTCTCTGGGGCTGAGGCCATTCAGGAGGCCATACACACCTGGTCTTTCTCGGAGCCCTTCCTCACAGGTCGCTGTGTGGAGCCATCACTGCAGCTGTGGGAAGTGTATCCAGATTCTGTGTCTGTGCCAGGCAACTCAGGCCTTATCCTCAATACTGTAGTGTCAATTTAGGGGACATTCCTTTTTCACAACATCCTTTTCTCCCCAGTTGGAAAAGCTGTCCTGTTTGTGCATTCCACCTTTCCAAATTATGGTTTGGAAGAGGAATTTCTGTATGGCTGTGTATTGGCTTTGACATTATACAAGGCTAGCTTTGAATCTTACAGAATTAATGACTGGGAATGTGGAGTGTGTGTCCTTTCTCCAGTAGTCTGATAGTGGGTAACCCTACCCGGGGATCATGAGGGTGACAAGGTGGTCAGGAGGCAGCTGTACAAGTTGAGGTGGGAAATGCTACGTGTCTGAACTAAAGCAGTGGTCATGGCTGTGAGAGCTGTGGCCTTTGGGATTGCCTACTTGCTTGTTCTTTTAGCTGGCATTGAGGAATGTTGAGAAAGGACTTTCCTTCTCTTCCTGTTGCTTAGATGAACTAATCACAATGAAGTGGGGTCCTGTCCATAAGTCTCTGCAGTTGATTCGGCTCAAGTGGGTCTGAGCCAGAGCCAGAGAATATGTTCCCAGACTTCCCAGAATATGTTCCCAGCTGCTTGTCTTCCAGATGTGTGAATGTTGGCCACTTGTGCCAGACACTGACAAGGTTTTCATCCATTATCTATCTCATTTAAACTTTATAATAAATCTTGGAGGAAGATAGAAATAGAAACCTCATTTTATAGATGAGAAAACTGAGGATGGGGGAAATTGACTTAATCAACAGTCACAGACAGGTGACAAATGGAGTGTGAACCAAGGTCTGAGACAATGCTCTTCACCACCACTCTGCATTATTCTCATTTGTTAAAAGAAGGATTCTGACTTTGGCCTTTTTTGGGCAAAGCAGTTTTTAGGTAATGCTTAGTTGAAAATCCAGATTAGTTTATTACAAAATAGTGACAAAGGCCATTTAATTTAAATAACTTCATCTTGTCCTTTACTGTCATGTCTTTGGGTGGACACTGAAGATTTTTATAGTTTTTTTTTGACTCCTTAGTCCGTTTTTGTTTGTGTATTGGGGTCATGAGAAGACATCAGTGTGGAGATGCTTAACTGCCTCTGAGCAGCATTAATAGTGTAAGGTCTGATGAGTTTAGAAATCTTTCAGTAATCAGGTCTGGGATGAGTGCTTCACTTGGCTACAGGCTTTTTGTCTTAAGCATTTGGGGAGGTACCGTCCGACTTTTGGCAGTCTTGGGGATTCCATGTAGCTCATTCTTGGGAAGGGCAGATGGAAAATCATTAGCGCATCCTGCAGCAAATTGATATTTCATCAAACCTGGGCTTTGCTGGGCTATGGGACAGTAAGCCTTTTACTCCTATATGATAGTTCACAGGGTGCAATAACCCCACTAAATTAAATTGTGTACTTCACTCTGGTGTAGAGAGGTCACCGTGGAATGTACTCGCTGCCAACTTACTTTACCTGGCAGTGGTTCAAATCTGACAGGCCTACCTCTGATTTAAACAAATTTGAGAAATATGTAAAGTTTTGGAAGCAGTTTTGCACTGATTTGATAAAAGAAACCACAAAACACTGCAGCGCAGGTGTTGAGAATGTTTGAAAGCTGATTGAGGGAAGCAGATGGCTTTAGTCAGTGGCATCCAGCCAAAAGAGCAGGTGCTGGTCATGTGACCGCTGGTTACCAGGGTAATCTGATTGCTCTTGGCGTGCAGATGAAAGGGAAGGGGCCCAGTGTTCAGCTGTAGTATTGTATAATTTGTGGCAGTTAGAGCGGAAATAAATGCTGGAAATGGAGCCTCATAGTGGGGGAGACTTCTGTCCATGTGTAGCGTAAACACTAGGACAGTTGGATGAGGAACTGTTGTGTGGATTTTTTTTTAAATTTAAAAAATATTCTTTCCATGGATCTTTTGGGGACTTAAAATTTTTAGGATATTGCCCCCCGCCCCCGTTAAATAGAAAGCATTTTGAATTGCCATTTGCTATAATCTTGACTTGTAAGTTATTTCCTTATGTGGTTATTTGCTAAAATGTTAACAAAACAAAATAAAAACAATCTCCGAGTACTTAAAAACTAGTTTAAGAATATCAAGATTTTATTTATTCATTACAAAAATACATTTTAGGTGTGTGATGGATACTTTATTACATTTAATAAATACTTTTGAAATATTTTACGTGGCACATGCTTTACTTTAAGTGATGTCTTGGCCTGTTTTCCTTTTGTAGTAGCTGAGGCTGAAAAATGCTGTTTAATGCATTCAGTCTTCATGCTTTTCTGGGAATTTACAAACTTCAGTAAATAAACTTTTAAAAAGTTTTTTAAAAATAATATTCTTTTAAAATTTCATCAGAATTTTAGGCTGTCTAGAAATAATAAATAATTATTACTGAGGTTGGATTATTTTAAATGTTGGATAACAAATGATAATAAATATTAGAAAACCTTGGGACCGGTTTGGAAATTCGAATGGAAGGTAACACTGGCAGGTATGTTTTAAAAGAATTCCAAAGTTTCAAAAGGTGATGGTGAACATAAATTTAAAAAAATTTTATAGCGCTCCTTCATGACTTTTGAATTATGTAATATTGATATCCTATTAATGTTGGACAGAAATATACTATGGAACAATTATTGGGGTTCCTTTGCTATATTTTTGTATCTCGGGGATCTAGCTTTTTTAAAAAAAGTCTATTGTGACTACCTCACAAAATTTCTAGCACCAAGATGAAACTATTTTAAATTAACACATTAATTAAAATAATGTAGAAAAGGAAATCACTGTATATTTCGTTACATTTTAAAGAGTTGTAAATTGGATAAAAATGGATCTGGATGATACAAAAGAGGACACCTAATAGAATTGGTCAAAAAAGAGTTAAATAGGAGTATCTGCAAGACACACAGAGAGGTGATCATTATATTCTAGTTTTCCTTGACAATTTTAAAAAACATATTCTGCACCTCAAATACTCCATAGCAAAACTACCTCATAACCTGATTTTTCATCCTGGCTTGGTGTATTGGCAGGGATTTTTTGCATTGTCTAGAGGAACAAATGTACTCTGTGTGGTATTAGGAGTTTTTGCCTGCAGTTTCTTTTTAATTAGGTTAGATATTTACCAAAGATCATCAGTTTGGGGTTTTGCCATAAAAACTTAATTGAGTGTACCATTTAACTATAAATGGCCAACATGCATTGAATTATCAATTGTCAGTGATGCTTTAGGGTTATTAATGTGGGAAATATAAGGCATGGAGCATGTGGAAAACCTCATTAAAAAGTGAACACTAAGTTATCCACTTTGAATTCTAGTAATAAGAAACCTGATTCAGAAGCAAGTGCTTTGAAGAAAAAGGTCAACAAGGGAAAAACAGAAGGTTCTGAAAATTCAGACTTAGACAAAACACCCCCACCATCTCCTCCTCCTGAAGAAGATGAGGACCCAGGTGTTCAGGTAATACCATTATTCTGATCCTGAGCCTCGGTTACTTAGCATGGGTAACTCTAGCCGCATATCAAGCAGACTAGCCCTCCCCTGTCTTTGTTATAGAGCCGCTTTAAAGATGGCTTTATTGTTGTCTGGAACATTATATCCGTAGTGATGAGAGCTGGGGGGCCAGTGCGAAATTAAACTCCTGACTTCTTGCTTTTGCCATCTTTGACTCTGGGATAAGCAAAGCTGAGAATCTTCACTTATTCCTGTAAATGTATCTTTTGATGTTTATATAAATGTTAGCGTTAACATAATGTTAATATATTGGTTCGTGTAAAGCTTCATTCACATTTCCGAAAATCTCTGAAGTTTGGTTGCTTGTCCATTCTTTCATTTTTCAGAACAAACAAGATGTAATCTGTAGCGTGTCTTAAGGTTTCTGATATCCCATGGTGAGAGTTGAGATATGTTCCTGTAATACTAAGGTTTCCGTGAACAAGTTAGTGACTTTTTGGATGGCAATGCTGCCAAATTTTTCAGGGTTAGATTCTCCTGACTTTAGCTGTAAAGCTAGCCCTGAAATAAACATTAGGAGTTAGGTTCCTGTATGTAAAGCCCACTGCTGTCTCTGATTGGACTGTAAGGTAAGGGATCCTTACACATGATCGTTAAAAATTATTTCCTTGTTATGTTCCCTGGAAGCATGCCAGCATGGTCCACTGGGATGGCTGGGAATGTAACCTCTGTGAATGACATCTAGGTTATCATGGAGCAGTTACTGAGGAGTCCTGCTAGAATAGGAAACCAGCCCCGAGAAGCTTGCTTGATTTTTTTCTAATCATTCCGTGCACTAAGTACGTTCTATGTACACCTCTACCAATTACTTAAAAGTTAGAAACAAAATGTAACATTTGCCATATATAGCTCTGTTCTAAAGAATTGCAGATGGTTTTTTTTTCCTTTTTAGTAGAACTCCCTGATATCTGTAACTTCACAGAATGGCCTAATCTAAGACCTGAAAGGGAGCGAAGAGAGAGAGAAAGAGACAGTGTTGTGAATTGGTTTGATTTGTTTCTGTAACTAACATAGCAATACATCTGGCAGTTTGGGTTAATTTTGTAATTTACTTTGATTTTACACTGCAGTGAAAAGATATTGGGAAGGTAAGTAGATATCTTTTTTAATTGTTTAAGGAACTTCACACTAAAGTATTGTAATGATTTTGAATTTCATTGTTATGCTCAATGGTGATTTTTCCCTCCCTGAATTGCGTTTGCTTAAACTAGGACTTTTATGACAACATTTGGACAATATTAAGAGGATTTATTCACATGAGTCAAGAAAGTTCTGTTCTTTCACAAATACTCCTGCTATTTTTTTAGAAGTCTATTTGTTTTAATACAGAAATGGACTATGAAATACTAGTCTTGGGGATGTTTTCCTTCTGCATTTTAGTTATAGAAAAATGATAATCCATTCAGATGAACATCGATGCATCCTATTTAATTGGCTAATGCCTAGCTGTTATAAGTTCAGTAGCCAAACAAGCAGACCTGGTGTGGAGGGCAGGCCTTTCTTGGTGTCTTCGACACAGAAGGTGATGCTGACTCCTGTTTGTTGTGTTTCTTCCCGTAGCACAGGCGTAGGGAGCTTAAAGTTCTTGAGTTTCGTGATTGGCTTATTTAAACTCTAGTAAATGCCTTATAATTTTAATGAAGTCAGAATTGTAACACAAAATACTACAACAGTGAGATTGTGGAAACGCATTTAAATTTTCAGTGTACCTGTTTTAACTCTAAGTAGTTTTTCTAAAGCAATCCAAGTTTAACAAGTTGACCTGTGATTTTAGTGTCAATCCAAAAGCTTTAAGTTATGGTTTAAACGTAAATCTTACATTTCATTTTGATTCACAAAAATCCCTTAAATAGTAATGTTTTAACAAACCATAATAAAGCATATTTTATAATAAGTAATTTTATTTTGTATTGGGAAATTGAAAAAGAAACTTTTATACCCAAAATAAATGAACTTAAGATTAATTATTATTTAGAAAGTGGAGAAGTCATATAACACTTAAAAAATTCAGAAAATTGAATTTAATTTTATTTTGGGTTTTTTACTCATATTAAGTGGCCTTGTATCCATTACTCATTAAGTCTGTCACTACTGCACAGGTTTATAATACAAACTTGATATGAAGAGAAACTTTTTATATCCATCAACATATAAATGTCTACTTAAAAAGAGAAAATCCCCCAGTGTTATTGTACTGAACATTTCTTTAGTATCAGAATGGTATTTAGTGTAAAGTGGACTTATTTTAGACTTATTTTGGGGTGTTTAGTTACTTATGCTGGAAGAATACAGTGACATTGTGGCCCCAACCATGGAATTTTGACAAAACATCATAGCTATATCATAAATCATTACTCCTTATAGTAATGATATAAAGATGAAAATGTACATTGATGCATTTCAGTTTAGTTTAGTTGATATAGCAAATGAAATACAGATATTGTGCCTGTTATATCTTGAAGAAATTGACAGTAGTTTTCTTGAGAAGTGAGGGATGGTAAAGTGGGCATGAGCAGGAGCTAGTCTAGATCAGCTTTGGGAAGAGAGAAAGGAAGCTCTACAAAGTAGCTAGGCCTCTTAGCCTTGTTGCTTTCTGATTTTTCTTTGGAAAGGTGGAGCCAATTAACGATGACTTTAAATCCTGCGAATTGCATTTGGCATTAATATGTACCATGCACAGTTTTAAATGCTTAAAATGAATTCCCTTATGTGATCTTCTCAGTCTACTCATGAGGTAGTTGCTATCATTAACCCATTCTACAGACCAGGAAACTAAGGTCCACAGTGTAACTCATTTAATGTCAAAAAGAGCCCGGGCTCATTTAAACATGAGCACAGAGCTCCAGAGCCTACAAGATCAAATTGCCCCCTGTGATGTGGGGAAGGGTGGCAGATGGCAGAACCCCTGCTGATTTCTGCTTCACTTTGACCTTGGACTGGCTGTTCTGGGCAGGGCCGATGGGAGAAGGTCAGAGGAGGCACTCCTCCTGATCTAAGCCACTGAGAAATCTGTTTAGTGTGTTACCCCAAATACCTTGTGTCAGAAAGGTGCTTTGTATTTTTGTAGCCATGACTGTGCAAGACTAAGAGCTCACAGTCCCAGACAACCCATTTGATGGTCATTGTATACTGAGTTTGTATTTTGAGCTGCTTCAGACCTGGTTCTGAGAGCAGAGAGAGCAGAAAGAGCAGAAACTTAATAAAAACATCAGTCCTACTCTTTGAGATAAGGTGCTTGAGTTTTTTGGTCCTGACATGAGCCACACAGGTGCTCTGTGTGTCCCTCCTGGGGTCCACATGATGTTGTAATTTGCCCCTCTGCCTGACTGTCCAACTTTAAAATTCACGAAGCTCTTTAAAAAGTTTTATTTCATAATTCTTAGAAAAAAGTTTGAGTTACTTTTCATAATGTTTTCATTTTTTCTGTGTGTTTATAAACTCATTTGTAGGTTGTAATCTTGTATTTATCAGTGATTTAAAATGTTTCATTTTAGAGTTATCTTAGATTTTGTAACAACCTATTAATGAAAATATTATTTTCTCCCCATTTGTAATTAACTGACAAAGCTAATTTTTTTAATCAAAAAGATTAAACAATATAGAATTATTTTGAACATAATATGCAAAATCCTTTTCATTCTGCTTCTTTTACTTCCCTCCCCAAAATTAATAGCTGTTAACAACCTGTGTCTTTTAACATTTTTTTGTTATTGAAAACATGTATGTTCATTTTTTTAAGCAAATATTTGTTGATTCATAATGTAATGAAGATGTACAGTGTTTCTGTCTTGAGTTTACATACAGGTATTGGCAAAAGGAGGTTTTCAGTTGTGACTACACAAAACAGTTTATTCTTGTATTATTATTTATTATTGTATTATTTATTTTTATTTTTTATTATTCTTGCTTATTGTTATTATTTCATATCCTTATTTATGATTTATCTTTTAGGTAATGATGGCTGGTAATTTAAACCTGCTTTTGCCCTCCCCTGTATTGATGATCCTCACATATGAATAAATACACAGGTTGTTTGTTATTTTAAATGGAATTATCAGCTACTTATTATGTGACTTGCTTTTCTTTTTTATTTCACAATTTATCTTGCAGATATTCTGCAGATAACATTATGTAGCTTTTACCAGAAGTGCAATTGCTGTGTTAAAGGGTGGGCATGTTTTAAATTTTGATAGATAGGACCACACTGTGCTGTAAAGGTATATATACCAGGTTCTATTTTGACCACTGGAGTGGGAGAGAGCCTATTTTGCCAATAATTCTACTAATACAAGCTATTACCAGTCTTTTACATTTTAATCAGTGTGGTATAAAAATTTTTTTAAGTAAAATTTTCATAACCATTCATTATAAATTCTCACATTCATTCCTTCATCTCTTCAAAAATTTCAAATTTGTTTCTTTTAGGACCAAGATTAAAATGAAAGTTTTCTATTTAAATAGCCCTCTGAAATATTCTTGGTACCCTGGATAATGTGACAGTATTTATATAGAACTTTATAATTAGAAAATAATAATTGATTATTTCCCAGTGACTTCACTTTTTTGGACTTTTTATTATGGGTAAAAATTTTAAATGTACAAAAGGAGAGAAAGTATTACATCTATCACTCAGCCTCAATACTGCCTTCACTGTTGAGCAGTATGTTGATTGAGTGGTGAATAAGATTTTGTTACTATTTCCATTTCCCAGTTGAAGGTTAGGTAGTTGGGAGTGGCAAAGCCACAACTGTCCCAGGCAGCTGACTTCAAATCTGCACCTCCTCCCAATCCATCCCCACATGCACCCCCATTTTCATTATATTCATTGTAATTACAATCTCTTGTGTGATCTATAGGGTTAAAGCTAGCTTTTTTTTAGGATTAATTTCTAAAAATATCCACCTCCCCATCTTGGGAAGTTATAAAGTGCATCAGTGCGTTTCTTTTCAACTCACTTTGTTGGATTTGTGTTTTAGAAGAGACGGTCCAGCAGGCAGGTGAAGAGGAAGCGATACACTGAAGACTTGGAGTTCAAGATTTCTGATGAGGAGGCAGATGATGCAGATGCTGCTGGGAGAGACTCCCCCTCAAACACCTCACAGTCAGAGCAGCAGGTTAGTGCCCAGATTTCTGCGGTTCCCACTGCATTTGGAGCGACGGACTGGAATTTTGTACTGGGTACCTGAAAAGTTCAGCTGAAGCATTGGAGCTGGGGAACATTCGTGTAATGTTGGCTGACGTGCTATGGGAAATGAATTGTTTAGCAGTATCTTTTAAAAAGCCTTGTTCACTGAAATGTATTTTTATACAAGCCTGTGATATGTAATTTGACACAATTTTGGAGAATTAATGGTGTCTGCTGAGGAAGAGTCAGAACTAGGTTGCAAGGAGGCTGAATTTACCTTTGAGAATTCAGTGCTGCAGCTTCTGGGACTTTAATAAACCACTCAAGCTTGTCTCCTGCTGTTAGGCACTGTAAGAGCCCCTTTATGAAATTACTGCCTTGTAGTACCCAGCAGGGCATACTTTATTCTCTGCGCAATGTAAATGATGGATAAAATAGTTTGTGTAAAATATGGTTAGTAATGTAGGATTGATTATTGTAAAGGTTAAAAAAAAAATAGTGCCCTTTTCTTACCGTAACTGTAGTTTAGTTAACAAACTAGTAACTCATAGAAAAGTATATTAAATGGAGTTTTGTATTTTATTTGGTAATCTGTGTGCTGCTAGATGGTTATGTAATGTTTTATGTGACCTCCATAGATAAAAGCTGCCTACAATAACAGAGTGATGAGTATATTTACCCCATGGGTATAGACAAAGAAAAGTTATGTTTTTGACTGCTCTCATGCAGAGATGATTTTCTTTTGGCAGCTGGAGTTTCAGAACGCTCTCTAGCTTTAGGGATCCATGCTAGACCACATAATTAAACCATAATCATGAAGTAATAAACACAGATCTTCCTTTTGTCTTTGCGCAGAGTGAGATTTTCTTTTCAGTCATTTTTTCCCACTGACTTTGTACCCAGTGTTTTAAAGGATATAAAGTTAAAGGGTATGAAGGTAGATGCAAAAAGGGAGTAATTTCTTGCTTTTACACCTTGTAATGGAGTCTTTTCCATGAGGATGGATTCGTTCTACTTTATTTTTTAGGAATCTGTTGATGCAGAAGGTCCAGTGGTAGAAAAAATCATGAGTAGTCGTTCAGTGAAAAAACAGGTAAGCGCCATTTGGAGCAATCAAAACCCATGGTGTATGTGTGACTCTTTAAATTATTTTTTGCTTTATACTTTCTTTTAAAAATTTCACTATTGGGTCCTGGCCAGGTAGCTCAGTTGGCTAGAGCATTGCCCCGTTACACCAAGGTTCCCGGCTTGATCCCTGGTCAGGGCACATGCAAGAATAAGCTTTTGAATGCATAAATAAGTGGAACAACAAATTGGTGTTTCTTTCTTTCTCTCTCTTCCCCTTTTTCTCTCTCTCTTTTAGATCAATAAAAAAAAAAAATTTGTAAATGTACTGTTGGAAAATAAAACCGATGCTATTTCTTAATACTATCTGATATTTGACCCAATATAAATCTTTGGGATATTCACCCCCAAATGAAATTAAAGTATTTCAACCAGCCAGTGCCTTATTACACCATTCATAATAGGCAAGAAACTCAAAAGTCTCAGATAAATGTATAGAACGTTTAAGGTTATAGGCTGCCTTTTTCACAAATATTATTAATAAAAACCATAAACATGAATCAACCTCTCATTTCCCTTAGGGAGAAGGTTTCTTGTCCTCCCCTACCTTCCCACCCCCATGAAGTTTAACATTTTAGGGAGCTGGTGTTTTCTCATACTTTTCATAACTTTTTATATACAATTAAAATACTTATTAATATCTTTTTGTCAGTGCAAAGGTGAAATGCCAAACTATTTTCAGTGTGATATTTTGAAGGTAGTATGACTTATTCTTCAAAATTATTAAAAATTCATGTTGATCTGTAAAGGTGAGCTCTAAGTACCTGTCATTAGTCTGATGACTTTGTCATTGAGGGATTCATTGTGTCAAAGAATTTTAGTAACACTGTGTTTTCTTTTACTGATTGAGATTCACAGTTTCATCCTAACCATCACTCTTCTTGTCCAGTTTGAGAAAATGCTTAATTTAGTTTGAAGAATCACATAGGTATCCAGGTGCATTTACATAATCTGGCATACAATTTTTGTTGTCTCTAGAAAGTGCTCTGCTTTAGATATAGGTGTCAGTCTTTCAGAATCATTGTTAAACACACAGTTTTCTTTTTGTTTTCAAGGTGAGCAGAAATACAATCTCATGTACTTGTATTGACATGTAAATGTAAAATAAGGGTTTTTCCCCCCAAAGTAAAGTATATACAAAGTGTAACTTCCCATTGAGAGAGAGAGGAATGGAGGGATTATGGGACTTAAAATGAGATCCCAAGCTTATCAAACACGAAACCTTTACTGCTGTCTATCTAGAGACCCTTGAAAATGGTATCACACCAGCAGTAAACTTTTCTTTACTTTATTGCAATACTGTTTGCTTTTCTATTATTCAAATTCAAATTAAGCATAGGGGGTATAGGGATGGTGTATGGAGTCACTATCTGGTGACACTTAGAACATTAAGCTTTCCTCTTTGATGAGTTAAATCTCAACCAAATTTCCCACCTGTTCAAGCAGAGATGAGTGCTATTTAACTCATTAGAAAGACGGTGTTGTTTTGTCCTACTAATGACTCTAGAACTGTTAGTTTGTGAATTGTAGATGTATGGTAAAATTTAAATACTTGACATGCTTTAAAGAATAATCCCCTTCACCGAATTGAAGTGACTTATTTGAGTAAATAGCTTGTAGTTTGGATGGGATATATTAATTTTCATTCAGTTAAAAGTGCCTCGGCAGGCATACTCAGCAGGTTTGGGGTTGCAAATTATAATCAGCTGTATTATTCAGAGCTACTTTGACTATGCATTATGTAGGACATTGCTTTTTTCCTTCTGGTTTGCCCACTTTAGAGCTTTTTTATCTTTTTTTTTCTTTTTACTACTCTTTAAAGATAGGTAACCATATTAGGAATAGGTATTACTGTTTACAGATGACCAGGTTTATCTTATCATATTAATTTAAAATTACTGTAATTGTATATGAGGGTGGAGTATTTGTTGAATTGGTGAGTTTTAGGATAGAGAAAATTAATGGAACAATTTCTTTGGAAGGGGAGATAGACCTTGAGGTATGATTGAAGTAAAGAGGAGATAAGGAACTCACTGACTTGTTTAAATTACCTGTGTTTCATAAAAGACAATAAAAAACCATTAGATGTTTCTGCACATTAGCAGGTACTAACTTTTTAAACTGTTAATGTTCTCAAAATAGTTATGTTAGTTAACAGTTTTAATAATATTGGTGGAGAGTGTGACAGATAGAAACAAAAGGAAATTGAAGATTATCCTGTGGATTCTAGCGATGCCTGCTGCTCTGTTTCCTATTACCATGAATAATTGAAGAAGTGGCTGTGAGAAGGTGCCTTTATCTCCCCCTGGCACTAATGTAGAAATTGGCTATGAGCTCTCAGAACTGACCCTGGATGGTGCTGACACATAGTGGGGACTCAGTGGTTTTCAAAGTCAGTTGACCTCATCACTGTAGCCAAAGGAAGATCTGTTGTGAACTGGAGTGTGCAAACTCACAGAGTGCATCTAGCAGAGCCTCTGTAATTCAGCACCTCATGTTAAACACGGGTGGCTCAGGCATTTGTGTTGTTCTTCTAAACCCAAATTAATGTGGGTGAGACCCAGTGGAAGGGACATAGTTGATACTTGTGTTTGAATCTTGAAGTAGGTTTAGGAATGGACTTTTGAATGGTGGAAAATTCAATTCTTTTGTTTTCCCTGTTTAGTCATTGTATAGCCCTTTCAGTCAATTCTGACTGTATTCTTTAAAATTCTTTATTTTTCTTTACATATTTTCTTTTTAAGAGCTTATTTTAAGTTCCAGTGTTTTCATTTTAATACTCTTTAGCTGAACTCAGTAACTGAAGAGTTAAAAAAGAGTATAAGGAAGGCAGAGCTCGTCATCACATTTGTTCTGATGTCCTTATTTTCTCCTTAAGTGAACCTATGATTTGGCATCTCAGGTAGAGTATATGGTAGGTTAGGCCACAAGTAGGAAGGGTTCATACCTTTGCTTTATTGATACTTTATTTAGTTACTTCCTCATTCTTTTGTGCATTAACAGAGTTTTTTCTTTTTTATACTGTAGCGTAGCTTTATTTCTCCAGAGTGACTGCCTAATTTAGTAATAAGATGATTAGGAAAGGTCATTCATTCTTTCAGGCTACAGGATTATCATTTATGGATGCTGTTTCAGAATCCAGGTGACTGGAAGAGTCTCTTTATTGCCTGGTCAAGATTTCTGGTTCATGTGAACAGTGAGACAAAAATGCTGAATATGTTTGGAACTCTGATTATCATATGAATAATACAGATTTTAATAGACTAGTTTTGGAGTCTAATGAAGAGATATACATGTTTCTCAAATTACTCTGTTGAACACATAAAATTACTTTAGAGGGCTGTCAGATTAATGGTAATTGTCCAAGGAATAAATTTGAGTGAATTTTTTTTTTGTATATGCAGAAATAGTGTCTTGACTTATTTGTTGTATATACCTGTTATAAAATGGTTTCTGAAAATTAAAGGCATTGGGAATAGGGGTTGGAGCTGTTTTCAACCATTACCAGAGGCTGGTCAAACTGACTACCATTTAGGATAATTAAAATAATGCTACTGAGCACTCATGAATTCTCACACATTTGTTAATTGTTTTGCTCTTAGTAATGCAGAAGATGTCAGCATGGTCATATTTATATGAAATAAAGGTTACCAAACAGTTCTATTTGTAGCTCTAGGGGCAAGAAGGTGATTCAGTATACGTGGTCAGTTAAAACATGGACTTGTAATTGTTGGGAC
Organism: Mormoops blainvillei; assembly: GCA_004026545.1. Lineage (NCBI taxonomy): Eukaryota > Metazoa > Chordata > Mammalia > Chiroptera > Mormoopidae > Mormoops > Mormoops blainvillei. The sequence goes on along the minus strand of PVJD01000158.1, from coordinate 275,029 downwards.
ATCCAAAAGGAATAGGTCCTGGGACAATTCTGCGCCCACTCCAGGTGCCAGTAAATGAGGTCTTAGAACCTAATTGCTTCCTCCAAGACAGCTCTGGACCTCTTGTTAGATACCTCCACGGAAGGTTCCCAGAGGAATAGCTGATCATGACAAGAAAGCAGGTATTAGTGAGAGTCAGGGACAGACAGTTGGTGGCTGCAAGAGTCAGAGCTTTCTGGGAACAGATTGAGACAGAATGAAAACCATCTCTGGTTCAAGAGTTGACCCAGTGTGCTTTGTGCCCACTTCGAAGTTAAGGGATGGTGAGACCACTTAGAGTGAGGCGGAAAGGACAGTACGAGAGGAAGGATCAGGAAGAGTTGGAATCAGGAAATAATAGGGCATCGAAATGATAATGCTTGTCTTTTGCTTGTCTTTTTACTACCTCAAACACAGATAATTTTGAAAAACCCTTTCAGAATTGAAAAAAATATAGTTACTATCAAAAAAGTAAAAACAGTAGACTAGACATCTGAATTCCATTCTAGGTTTGAATTTCATGATATGCTTGCTGTGAGAAGCATCAAAAGATGTAGGCTCACCTTAGTTTTCCATTTTCTTTGGTTGTCTACTGTCTACTCTTTGCCTTTTTACCAGAATCTCCCACTTCTACATAATAATAATGTACATTGAAATCACTGCTGAAATGTGGGAGTAAAATGGGGTTTTGTGGGGAAAAGAAAAAAGTAAGGTGGGTCACTGGAATTGGCTAGAATTTATCTCTAAATTAATTCCAGCTTTATGTTGCTGGCTCTTGAAGGCACGTAGCAAACCTTTCTTTTTATTTTGGTCAACTAAAAGTCTGGAACATAGATGGTGTTCTGTGAATACATTGTTTTAAGGAGCTGCTTTATGGTTATGACCATTTATAGATCCATTAGGGCGATATTAATGGCTTTTGAGCACACTCCTGAGGACTGTCTTCTTCTTGGTGATCTGTAGGCAGGTAGAAAAACTGTTTCAAACTTAGGTTTAACTAATACATATGAGACTTTCAAGAAAAGTTTAAGTTCACACAGTTTAGCAATATTTTGAAGATTAAGGATTGAGGGAAATTAGTCTCTTTGAATAGTTCCTGTGCTAGTCTGTCATCTAGTATAATTCTCCTTTATCTGTCCTCTGTCGTGTTCCTACTTGCCTTAATTTTCTTTGCAACATTTCTGAGACAGCTTAGTCAAATATCACCCTCAACGCAGGCTTGGATGCAATTATAAGAGTATAAAACCAATTCCTAAACATCTGTAAGTGATGTTTATATTTACATCTCTGATTTATCTGATCAAATGTTCCAGAAGAAAATTATATATTATGACTTGTTTAATAGCCTAAAACCAAAAGGAAAAAAATACCAGAAGAGATGCTAAAAAAATTAATGAGTCATATCTTTTGCATATACTACAGTCAGTAGGATTAAGGGAGAAGTTCCTGATAATCTGACCACTGAACTCTTGATTTGGCTGACATGTCTCACAGTTTTAACCTTCCTTAAACGTAGTATTTGGAGTGTTAATTTTATTTGGCTGCTACGTATGTGAGACATCTTGTCTGGGAGATTTTAATTGTACCACTGAGTAAAACTAAAACTGTGAATAGTGATGCACTGAAATTACCGTGTAAGCACAAGGTTTAGTTTTATATGGTTTCTTGTTTAGAGTTATTAACTATATGGAGGAATAAATGTCTTTTAAATATTTTAAAACATTACAAAACCCACAATGTAAAGTTGCCATGAGGCAGCCAAAAATAATACATATGGCATTCAGGAGAGCAGTTGCTAATTGGCTGCTGCCTGAGAAAATGGTACACTTGGCGTCTACTTAACACTGTGGGTTTGGCAGAAAGCCAGGTTTGGGGTCAGGTTGTTGTGAATGAAGCTGCATGTGGTTAGGGAGGAGTTAAAATGATTCATGTCTTAGAAGCTGTAGCACGTCAAGTAACGTGCACGGGCCTAAGTGTGCCAGTCTACATCACACTGACCGCCCACCAGCTCACAATGTGCTCATCTCTACAACAGTGTCCTGTGCTACTTTTGTCATTCCCATTTTATGTTCGTATGGGAGTAAAGCATTACTTTTGGAATATTCAAGTAAATGGTTTTTAAATATGTGCCTGCAATTTTCTTTTGTTGCAGAAGGAATCTGGAGAGGAGATAGAAGTTGAGGAATTCTATGTGAAATACAAAAACTTGTAAGTAGATTGTGATTTTTTTAAAAAATGGAGAATATATTTTCAAAGTACTAAACAATGGTTTAAAAATATTGGGAAAATAAAAAATACTTAGGAATTGGGAAACTATGGTATGATTTATTTAGAACTTTGAAGAGCATTGCCTAATAACTTCTGATATTCTATGAATTTAATTATTCTGGAAAATGTATAATGGGCCTAAATGTTGACTGAATTTCATATGTAACTAAGAAGTTATTTTTAGAGGGGCTAAAAACTCATACAGTAAGAGACAAGTAAGTAACATAATACTTGCCTGACTTCTGAGAATGGATTTTGCTCTATGGGGCTGCTGTTCCTCCCTTCATCTGTGTGTGGAATGCCAGGCACTTGAGACGAGAACTCAACTGTCAGGCAAAAGCTCTAGAAAACCGTGACATCACCCACGTTTTGAAATGCAGTGAGCACTGTTTGTCTGTTTTTGTTTCTAATTTTTATTTAGAGAATTTGAATTGCATAACCTTTAAAAAACTTAAATCGAAAATACAGTGAGTTCTGCATTGTAGATGTAGACAGCATACTAGGACCAAACACATTTTGATGAGGCAGCACTATTTTAAGGATCAATAGTCATCTTGCTGAAGAAGGCTAAACCATTTCCTAACCTAAGCAACAATTGCAGAACAAAGACAAAAATATTCATTGGTAACATAAACATTAAATTTGCTTTAAACATTTTAAGGAAAGGAACTCAAGTACCTTATTAATAAATTCTAGGGTTTAGAGAGAGGCTTCTGGGAGCTACTGTCAAAACAGACTAAAAAAACTTAAAACTTATCCTACCCTAGATAATAAAATATCAGGCTTTATGCGCTTTCTATCATGTTCCCTTGTTGCACTTTGGCATTGTGTTAATGAACTGAAGTACTTCTGAAGTTTTGTGAGCAGAACCTTTCAGCAAGTAAGAAGATGAGGAGGTCTCTTATCAGTGTTATTATGAGAGTACAAGAAAACACAGGGTCTGGCAATAAAAACATTCTTTTATGCCTGCTCGGTAAACATTAAATGTCGTCATTTTATACTCAGAGCATGGTGAGTACACAGATGGAAGTTACACATATGACATGGTGTGTTATACAGTTGCATAAAGAAAGTGGTATGGGTAGGTAAGGAAATAATGAAGTAAGCCAGAGAGAGAGAGTTCTGTAGTACATTTATCAAATTAAACTCAGAGCAAAGATGTTTAATTATTGGTTGCCAAAGGATATTACTAGATAGGCATCCACCAAATAAGTGTGGAGCAATGGGACCTGGGGTGCAGGACCTGTAGAAAACATCAGATGTGGCCTACACACAACCCCAGAGCAGTTCCGGGTGACTCTGACCAGGGACTACTGCCAGGCCAGGGGAGACCGGTCATCCTTTGTCAGTCGAAAAAACAGATTCCCTGTCTGACATTATTGAGATCTGTGGGAAATTAAAATTTCCATAAAGTTAACAGTCTCTGTTAACTTTTTATTTTGACATAGTTTTAGATTTACAGAAAAAATGCAAAAATTGTATAAAAGATTTTTCTTTTTTGTAAATAAAAGGTAGCTTGTAGGAAGATACTTTGAGATTATTAAATATGATGCTGGCTACTAAGTGATAATTTACTAATTTCATCACTCCTAAATTTATTAGTTGGGTTTCAACTATAAGGAAGAGTTTTACCTTTTTACCCATTTGCTTCTTTATTACAGCAGTATAAACTTGAGGCATTTGACTTTATTCAGTGGGTCATAATTCTTTATTATCATATCATTTACTTTGCTCCCATTATCCTACATTTGGCCATTGGGAACCCCTCATGTTGACTCCTCTCTCCTTTTGTCTTGTCCCTGGCCTTCTTTGAGCTCTTCCTTACTTTCTGGCACTGGAGGATGCTCCTGACTCATCCTGTTATTTTCCTGTTTAAATCTTGGAACCAGTTGTTTCTCCAAGCAGTCTTGGTTGATTTTACTAGGAAAGAGCATTTAGAAACCAAGATTTGGGTACTAGGTGTGCTCATTGCCCCTGGGGAGTCATTCTAGGCCCTCTCTAGGGCTAGGAGGGACATGCTTCTGTGTGTGTACATGTACATGTGTGGGCATGTTTATGTATATATAACATATACACACATGTTATATACAGATATGGCAGTTACATATATGCACACTTCTACCTCCCTACCAACCTAATGACAATGTAAAACAATGCCTTTATATTAATAATGTCAAAATTTATTTCAACACTACACGGTTCATTCCATCTTTTCCTTTCTGATATTAATAACTCCCTTCTTCAACCACAGGAAACCTTGCCCTTATTCTCCATGATGTATTTGCTTATTTGTCAATCCTAGAATATACAGGCAGTGGTTCTAAATTATTAGATCATATTTCTGTGAAAAGCCTACTAATGAGCTCATTTGGTATTTGTTTAGAGTTTTTTAATTTAGCCTGAGGGTATAGAGGCTAAATATAATACTTTTCAAAATTTCCTTGGCTTCTTTTCCTTCTCCTGGCCCCTTTCAGTGTAGTCGTCATTTATTTGATACTCAGTTTGGGTCATTAGTTTCTGTTTGTATTTGTATTCTATTTTAGCTCTTATTAATAGATATAATTCAAGTTCATGAAATATTCACTGGTTCAAAAGTCAGAATTGTACACAAAAGGATACTCAAAAAAGTGTTATTCTCCCTTTCCACCCCATTCCTGTTTGCCTTCTTATTAATCCCAGATTTATCCTTTCCAAAATTTTGCCATGAATGTTTATAGGTACATATGTGTGTATGAAGATAACATACATATAAATATTATGTATATAAAATATGATACTTTTTTTCCTTGTTTCTCGAACACAAAGAATAGCATACTAGCAGCACTCATTTTCACTTTACCTTTTTCACAATACCGTGTTCTGAAAATGACTGATCAGTTCATAAAGTCTTCCTCATTCTTTGTTACAACTGTATAGCACTCCATTGAGATCTGTAGCTTATTCACTCGTCTCCTATGTAAATGACTTCTGATATTTTCTAGTTACAGATAATGCTGCAGTATATATTCTCACAGCTATTTATCTTCAGATTTTTGGAGGCATAGCACTGGGGTAAATTCCTAGAAGTGTAATTGCTAGATCAAAAGGCTGAAGGTAGATGTAGTTCTGTTATTTTCACACTTCCTTTCATGGGACGGTGTCAGTGTTCCAGTGCGTTGCTCCTGTTTGCCCACAGTCTTTCCAACATAGTGTAGTTTACATTTCACTTTTTTTGAGAAATTGTATTTCATTGTAGTTCCAGTTATCATTTTCTTTTGTTATGAATGAAGTAGAACATATTTTCATAAGTTTAATGGCATATTATGACTTATTTGTCAATTGTTTGTTTATGTCTTTGCCCATTTTTCTGTCATGCTGTCCTCAGTTTTTAAGAGTTCTTTATCTATGTGGGATATTAGTCCTCTCTCTTTGTTATATATTGCAACTTCTTTTTCTCTCCTAGTTTCAATTGTCTTTGGACTTTGTTATTTATTGCATTGTAAATTTAAAAAATATATTTATATAGTTATATTTATTAATCTTTTCTTTCATTGGATCTGCCTTTTGAGTCATAGTTAGAAGGCCTTTCTGTACACCCAGGTTAAAGAGGAGTTTGTGTGTTTTCCTTTAGTACTTGAATGGTTTCATTTTCCGTGTTTAGTTGCCTAATCCACATGGTTGTTTATTCTTATGGCATAAAGCATGACTCTAAATTTATTTTTTTCCAGATACTGTTGTTCTGGCAGCACTATTAAAAGTCTTTCTTGGCCACAGCCATTTCAGATGCAGCTTTTATTGTGTAGTAAAGTTACATATTTATTTGGATCTACATCTGCACTTTATTCTCAACCTTTGTCTATTCAAGAGCCAGTCGCATACTATTTTCACAATAGAGGCTTTAGAGTATATTTTAATATCTGCTATATGTAGTTTCCCCTGAGAGCACTTCCTTTTTAATGTTTTCTTGGATATTCTTGCATGTTTATTTTTGTATATAAGTTCAGCAAACTTGTGTAGTTCTATAAAAATGCTTGTTTACATTTTTATTTACATCGTGTTAAATTTGCAAATATATAATGTTGAATCACGCTGTCTAAAAATAAGGATATCTTTCCAGTTGGTTCAACTCTATTTTTGTGTCTGTTAGGAGAGTTTTATTTATTTATTATAATTATATTTTATTGATAATGCCGGTACAATTGTCCCAATTTCCCCCCTTTGCCCCCTGCCACCCAGCACCCCCCTTTCCCTCAGGTAGTCCTCACACCATTGTTGTGTCCATGGGCCATGCATAGGTTGTTTTTTTTGTCTACTCCATTTCCTCTGTTGTACTTTACATCCCTGTGGCTGTTCTGTAATTACCTATTTGTACTACTTAATCCCCTCACCTGTTCACCCATTCCCCCACATTCCCCTCCCATCAGGCAACCATCAAAACACTCTCAGCATCTATGATTCTGTTTCTGCTCTCCTTGTCTGCTTAGTTGGTTTTTTAGATTCAGTTGTTGATAGATATGTATTTATTGCCATTTTTTTAATAATTTTGATCTTTTTCTTAAATAAGTCCCTTTAACATTTCATAAGAATGACATATAATAATGGTTTGGTGATGATGAACTCCTTTAGTTTTTCTGTCTGTGAAGCTCTTTATCTGCCCTTTGGTTCTAAATGATAGCTTTGTCGAGTAGAGCAATCTTGGCTGTAGGTCTCTGCTTTTCATGACTATGACTGTTTCTTGCCAGTCCCTTCTAGCCTGCAAAGTTTCTTTTGAGAAATCAGCTAACAGTCTTATGTGAACTCCCCTGCAAGTAACTAACTTCTTTTCTCTTGCTGCTTTTAAGGTTCTCTCTTTATCTTTAACCTTTGGCATTTTAATTACAGTGTTCCTTGGAGTGGGCCTCTTTGCATCCATGTTGTTTGGGATTCTCTGTGCTTCCTGGACTTGTATGTCTATTTCCTTCACCAAATTAGGGAAGTTTTCTTTCATTATTTTTCAAATAGATTTCCAATTTCTTGCTCCTTCTTTTCTTCTGGTACCCCTATGATGGCAAATGTTGGAACACTTAAAATAGTCCCAGAGGCTGCTTACACTGTCCTCATTTTTTTTGGATTTTGTTTTCTTCTTGTTGTTCTGGTTGATTGTTTTTTGCTTCTTTATGTTCCACCTCATTGATTTGATTGTCAATTTCATCCACTCCACTGTTGTTTCCCTGTAAATTGTTCTTTATTTTAATTAGTGTATCTTTTATTTCTGACTTGATCTATTTCAAGCTGTTGAGGACCTCACTGAGTTCCTTGAGCATCCTTATAACCAGTGTTTTGAACTCTGCATCTGATAGATTGCTAATCTCCATTTTCGTTAGCTCTTTTCTTCTGGAGTTTTGATCTGTTCTTTCATTTGGGCCATGACTCTTCATCTCCTCATTTTGGCAGCTTCCCTGTGTTTGTTTCTGTGTATTAGGTAGAGCTGTTTTGACTCTGTGTCTTGGTAGTGTGGCCTAATGTAGTAGGTGTCCTGTAGGGTCCAGTGGCACAGCCTCCCCTCTCATCCAGGCTGGGTACTTGAGGTGCACCCTTCCTGTGGGCTGAGTACACCCTCCTCTTGTAGTTGAGCCTTGATTGCTATTGGCTGGTCAATGGGAGGGATTTACCCAGGCCAGTCAACTGCAAGCACTGACTATGACCACTGACTATCAACTTCTGCCCTCCGTGGAGGACCAGCTGTCTGGGAGCAGGGTGGTGGTGCTCCAGCGTGTCTGTAGCTGTCCCATGGTTGTGCAGGCTCTGGGGTTTCCTGGGTGCAGGCAAAGGTCAGCCCCCAGCTGTGTTTTGCTCAGGGCCACCCTGCCTAGGCTATGAAGCAATCTGGAATGGCTGTTACTTACGCTGGGCTTGGAGATTTCCCAGGTGAAACCAAGCTGTGAATCTAGGCTAGCTACTGTTAGTACCAGAACTGGGGCCACTTAACAAGAGGTACTGGGACTGAGGCTCACTGAGGCTGGCTGTTGCTTGTTTGAGAGGATTTAGGAAATTGTGAAGCATGACCCATCACCAGCCATTCATATGGAAAAGGAGCTTGGGTGGGCCCATAAGTTGGGTGGGACAGAGTCTCTGGGGATCTCCAGGGAGGGGCAGACAGTGTTAGCCAGGTTGATGGAATCTCAGACATGGCACCCACCTACAGGCTCTGTGGCTCTGTGGGGGTAGGGTTTAGAAAAGGGACAGTGACCTCTGCCTGCCTTTCTATCTGGGAGGAAGCTGTCCACCAGCTCTTGCCTTGATGCCACACACTTCAGTTCTTTCCTGTGTGCCACTAGTGCCTTTCAAGCACTACCCCAGTGCTGCAGCTCAGAGGGAGTAATTCTGAGTAAATCCATGTGTGGGTTCTGTAAGAGGAACTGACTGAGACTCCAGAAGTTTCTTTTACCGACTCAGTCCCCATTCTGTTTTGCAGCTAGAAGTTATGGGGATTTATCTTCCTGGCACTGGAACCCTGGGCTGGAAAGTCTAGTGTGGGGCTGGGACTCCTTGCTCCCAAGATACCCATCTGGAATTTTTATCCACTGCACATGGGTGCGGGACCAGCCATTCCGTAGCTGCACCCCTCCTACCAGTCTGGATGGATGTGATTTCTTTAATCCCGTAGTTGTCAGACTTCCCTTCAACTCAATTTCTGGTGGTTCTGAGTGATGATTGTTCCATATTTTGGTTGTATTTCTGATGTTGTTGTGTGAGGAGTCAAACCGTGTTACCTATGCTATCATCTTGACCAGAAGTTTACCTAGGGGATTTAAAAGTATTTCCTTATATAAAGTTTCACACATTTCTTATTAAACTTATTGTTGAGTATTTTTTATTGATATCATAAAAGAGGTTTTCTCTTAACGTTATATCTTCTCGCTGGCTATTATTTGTGTGAATGGAGACTGTTGACTTAATTTTATATCCTACCACATTACAGGAATTATTTTTTGAATTAATTTTCTAATTGATTCTCTGGGGTTTTCCAGTTATGCAATTATGTCATCTGCAAATAGAGATAGTTTTACTCTTTATTTTCCAATTATTGTTCCTCTTGTTTTCTCTTATCTAATGGCATTGGCTAATACCTTGAATATGACACTGAATAATGGTGGAGAGAATGGGCATCCTTACCTTGTTTCTGATCTTGGTTGAAAAGCCTGTGGTTTTCCTCCCTTTAATAAAACAGCATCACTGACTGAGAATATCAACCCCTTTTTGAAAGGGAGAAGTGCCTGTGTTCAACTCACAGTCACGCTGGTGGTGCTTTAAAAGACTGTGTACCTCAGCCAGGATGAGAGTACTGACTTTGCACATCCCTTTTCCACCCAAAAGTTAGGAGGCTGGATGAGGTTATTTTTATCTTTGTCTCTGGTTATGGCATATGAGTATTTATTTAAAATTTGGGAAATATGAGTTGAAAATAGAAAATAAAATACTTACAATCTTACCACCCAAAATTGATCATTATGAACATTTCAGTGCATTTCCGCTTAGCCTGTTTTCTCTGTTTATGTGAATGTGTAAGGTTTGTATCAGTTCATAGAGATATAAGATGTATGTATTTAAAGTCCTTATCTCCCCCAGTCAGTTGTAGGACTAAATCCGCCCTTCCTTTGAAAATGCATACTACACATTACATAAATATAAATAATAGGATTCTTGATATCATAAGTGTTTCCATGTCATTAATTATTTTTGAAGGATTTTATAATGGCTGCAGAATTTCTGATATTACCTTGATTTTGAAGGAGATATATAGGTGGGCCCCTTTTGGGACAGGCTTCCCCCACTAGGTCAGGAAACCATCTGTACCAGTGTACCAGTTGATGCTGTTGTGAGAGGTTGCATTTGGCTTCAGTGAATTTTTTTGAAGACCCTATCCAGTGCATTTGCCCCTTTCATGATGGGTGATTTAGGAACACACCTGCCTACAGGTGCGGAGTGTTAGGCAGTTTTTGACCAAAAATGACATGACCCCCCCATGCCCCACCCTCTGTATTCACCCATTCTTGCCCCCAGCAACCTTTTTTGTTTCCCTGGATGAAAAAAGTTCTTAGAAAGAGACATTTTGCCAGTGTTGAAGAGGTGAAACAAAAAAAACGGCAGAAGCACTAAAAAGCATCAAAATTGATGAGTTCAAAACTGTTTTGAGCAATGGAAAAATTTTACATCTTGATAGGTGTATTGCATCAAATGAAGAGCACTTTGAAGGTGACTGAAATTTAAACATGTAAGAATAAATACACAATTTTTATAAATAAATTCTGGGTTTTTTTGGTCCCCTGTTGTATATTCAAGCATCACATTTCTCTTTAATGTCATGACTAGTGAGAGAAATAAGAGACACTTGAGGCTATCATGGGGCAGAAAGAGAGAATAATGGTACAAAAGGATGTTGAAATACCAGGGAAAAAAAAAGTCAAAGGTACCAGAAAACATTAACTCTATACCTATGTGTCTTGGGGAAGAAAAAGGGAGGGTGGAGAGTATTCAAGTTCACGTGCTCAGAACAGGCTGGTGGTGAGTCTGAAGGGGAGGGGACATACCCATTGCAAGGACAGAGTAGACATTAGAGACAGAATTTACAAGGAAACAAGGGGTATCATTTCAGATTGGGAGAACTGGGCTGGAAGGGCAGGAACTGAATAGGAGTTTGTGGGGAGTGTGGGTGTTCAGAGAGTGGGCCTTTTCCCCCTCATTGCTCTAAAAGGACTAAGTTAGGTTTATCTTTGCGCTTTAAATTTGAATTTGAAAAGGATTAAAACCTTTTATTTCTTAATGGTAAATGCTTAAAACATAAATTCATAATTAAGGCCGCCTTGTAGTGTTAATTGTTTTGTATTGAAGTGTAATCCATTCACTTATGAAAACAGCTTCTTATTAGGTCTTTTCTCTCTCTTTTATTTTAATGGGGAGTGCATAGGAAAGCTGTGGGCTCAGGACAGAAGGCAAATTTTAGGCACTGTTATTGATTTTCTTATTCTCAAACATTAGTGATTGTGTTGACTGTTGCTCAGCGGCCTCTATAAGTAATTAAACAGGTCATTTTGCTAATTATCTGTTTAGTTGATTTTTGAGGAACAATAAAAGATATAATAAAGAATTAATTATTTTCAACATGTTTCAAGTGTATTATTTTATTCTTTTAGCTCTTATCTTCATTGTCAATGGGCATCTGTAGAAGATCTGGAAAAAGATAAGAGAATTCAGCAAAAGATTAAACGATTTAAAGCAAAGCAGGGCCAGAACAAATTCCTTTCAGAGGTATGAAATACCTGGTTAATTTTCTAAAGTATTTACTTTCTTAAAATGTTCTGCATTTTGAATTTTCGTTCAGTAATTTATTAAGAAAAGCTAGTTTGCCTCATTTGGTGCTGTTACTTGCATATTGGTAAGTGGTTATTGCTAAAAAAAAAAAATGTGTAAACAGGAAATTTCTCATTCTTCCTGTTGCTTAGTCTAGAAGATACTGGTCCTCATGATATTATGTGGAAATATGGTGGTATGATTACAGCCTTGTAATGAAAGTACGGTTAATAGATGGTGGAAAACGTAAGTAGACAAAAGTTCTATTAAGATTTAGCAGGTTAAAAACTAAATTAAATATAAGTTCTAGATAAAAAGAAGTTTATTTCTATTGAGGAAGGTATGAGGCAGATCTCTTTTGTACAAGTCAGTGCCTCATTACAGAGTTCACTAAACTGTTTCACAAATGATGTGCTGTGGTACAGAAGTTGGTAAAATATCATTGCCCATCTCCCTTTATGAAGGAAAAGATATCAGTTATGAAGAAAAAGATAACCATACCTAGGGCAGGGAAGAAAAATCTGCATTTTTAAGAAGTGCCAAGTTCTCCTACAGCATAGTCAACTATATTTTAAAAAGTGCTTCACAAAGTGCTTACTGGGGTCTCTGGACTTTTGATCACCAGTTTGGTTTCACTTACAGCCTCAAATAGATTAAAAGAGAAACCTTCATACTGAAAGATTAAACTTGCTGATTTATTAGCTTTCTTTTCCATAAAGGAGTTAACAGAATGTAAAATGTAAAGAAGTGTGAAATTTGATGCAAAATAATATCTGCTTAACAAGCTACTTCACACCCCCACCTCTTTTTAGAGATGGGGGCAGGGACAGAAGAATGTTCAGTACTTTTATGTCATAAAATCCTTATAATCTCAGGTGGCAAGTCTCTGTTTCCCTGGAATCTGATTTCCATGCTCCCAACAGGCAGACTGTAAAGTTTGAGTTAGTTGGGGGATCAAGTGGTGGTGGTTTTACTGGACATACGTCTGTATCACCACTTCTGTTATTCTGAGTATTCAGCTTCTTTGCAGTGCAGTAGTTAGCGCTAAGGGGAATGGAGGTACACGGATGTGACTCACTCCTTATATCTTGGAGAATATTTAGGTGATTCTTTGAAAGGGCAGTTTCTGAGAAAATAATAGTTAGTTCTGTTTTTCATGCCCTTAATGAAACTAAGGTTAAATGTCTGTGACATCGGGCAAGTTGAAGTCATTTAGCTTCCTTTTAGAAAGAAACACCAAATGTTCGGCTGATCTTTTCTGCGGATTAGTGGCAAGGAAAAGGAAAGCGTGCTATGGTAACTTCCCCTACAGTCTTGAATCCTGGTTCTGTTTATTAAATTTATTTGGACTGTATTTCCTAGAGTCAGATGCACTTTACAGACTTGTGCCTGGCCCAGCCTTTGTATTTGGGCCCGTCTTTGCGCATCACCTGCACCAAGGTTGAAATGCATTATCTTGCTGGTAACTTGTCAACTAGAGTCTTAAGTTGTGACTTGAATAGAAGTCTGAAAAGAGAATCCGAAGGTTAGCAGAATAGGATAAAGGATATTCCTTTCCTCTTTCTTTTTCTCTCTCTCTCTCTCTCACACACACACACACACACACACACACACACACACGTCCGATTCCTATAGATGGTCCTGGATTTAGGTGTTCCATGTAAAGCTGTGACCACTTTTGCATTCTTTGCTTCACCTTAGGCTTCCTTATAAATCTGCTGCAACTAAAATCTCTATTCAAAGAGGTTATTGAAACTGGAAATTGCATCACATGCATGATGGCATGCATAGATTAATCATTTGGAGGATAGACATGTTTCAGAGTACAGTTAAGAATTTAAATTCAGCAATGACACCTTCTGTTTAAGAATAAGTTGTTTTCAAGAGAGCATTTGCCATCAAAACTAGTTTATAGAAAGTTTTAGTGTTTATGCTGTCTGTGAATAATACATATTGTGTGCCTAAATCTAGATGCTTTCAACAAAGCCAGGTCATTAATATATTAACATTTTAAATTAACTGAAAATTTCAATGAATTTTTTGCCTTACTAATCAACTCTGTGTAAAGGCCTGAGACAGTTGAAACACATTTTTGTATTTCTGATTTTTGTTTCATAATTCACAGTTCAAAGCATCCAAACCAGGTGTTTTAATGGGAACAGTAGCCCAGAGAATGTTTGTTATCCTTTAGCCAACTGTGATCGAACAGCTTATCTTTTCAACCTGAAATTCAGGGGATACAAATGGTGTCTAAGTGACTTCTCACATGTCCCTGCCAAGCATTTTAATGCAGTTATATTACTGATAAATTAATTGATAGGAACACAATAATATGACAGGTTTTCTAACATATCTGACTGACTTATTTAAAGTATGGCTTAGTCTGTAACTTCCTTTGAGTCACATTTTATTCATTTATATGTGATAACGTTGCAAGCAGGCAGTATTACTTTCTTTTGTAAAGATTGTTAGTATATTGGCTAAATAACCCAGTTATTTAAGCCTCATTTCTTTGTCCCTAATACTTTTAAGCTAAATGTTCTATATTTGATGCAAATAAATCATTAGAACCTTTAATGACAAGGCTATATTCAAATGAGGTACTAATGTTGATTGGTAAAGACAACCAAACATTATAAACTCTGCTCACACTATAATATGAAATTCACTGGTTTCAGTGTTTTTAGCTTTTGAATAACATTCTTTAAATGATGCTCAAAGGCATCAGACAACTCCAGCAGTTACGAGATTCCAATAGCACTTACTGTGCATGTCTCTGGTTCTTTATTGCAGACTGTAGTTTCAAGAATGCTAAACTCATTGCATGCCATACGCCTTTTGGACTGCTCATTAGTGAATTGTAATTTCACACTTCATTTCAAATATTCTTAAACATTCTCTCACAGTAAAAAGGTTTCACACAGTAATTAAAAGTCCCAGTTAACAAAGTCTGAGAAGTCTGATTTCCTCATGGGCAATGATTTCGCTAAATTGTAGCATTTCAATTAATATAAAGAATTTGCCAAATACAAATTTTGTATTGCTGTGACCCAAAATATTACTGCCAGGTGAAAAATGAAAATATAGTGTTTGCTCTTGGGGATTACATAAACATTTTAACTTTTTTTCCTTTGGTACAGATTGAAGATGAGCTTTTTAATCCAGATTATGTGGAGGTTGACCGGATAATGGATTGTTCACGTAGCACAGATGACCGGGGAGAGGTAACAGAAGATCACTTACATTAGGGGGCGGTGACTCAGACAGCTTATGTGTGTTTACAGAGAATGATTGTGGAAGCCCTGGATCTGGTCCTGGTCAGAGGCTTGGATCATGGCACATTTGTTCTAAATTTAACTGAAATTTATTGACTTACTGTTGGTTTTATGATTTAATAATGTGCTAAATGTGCTTTATGTTTAGCCTGAGAGTCTTTTAAAAAGAAATCAATTTTCAATATGAAACAAATACATTGACATTTTGCACAATTCCAGAATGTGATCAATAAAAAGAATTCAGTACATTTCGGTATAAATTTGTTAGGTTGCACAAATTTTCCTTATGTAAGTAAGAGTGCTGTTATAGCAGAATGGCGTTTAATGTTATTTAACATTGGATGCCCTTAGTGAAGTTGATGAACTTTATTTAATATGATGCACAGAGGATATTATAAAATAAAGATCATATCTGTAACATGATGTTTAACTTTTTTAGTTCTGCATAGTTTTACTTTAAAAAAAAATCTGTTTCATAGCATATTTCCATAGTATAACAAATGGTTTTAACATCACAACCAGGTCAGTGTACCTTGGTGTCCCGTAACAACAGTCAACAACCCTGAATATTTTCTAGAGGAAAAGACAAAGGAAATTACTTTGAACTATATTATCCAAAATCTTTTGTTCAGAGCTCAAACACATTATTTTGATTAAAATGATTGTATACAAACAGTATGTTTCTCTTTAAGAAAAAGGCAGAAGTCATCATAAATTCAAGCCCGTTTCTCATTTTTTAAGAAACTAACCAATTTTATAAATGTATAAATACACTGAAGTAATTTACCATGTAAGTCTGAATCAGACACCTTGTGAATGATTTGCACCGGCTCAAATTCAGCTGGTATTTACTCGATATTTCTTCATATTGTACTCTTTGGTTTTTGAACATTATTTAGCAGTGACTTAGATAAAAATTAATTTGTTTTGGTAATACTCAATAATACTATTTCCAGTTTAGACTTGAGAATCTATAATTAGGGACTACTTTTAAAACTCCTACCCACTCAGTCTTACTACTGCCTGCATGATGTCTGTTGATAAATGAAGTAGAGCACGTTTTTCCTTTATACATATAGTGTTTGGTCAAATGAATCCAATTCTGATTTCTTTAAACCTGACCCAGCCTGTGACTCACTATTTGGTGAAGTGGTGTTCACTGCCTTACGAAGACAGCACTTGGGAGCTAAGGCAGGACATTGATCAAGCAAAGATCGAAGAGTTTGAGAAACTAATGTCCAGGGAGCCGGAAACAGAGCGCGTGGTAAGAATTGGCTAAGGGTAGAGGATTTAATTTGAAAACAAGCATCACGGTGTGGTTTCTGAAAAACCACTAATGGGATTTACTATATTTGAAACAGGAGCGACCTCCTGCTGATGATTGGAAGAAATCGGAGAGTTCCAGGGAGTATAAAAACAATAACAAACTCAGGGAATACCAGTTGGAGGGAGTAAACTGGCTACTTTTCAATTGGTACAACATGTATGTAAAACATGTTTCCTTCACTTTTAAAAAGGCCTGTAGTTCTTTTCCTTTGTAGCTATTGAAAATAGTACTCAAACATAACTTAAGATTTTAACTTTCTGATAAGAATTGTTAAAAAATAAACATTGGAAGTATGCTTATTATTTATTCAACAAATAATACAGAGATTGATAGAAGCATGTATAAATAATTGTTACTTCTTAGACAATTTTGTTCGAAAATGTATTTTACTGAATCTAAGAGAACATCTAAAATAGGCATTCGTGAGTATAGTAATATACATTTTGTAAAAAGAGAGCAGTGACTGATATCTGTACTCATTAAACTTTGTTTGTTTTATTTCCTTCCCGAAGGCGAAACTGCATTTTAGCAGATGAAATGGGTTTGGGAAAAACTATCCAGTCCATTACATTTCTCTATGAGATATATTTGAAAGGAATCCATGGCCCTTTTTTAGTAATTGCCCCATTGTCCACAATCCCCAACTGGGAAAGGGAATTCCGTACCTGGACAGAGTTGAACGTGGTTGTGTATCATGGGAGTCAAGCTAGTCGTCGGACCATTCAGTTGTATGAAATGTACTTCAAAGATCCCCAGGTAAAACATCACAGGTGGTTTTCCCTATGCTTAGTATGTGCATTTTAGGGCACTGGAATTTAAAATGATCTCAGTGATTTGGGGGAAAGGTCCAGATTTTGCAAAATTGAGGAATTTGCTTTAGGTTTCTTACCCAATTTATGTTTGTATTTCCATATCTTATGATTACAGCTCTTTATTTTTATAACTTTGGTCATGCTGATTATTAGATTAAAAACAAATCACTGAAAGTCATTTAATGTGTTGGTTTGCTAATTGGCTTTCTTTTGCAATTCTAAGAGAAAGCTAAACAAAAAAAGTGGTGTTATTGAATGTGAACGCAAATATTTATTTTACTATACTATTGCTAGAAATGAAAAATACTAGGCATGTAATATTGAGAGACACATTGAAAAAATACATCCAAAGGGAAGAATTCATACTTTGGCTCTCAGTAGCTATTACTGTGAATTTTTACTCATTCAAGTTACTTGCATGCAATTCTTTGGTATTGAAATTATAAGCGACTTAAAGAAGAAAGAAGAATAGTATATGCTAAATTAGTTTTAAGCTGTGTGTAGTAAATGGTAGTGCTATAACTGGAAATAGGACAGAGTTTTGTTTTACGTGTTTGTTTGCTTTAAGTGTAAAAATCTGCCCTATATCTTAACTAACGGAGGAAAGTTTTAAAATCTTTTTTTGTGTGTTTATTTTTAAATTTGGGAAATTATTATAAGTTCTGTCCTAAGTGAATGTTTTTCATTTTAGCACTTTAAAAATAAATAAATAAAATAATGTTATAAAAGTAAGGAAATGTATAAAGTTTTAAAAACTTACACTTTTTTTTTTGTTAAGTTAGCACATAATGCCTTTGGCCTTTCACCTTTTGGAGTCTGTAGGATGTGACTAGAATGGATTCTCTTAGTGGTACTTTACTGGGTGTGATCTGTAAGGGAATTGGATCAGAAATTTTATTAATAATTTTCTAACAACTTTTAAAAAGAAGATTTTAAAGCCTTGTTATACCTTAACAGTATAAAACCTCCCAAATATCTTGGAAAAAAAAATGTTACCTAAAATAAAGATGTCTCCAAAGGCATAAACCCGTATGTTTTATGCTCTTTATTTATCCTTAAAGTTGTTATTAATCTGTAATGCTAAATAATAATCCAGAATTGTTCTCATAGGGTCGAGTAATAAAGGGGTCCTATAAGTTTCATGCCATCATCACTACCTTTGAGATGATTTTGACTGATTGTCCTGAGCTGCGGAATATTCCATGGCGCTGTGTAGTCATTGATGAAGCCCACCGGCTGAAGAACAGGAACTGCAAGCTGCTGGAGGGACTCAAGATGATGGACTTGGTCAGTGATCATTTGGTGACTCCATTGACCCTGAGTAGAATTGTTACTGGCTCAGCATACCTGCCACTCTGAATTTGACTAATGCTTATGAAGGGTGTTTGCAAAGCTTGTGAATTGTTGTGATACATCCTCCTGAGCTTTTACTTACTTAAAAGTGGCTGCTCTCTTCCTGATTCTAATGTTAGTTGGTATTTCTGCACATTTGTATCACAGCAGAGTATAGTCGTGATATTTTCACTGAAATTAATTTCAAGTATTTGCTTGCCCTTTTGTTTGTAAATACTGCCGTTATGATCCATTTATGTTCCAGGACTCACTGGTTTTGGCATACGGGGGCCAACTTATACATGCAGGTTCTCATAAGTTGGACCAAATCTGGAATTGGTCCAGTTTACACAGACACTAAGAAGCTTGGGGTATTATAAGCCCTTAAATTGACCTGGAGTTTTAGACCACACTTACACTCTTCCAGCTTTGTGAGAGATGGCCAGGTCTTCCTGACTACATATTTTTAGATTTTCTTCAGTAGGAGCATCGTGGGATAATACCTTGCATAGTGATAGAATTTGATTACTTTTCCATTCCATTCTGTTGTGCGTATGATTTCCTAGTGGAAATTGCTGCATGGCTTCAATCATTGTCAGGCTTCTTTTCACTCTGTAGTTTACAAGGTGGGTTTTGATCACTCGTTATGATTTTTAATGTACATTTTAAAAGCAAAGGTATTTAACATATCTTTGCATGTTTTCATCAGTTTCAAAATGTATAAAAAGATTTTTAAAATCCCATAACTGTTGTCTTCTGTAGATTAATTTGATCTCTTATTAATTGTGAGTTTGAGATGGGAAGGAATATGCTATATTTCCATGGCTACAGATTTTTATTTTTACTAAAGACTGGTGCTACTGAAAAGAATACTTTAAAGCTTTCTGTTGCAGCAGGTTCTTGGAAACAGCTTCTTTTATTCTTAAATTAGGGGATTGGATTAACCAGCTATTCTTTTAATTAAAAACACACAAAATCTAGTTTTGTTTCAAGGGAAAGTTTGACTGAGTTATCCCATTTAGGATTGGATTTCCCTTTTATATCCCTTAATTAATTATTTAAGGCTATCCTAAGACCTTCCTCAAAGTAGTATGTATTATTTGGTTGCCAGTCCACAAAAGAAATTAGAATATTTGGAAATGGTGCTCTTGAAGACGAGGTGGCTAAGCATATGGAAAAAAGAAATGCAGTGGCTATATTTGATCTCTTCAGGTGTTACTTTAGCATTACATCGAAGTAAACCTGTGTTTATAGGTAACCACTAACGTTCATGAAATACCTAATTATGTCTTCTGGGTAGGGCCCAATCCTCACAGTGGTCCACATAAGAGACAGTTATAGCATTATTTCCTGACGGCTAAATAGTCACCCAAATGAGTTTATGTAAGTTGTTTTCTATTATTAGTTTCCAGGTAGTAGATTTCTTGTTGCAAAACAGTCTTCAATTGGTTGAACTCCGGTCTTCCATTGTTTATAGTAACACTTCATTAATGGATTAGAATCTGTTATCCAGATAATTTTTCTGTTACACACTGCACTGTTCCCCAACCTTTTTCACATAGTATCACATATAGAAAATGATGTATGTCACACTGGGGTAAGCCAAAAATGCTGCCCACTGCCACAGGTGGGCAGTCCTGGGACTCTGACTTTCACAGCCCTGCTGGCCGCCCCAAGGACCCTGCATCACTGTCACTCATTCAGGATGCACCAGTTCGGAAGCTCTGATGAGCAGACGAACAAAATGTTTGTTTTTCTGATCATCAAGAATCTTTATCTCAGAACTAAGATCTCATAGGAGGCAGCACATAATCATTCAGAATTAGAAAGTAATTGTATTTGTCCAGCTCTGAACAGGTTATTGACTGGTTTTTAAATCCTTACTTTAAAATAAACATAATGAGAACTTACACACTTAAACCTTTTCATTGTTTCCTAGAATAAGTCACAGTGAAAATAGCAAATAATAACTATATCCAACTATAGAGCAGTTCATAGGAAACTGCTGTTACCTGCACTGGACTGAGAATGAAAATGCATTTAATGAGGATTATCTTCAAGTGCTTTTTCAGAAAGACCAGTGAGCATCTTCAGCTCTCCCATCACAGAGCAAGTGCTTATGAATTGATATGTTGAGGTACATTTATGGTCTTCACTGCCCTCCACAGGACCTCTGGAAGGCACAGCCATCCCCTTGTCCCTCACTGACCAGGAGGGAATTCTTTGGAGGTGGTAGTAGTTCTTCATTGATTCCATTACCTCATCTATCATTGTTAGGAATCCTCACACAAATTAAAAGAGTGCTGAAAATGAAAGTAAACGGACATCATTCCATCAGAGCTAAAAGGAATGGTAACGTTTTCAAGCTAAAAGTATATCTGCTGGTGTAGTGGGCTTGGAGGTGATAAGCTTGGTGGCTCGAGCCTCTTACTTGACATTTTGGAATACTTGGTGTATTTGTTGTATGTTACTTCATAGTAATCTGGTTTCAGAATGAAGCCTGGTTATATTCCTTCCACTGTTCCTGTGCTGCCTTATAAAAGGGTTGTATGTGCAAATAATCATTTGATGCAACTGGCTTTCAATAGCCCTTGAGGGGAAGCAGCATTAAAAAAGGAATTTCTTTTTTCAAATAAGTTTATTTTGAGATTAATACACTAAAAGGCTTTTTCTGGCGTATTTGGTATAGAGGATGATTCAGTAATAAAGGATATGAAATAACTGGGAGACAGTTTATATCTGTACAGCTCTTTCACTGCAGTGACTTTTCCTGAATCTGTGACAGTATTTTTTAAAAATCTTGGATGTCAGGAATTGCGGCCCATGTTACTCACCAGTATGGATATACATAGAAAATCTCAAATTGATCTGCAAAGTCCTGAGTTTTTATAAATTTAATGAGTCTGAAGATGATGGTGGTCTGTATATCTTCTGAATCAGACACCTCTTTATTCAAAGGGGAGAAAAGGAAAAATAAAAGCAAATTGAACTGCTTCACCTCACTTTCAAAGAGCACTGACAGATAAGACATGATAGATATTAAGAAAAATAGCATGTCCTTAGTTATATCATTCACCTAGTATTTATTGAGCATATACTCTCTGCTTGGCAACCAGGTCCTGTGAGATTCCAAGTTAAGTCAGAATATTGCTTTTGAACCAAGTAGAATGTATAATCACTTTTTGAAATAGTTTTATAGCTATACTATGTATCAACTGCCCAGACTCGAAAATAATATAAAGCCCTCGAGATTAATAAAAACTCTGTTGTTAAGACCTGTCACTGCCAAACGGTTCCTCCATGTTTGATGTATAGAAACAGGACAATGGCACAAATGTGTCAGGAGAGCTGGAGAGGGAGCTCGTAAACAGGAAGAGTTGTTTTAAAGAAATACCTAACTTAGTTCAAAGAGACAAAGTTAGAAATAGCATCTGTTTTTTTTTTTTTTTAAAGGGATTGTGGTATTTAAAATCAAGCTGACCCCTTTGCTAGTTTGAAGTTTTTGCAGAACAAAATAGTTTTTCGTGCGCTCTTGCGTGTAGATGGACTTCTTTTGTCTCCGATGTGAGTCATGCAGGAAGCAGATGGGGAGACTAGAGCGCTGTTGATGTAGAAAACAGAAAGTGTCATGTAAGCTTCATCTGAGTCTAGGGATTTTAGGAAAAAACTTCCACTTTGGTGCAGGAAAAGCAGAGACCTAGGGGACCCGCGAAGCCGTGGTACTAGACCGTTGACCTAATAACCCCAGGAAGAGACAAAATGGCAGGACAATTTCCATCTGGCCTGTGGAGCTCTAGAGAGGCCCATCTGTGTGTGGATCTGAATCAAGGACCATTTTTTCTTGTATCTCTGCCTGCGTGCCTAATTCCTACACTTGATGCAGGGTGGATGCTGAATTAATGTTAATGAGGAATAGGAACGTGGATATCTAGAGAGAGGCTTTGGCTTTAGGAAACTGTTGTTAAGACTTGGTCACTTGCTTTTCTTATATTCCTGTAGGAACACAAAGTGCTGCTGACGGGGACCCCACTACAGAACACTGTGGAAGAGCTCTTTAGCTTGCTCCATTTCTTGGAACCAACTCGCTTCCCTTCAGAAACCACCTTTATGCAAGAATTTGGTGATCTGAAAACAGAAGAACAGGTATTTATCCCGTCTACTTTGTATTTTTCTTATATAATTGAAAATTATCCATGAAATGGCAATGGATTAATATTTAACTATTTAAAAATGTAAAAATTTTTTTGCACCCTGTAAATAAGTGAGCTTTCTATCTCCTTTCCTTGGGCATTCTAAGTCTTCATTACAGAGGCTTTTTTGTCCACCCACTTGCTCTTATGAAGGGCTGTTGAGATTTGTAGAGATTACACACATACCTGTTCATGTAATTTTCAGAGACTGTTGTGCTATTCAGGTTGGTGGTTTTCTGGATATACTTTAGAACTCTGTATACTTTTGGGGATAGTGTCAGAAGCCACTGAAATTTGTAGAGGCATTTGCCTACTGGAGTTTCAAGGTTTAGTCTTATTTCTTAACTACATATACTTGGTCACCTTGCTTGCTTTTCTGAATTTACATACTTTTGTTTAGAACTGTGGGTTTCAAATACCCCACAGGATTTCTGTGAGAAATTAATGAGGTATTGTGTATGAAAAGTGGTTGGTTATTTCACACATGATAAGAATTTGTGCAGATATTTGAAGTATATACAAAGATATTCTTGACATGTTGGTCTTTCTGTACCCTCCCCCAACTTACTGTCTAAAACCTCTCAGTTTAGTTCAAAGTGAAATCTATTTTGTTTTGTTTTTCTTAAAATAAAACTAACTGGTGTGCTATATCCTATTGCCAATCAACAGAGAGACCTGGAGAGAGAGACTCTGCCTGCTCATTGGTGCAGAGACTGGGTAACTCCTGGCTTCTTTGCTCTTCCTGGAAAGGAAGAGAACTGAAGCAGAGGACTCCCCTGACACTCTCTTCCTCATCATCCTTCTGGCTTATGTCAAACAAAAGGGAAAGAGAAATGAATAAATTTGGTTCTTTTCTGCTGTGTGCTTTTCAAGCCTTCTAGTTGTGCAGGACCCCGCCATAGGTGAAATGGTCCATTTAAAATATAATTGTTCAACCTTCAGGAACTTCTGTTACAAAAGCTGAAAGATTCATTCGTGCCTCCATACCCTTACTGGGCTTAGACAAATGAAAGTGAACAGTAAACAAATAGGACGAGAATCCTGGTTTTTCATGTTAGGATGTGTTTTAACATGTAAGCAAGTCATGACACCAATATTTACTTAAGGTCTTTTTTAGGTGCAAAAACTCCAGGCTATTCTAAAGCCAATGATGTTGAGACGTCTCAAGGAGGATGTAGAAAAGAACTTGGCCCCCAAAGAAGAAACTATTATTGAAGTTGAACTAACAAACATTCAGAAGAAATATTACCGAGCCATCCTTGAGAAGAATTTTACATTTCTTTCCAAAGGTGGTGGTCAAGCTAATGTACCTAACCTGTTAAACACTATGATGGAATTACGAAAGTGCTGCAATCATCCATACCTTATTAACGGTAAGCCTGGCTATTTGTAAACTTATTTAATGAAGATCAAAGTACCAGAAACCCTTTTCTCCCTCCAGACTGAGGCTTTTGTGGTTTGTAGTCATTACCGTATCCTCTCACCTCAGCGTGGCTTTCACCACTTTCCCATTCTTTGTGGTGCAGCTTTCTGTGGTGTGTTCCGCTGGCCCCTGAAGCAGGACCTCACTTCACCTTTCTCCTGTATCCCTGCATCTGTGTCTCACTCTTTGAAAGGAGGTCTTAGTCTCCATGGCTAAAAACCATCAAAAGTGTTAACAGTTAAAGAGAAATTAGTTCCTGATGGACATTTTCTTGCTCTGTGTGTGTGTGTATGTGTGTGTTTTAAAATCTGAAAAGTTATAGAGGAATTTTGGTGTAAGAAGGCAGCTATTAGCTGCCTCAAGATTCTGATAGAAGTGAATTTCTCTCAGACCAGAGGCCTTAACACCTGTCCCCTAAAAATGAGAGATTATTTTTTATAGCTTTGGTAATAGTCCCTGTTACTAATGAATACTTTATGGTCTTCCTGTTTTCCCAATTAAATTGATAGTATTATGTAATGGATATGAGTAAAATCCCATATTATATACTTGCAAAAATCATTAAAGAACTGTGGGTTGCAAATACCCCACAGGATTTGTGTGAGAAATTAATGAGGTATTGTGTATGAAAAGTGGTTGGTTATTTTGCACATGATAAGAATTTATGTGGATATTTGAAGTATATACAGAGACATTCTTGACATGTTGGTCTTGTCAAGGAATAAATATTTCAAGCCTTTGATGTGGAAGATACTCTGGAGAGTACAAGAGCCTTCAGTTTGTCAGGGATTGAGGTTAGGAAAACCATTAGAAAGTTACGGCATTGCAAGAAGCCTAAAGGGCTGGGAAGGATTTTGCCAGTCAGGGTTAGGAAAAAGAAAAAGGAAGGGCATTATGCTGAGCAAAGAAGAGGACTCAGGAAAGCAAAGGGGAACTCGCTCAAAGTATAAAGTACCTGTAAGAAACAGTTCCGTGGGAAACCTAGACATACTGGTACCCTGCTGTGAAAAGTCTCAAATGCTAGGTTGTGGAAGTCTTTAGTCTGTAGGCAGTGGGGAACCACAGATAGTGTTTAAGCTGAGGAATGATTGGAAATGTGATTCCGGGTGTTGGATCTGGCAACATTGCATAAGACAGATGGCAGCCGGGAAAGAGAGGCAGCCAGAACGACCAGCTAGGAGGCTATTGTTGTAGCCCAGGCCAGAGTTAATACGGGCTGAGGAAAGATGATGACCCACTGTGGTGGGGTGCTTGTGTGCAATTATAGTTGACCAGCAGTGCAATTCGTTTCCGTTCCAGAGGAGAAGGAACAAGCCTGATTTTTGTCTTTATCATAATCCATGAGATTCAGGGGCAGCTAATTTAAAGAGTTCCTTTACACACTATCAGCCATCTCAGATACAGAAGTTCCTGTTACTGAATAACAAATGGACCACACCTGGAAGACAGTGTCAGTATAGTACCCGAGGTCATTGCTGTAGTGTGACATCAGTGAATTTCCTTTTCAAACTTTGTGCTTTTAGCTTTGTCTCTTAAAGAGAGTATCATGTGTGATAATTATATGTTTAATGCTGCCAACCTGCTAATCACCATCTGCTTAAGAGCCTGTAAGGCCATTTGTAGTGTCAGCCAACCTGTTCCTGAGTTGGGGAGATAGAGTTGGGGCTACAGCAATTGATGGTAGTGGAAACACACACACACACACACTCTCTCTCTCTCTCTCTCTCTCTCTCTCTCTCTCTCTCTCTCTCTCTCTCTCTCCCCCTCTCCCCCTCTTCTTGTATTTAATGCCTGGTGAAAAGAAAATGAGGAAAACTAGCCTCCAATGAGGGAGAAAAAGCACTCATGAAAGAGATTAAAAGCTGCCAGCAAGATCTGTGTGAAAGGGATGATCTCAGCAATGGTGGTTGGGTATCCACTCCCAGTGCCATCTAGTTTACCTTGTTTGGTTACATGCTAATTACATGCATTGAGCATTGAGAGGGGGGAGTCCCCCGAAACACAGCTGGTGGGTCTTTTCTGTAGCTGATTGCTCTCCAGGGTCATCCTACATCATTTATTGTTCGCCAGGAGGCTCTAGGACTTCTAAGGCTTGAATCTGTGGCAGTTAATTCTAATTGGTCACACCTTGAGGTCAGCTTTTCTGTCCTTACAACAAGTTATGAAGTGTCTGTTAAGCAGGTATACTTATATGCCTTTATGTTGTGAAACTGTAAAACACACACACACACACACACACACACACAGACATACACACACATTAGGTGTTACAACCTCCCAGGTAACATATGTAGACCTTGTGTTTCATGCAGGTGGCTCTGAGGCCAGTACTGTCCATTCTCATCCGCAACCTGGAGTAGAAAGAATGCTGACATGGTGCCACCTCTACACATGGTTATTAAGGAAGCTTTCAACTTTGTAGGTTAAATCGAAATTTGTATTGGTTGTGGCAGAGTAAAGCAGCTCCAGTCAAACTTAAAATTCAGCTCAACAAAGCACAATATTTCTGTAAATGTTGGAAACAGAAACGGGTATGTGCATAAGTTGAGAGGGGTAACATAAGCAAAGCAGAAGAAAAAAAAATTGAAAGTGATGGTTGAGCACCAGTTGTATGTAAATGAGAAGTATTTTTAATGTGTGTTAATGTAAGTGCTTAAGTGGTTAGAACAGTACTTGGTGCACTTTAAACACTAGGTACTAGTGCTACTAGTTGTTTTCTTGCTAAAAGTTAAGCAGGTCACTGGATAACATAAATGGAGATACTGTTATCGACCCAAGCTTTATTAGAATGGAATGTCATATAAGTAAAATCAGAAATGAAAGAGGAGCCCTGGCTGGTGTGGCTCAGTTGGGTTGGAGCTTCATCCTGTAACAGAAAGGTTGTGAGTTTGATCCCCGGTCTGGACACCTACAGGAGGCAGCCAGTCAGTGCTTCTCTCTTGCATCAGTGTTTCTCTATCTCCCTTCCTATCTCCCTTCCTCTCTCTAAAAGCAATAAAAAAATGTCTTTGGGTGAGGATTAAAAATAATAATAACAATTTTTAAAAAGAAAAATGAAAAAGGAGAAGTTACCACAGACATCACAGATATACAAAGGATTGTACTAGTATACTATGAAAGACTGTGCCACTAAATTCAATAACCTAAAAGAAATATATAAGTACCTACAAATGTATAACCTTCCTAGACTGAATCGTGAAGAAATGGAAAACCTAAATAGACCACTAAACAGTGAGGAAATTTAAACAACCATCAAAAACCTCCCACAGAATTAAAATCCAGGACCAAGTGGCTTCACTCGTGAATTCTACCAAACATTCAAAGAAGATTTGATACCTGTCCTTCTCAAACTCTTCCAAAAAATGAAAGAAGTGGCAATACTTCCTTACATTTTATGAGGCCAACATAACCTTGATAATGTGATACCTGGCAAGTATAACACTCAAAAAAGAAAACTACAGACCAGCATCTCTGATGAATACAGATGCAAAATCCTATATAAAATATTAGCAAATTGAATATAATACATTACAAAAATAATACACTGCCATCAATTGGGATGTATTCCAGGGGCACAAGGATGATTCAACATATACAAATCAATGTAATATACCACATAAACAAAACAAAGGATAAAGATCATATGATCTTATCAGTAGATGCAAAAAAAGCATTTGATAAGATACAACATCCATTTATGATTAAAACACCCAATAAAATGGATATAGAAGGAAAGTACCTCAATATAATAAGGGCCAAATATGACAGACCCTCAGCCAATATCATACTCTGTGAAAAACTGAAAGTTTTTCCTCTAAAATCAGGAACAAGACAAGGATACCCACAATCACCACTCATATTTAACATAGCTCTGGGAGTCCTAATCAAAGAAGAAAGAGAAAGAAATAACAGACATCCAAACTGGGAAGGAAGAAGTAAAAGTTTCACTTTTTACAGATGATGTGATTCTGTATATAGAAAACCCTAAAGACTCCACCAAAAAAGTATTAGAAACAATAAACACAGTAAAGTTGCAAGATACAAAAACAATGTACAAAAATCCACGACTTTTGTAGATAGTAACAATGAAACTTCAGAAAAAGAAATGGAAAAGAAAAAACCCCATTCCTTTTACAATTGCAACCAAAAGAATGAAATACCTAGGAATAAACTTAACAAAGGATGTGAACAACTTACATACAGAAAACTACAAAGCATTATTGAAAGGGATTGAAAAAGACACAATGAAATGGAAAGATATTCCATGTTCATGGATTGGAAGAATGAACATAGTTAAAATGGCCATATTACTCAAAGCAATATGAAGATTTAATACGATCCCCATCAAAATCCCAATGTCAGTTTTTAAAGAAATAGAGCAAAATATTGTCAGATTTGTATGGAACCACTAAAGACCCCGAATAGACAAAGTAATCCTGAGAAAAAAGAAAAAAGCTGAAGCTACCTGACTTTAGTCACACTACCTGACTTCAAATTATACTACAGAGCTATGATAATCAAAACAGCATGGTATTGGTATAAGAACACACACACAGGCTGATGGAACAGAATTGAGAACCCAGCAATAAAACCACAGGCATATGGGCAAATAATTTTTTATAAAGGAGCCAAAAACACACAACGGAGAAAAAGCCTCTTCAATAAATGGTGCAGGGAGACTTGGAAAACTACATGCACAAGATTGAAACTAGATTATAGCTTGTCCCCTTGTACAATAATTAATTCAAAATATATCAAAGACCTAAATATAAGATCTGAAACAATAAAGCACATAGGAGAAAATATAGTTACTAAACTTACAGACATTTGTAGAGAACATTTTTTTATGAATTTGTCCCTGAAGGCAAGGGAAGTAAAGGCAAAAATAAATGAATGAAACTATACCAAACTAAAAAGCTTCTGCACAGAAGAAATGGGCAACAAAATATAAAGACAACCAACCAAATGGGAGATACATTTGCAAACAACGGCTCTGACAAGGGGTTAATATCCAAAAAATATAAAGAACTCATACAACTCAACACCAAAGAAATAAATAATCCAATTAAAAAATGGGCAAAGGGCCTGAACAGACACCTTCCCCCGAAGACATACAAACGGCCAACAGATATATGAAAACATGTTCAACTTCACTAACTGTTAGGGAAATGCAAATCAAAAGTACAATCAGATACCACCTCACACCTGTTAGAATGGCTAATATCAACAAGACAGGTAATAACAAGTGCTGGAGAGCTTACAGAGAAAGAGGAACCCTCATTCATGTCTGGTGGGAATAAACTGGTATAGCCACTATGGAAAACAGTATGGTGGCTCCTCAGAGAACTAAGAATAGAGTTACCATATGACCCAGCAATTCCTCTTCTGAGTATCTCCCCGAGAAACTTGAAAACATTTATTTGCAAAGATATATGCCATCCCTATGTACATTGTAGCATTATTCATAGTGGCCAAGACATGGAGACAACCAAAGTGTCCTTCGATAGAGGATTGGATAAAGATGATTGGTACATATATACAATGGAATACTACTCAGCTATGAGAAGAGATGGTTGGATCTTGAGAACATTATGCTAAGTGAAATAAGTCAGTCAGAAAAAGCTAAGAACCATATGATTTCACTCCTATGTGGGATATAAAACTGAAACTCATGGATACAGACACGGCATGATGGTTACCAGAGGGAAAGGGGTTGGGGCGGGGGGTAGTGTTAGAGGGTAAAGGGGCCAGATACATGGTGATGGAAGATTATTTGACTTTGGGTGGTGGGCACACCATGCAATATACCGAGTATATATCACAGAAAATAAACACCTGAAACCTCTGACCCTGTGAATCAATGTCACCCCAATAAATTTAAGAAAGGAAAAAAGAAAAAATAGAATGGAATGTCCAATTTTAGGTTTGCTATGTGGAGTAAAAATAATGTTGAAAACTTGGTCAAGATCCCATAATGGTTAGGGGTGACTTGAGTCAGTTGTTGTGGTTAGGAGTATAGAGAATCATGAGCAGAAAGAAAACAGGACTGAAGCTTATATAATGGAATGAGTTTCAGAGAGAAAATAGTACAGCAACTTGTTTTTTTCTGGTAATCTTCAAAAGCAAATAATTTCTTGTTTGTTTGTGGCTAATATAGCTAGATAACATTGCAGTTTCTTCCCTCATAGTGATCATCTGTTTAAGTGGAAAGAAAGACTTCCACACTTAATTTCAAGAATTTTTTAGAAATTTATTTATTTATTTTTAGAGAGAGGGGAAGGGAGGGAGAAAGAGAGGGAGAAAAACATCCATTTGTGATACATACATTGCTTGGTTGCCTCTTAATGCACCCTCAGCTGGGGACCTGGCCCACAACCCAACCACGTTCTCCGACCAGGAATCAAACCAGCGACCTTTGGGTTCAGAGGCCAGCAGCACTCAGTCAGTCCACTGAGCCACGCCAGCCAGGGCAAGAATTTTTTTTGATACACACACACACACACACACACACTTTTTAATGTAGTGCAAACAGTACTTTAATTTAGGGCAGTGCTAGCAGACTGCATATTTTGGCTTATCATAACCTATTTCCAGTTCATTTTCTGATTGATATATACAGATCTAAAATTAAGGTAAATCTAACTGGTAAACTTGAAAATGTGGCTCTGGTATCAGAAGTTAGAAATTGCCTTTCTCCCCAGCACCTTCACTACCCTCTTTCCTTCATTCTGGCCATGGCAAATATAGTGCTAAAAGGAGTCATATATGAAAATGTTTCTTGATGTTTTAAAATGAAGTATTATTAGTGTAAACTGGCTGTCACTTAAGAACCCGAATATATAATGAAGATCTGATTAATTCAGCAGTAGCTTTTGTCAGTAAGAAAGAATATATTTAAATTTTGACTCTTCTTCATAAGAGGAGAAATTATTGGGGAAATTATTTAGAAAGCATTGAAAAAGCAGAGAAATTACTTTCTCATCTTTGAATAAATTTAAAATGAGAACTAAATTTCTCTACTAATTTGACCGGAATATTAAATCTTTCACTAAAATAATCCAAATATGCCTGATACTTATTTTGTTAAAAATGGTTATTTCATTTTTGAAATCTGTTCTTTGACCATTAACTTGTTTTAAACTAAAACACTGTTATTTTGAGTATGGATTATAATCTTAATGTGAACAAAATCACTACCTAAATATTTTAGGAGTAAAACCTGTCTTTTCCTGAATTGCAACAAATTTATAATATATTTTCCAAGAAGAACAAACCTTTAAAAAAAGACCTACTATAATATATGGGCTCAAATCTATTTCTCCTGTCTCCTGAGGACCCTCTTGTCCTGAATATAGCACCTACATGTCTAAATTTTACATTTTGAAAAATATTAACTAACTTTATTCAAGAACCTGCCTGCTAATGCTCTTAAATAGCATTTTGTTTTTCACCTTTTCCTAGTAAAGCCTTTTTATCACTTAGAGGAAAATCCTGAGTATTAACCTGTTACTCATGTGGAAAAAGGAGAAAGATACTGGCATTTTCTTCCAGTCCCCCTGCATAAGAATTAACAGTGTGCTTTCCAGAAGACCTTAGTACTTGGGAAAGGCATTAAGTGACTTTAATCTCTTCTCAGTAAGATTCTTTGTTGACTGATAATTAACAAGCTTTATTTCTGCATATGCCCACGTCATAACTTAATTTCTACAAGTGCCCTTAAAATGGAAATAGGAGGCACTTTTGCTGCATCAGTTGCTGCTTGCAGAAGGACTGACCATCTGAGTGGCTTGGTGGCCTGACTGACCTAACCTTTAAAATCCTTCTGAGGTTTATGTGTTTATGTATCCCCGTCTATATATAGTATAGTTAGTTCACATGTTTAAAACCAGTGGTAAGAAGAGTAGTTTAAATTTCTGACACAGTTTAAGGCTGGGAACTAATCCCATTAGATGGATTTGTTTGTTTGTATTTGCTAGAGAATAGGGACCTTGACGGCATCTCTGTCCTTAGGGGAGAGGAGCTGAGCACTACAGTGGTGCCCTGATTAACCCCAGAGATGGGCAGAGGCCAGACGATGCTGCACAGTTCTTGTTAAGCCACTAAGCCATTGAAGGAAGCTTGGCTTGCTGCTTTCTAGATAAGCGGTTGTTTGGGGTCAGGGAAGGAAGCACTGAGCAAAATGTCATTCTCTTGAGGCTACTCTCTAATGCTCCCCAAAAACTTTGAACAAGCAGAAACCTGTGTGCAGCAGTGAGAAAAAGAGGGTTAGGCATAGAAGTCTTACATGAAACAGAGGTTTATTTCATTTTTAAAGTTTTTCACACTTTGCGCAATTCAAGATAGAATTTTTGTCCCTTATGAAATTATTAGATCAGAATGAATATGGAAGGAGATTTAGAGATTGCAATAGATATGTGCTACCCCCTAAAAAAAAAATCTCTAAAAGCTACCCTAAACAATGATTCCCTTTTGTTGTAACCCTCTTGACTTTATTATTATACAATTCTAAATATAAACTACTGCCCTTACACTGTAATAATTAGAACTCCACCTCTTTGTTTCTTAGTTTCAGAACAGATCTTGTTGTTTGTGTTTATATTCACTAGTAAACAGCTCTTTGTTTCTTCAGCAATTTAGGTTCCAAATTTTCTGTAGGTATCTGGCCCTTGGCTTGTTTCTGTCACTTCTGGCTTGACAGTCTGTTGTTGAAATTCAGTTTCTACGATCAGCAAACATTTGTTTGTTGAAAAATGTGGTTTTTCCCTCCAAATGCCTAAGTGTGTTGTGCTTAAAACTCTGATCCCTTTTATGCTTTCCTGGTTTTGTGTAGACCTAACTTTAAGTGGATAGATTCATGTTCATAAACATGAGTGTGGTGGTCTGGTTTCTGCAGTTTGCAGTGGGTTTTGAAAGCAAGTTCATTGTTTTTAGTAATAAAACCCTTTTACTGTATTCACGTTATGCTGTCCAATCTCTGCAGGTGCTGAAGAGAAAATTTTGGAAGAGTTTAAAGAAACACACAATGCAGACTCTCCAGATTTTCAGCTCCAGGCAATGATCCAGGCTGCTGGCAAGCTAGTGCTGATTGACAAGCTGCTGCCAAAACTGAAGGCTGGTGGCCACAGGGTGCTTATCTTTTCCCAGATGGTGCGCTGCTTGGACATACTGGAAGACTACCTCATTCAAAGACGGTGAGGCCATGGTACCCTAAGAATAAAAAGGAAATTAAAAAGTGACCTTTCTCAGGGCTCCAAGTAGTTCACCTTGGAATGATATTTATGATAAAGAGGATAAGCTGGGGGAAATGTGTCAGATCTCTTTTTTAAAAACTATAGGAGTATACCACAGCTACTTGGTGTAATGACTGCAGTAGGTCTGCATAATTTTGTGGGAAATTTTGTTTTCCATTTCTTTCATTTGACCAAGGGAGAAGAGTTCCTAGGTAAAATTGAAATTGTTATTTTACTGTTGGAGGTGTCAGCTATTTTTAGAGTTTAGATGTTTCACTGGAGAGAAATTAAAATGAAATCTAATATTTGGCCATCAACCAATTGTATGAAAAACAACAAAACCCAGTTGCTCCGAAATCATTTCTAATACATAATATTATTCTGTTAATACATATCTCAAATTGTATTATTGTCTTAAAAACCTGAAACAAAAAGGAATAAGTAAATTCCTGTTGTAGCTGTTTGTCAGGCCTCCTTGTTAATACTGACATTTTCCAGGTACCCATACGAAAGGATCGACGGCCGAGTAAGAGGCAACCTCCGCCAGGCAGCTATTGACAGATTCTCCAAACCTGATTCTGATAGGTTTGTTTTCCTCCTGTGCACACGGGCAGGAGGTTTAGGCATTAATCTTACTGCTGCTGATACCTGCATCATCTTTGATTCTGACTGGAATCCCCAAAATGATCTCCAGGTAAACATGCAAGAAAATCTTCTGGTGCCCCTTTTTTTTTTTTTTTAAAGTCATTCTACTATGACGGAAAATCCCTGTCAAATCAATAAATTAAAGTCGTGTAGTCATTCAGGCGGTGTCGCATGATCGGGGCAAATGAACCAGCTAGTAATCAATTTATTAATAATGTAAAAGTAATTTCTTCGTATGTTAATCCTCTTCTAAACCGCACCTCTGTTCATTGGAACAGATGCTCTTATAACTGACAATTGAGTCTTTCTTTCTTTGGTAGCCATTCATTTCCCTTTTCTTCCAGGCTCAGGCAAGATGTCATAGAATAGGACAGAGCAAATCTGTGAAAATCTACCGGCTGATTACGAGAAATTCTTACGAAAGGGAGATGTTCGACAAGGCGAGTTTGAAGCTCGGTCTCGACAAAGCTGTGCTGCAGTCCATGAGCGGAAGGGAAAACGCTACCAATGGGGTAAAGCCACACTTGCCCAGCCCATTCATTCATTCTGCTTCTTATTGATTTAGCTAACAGTGAGAAATCCTTCAACATCAGATTATTTTTCAACATAAATATTTATTTTAAGCAGTATTTCAACTTCACATTTCCTTTATTAGAATTTAGATTTAACCTCTTTGGGAAAATACATTTGTTTAGTCTAAAAACATTTCAATTCTAAATTTTAAATATTTCTCTAAAACAGGTACAACAGCTTTCCAAGAAAGAAATAGAGGATCTTCTGCGAAAAGGGGCCTATGGTGCACTCATGGATGAGGAGGATGAAGGGTCTAAATTCTGTGAAGAAGATATTGATCAGATTCTCCTACGGCGAACCCACACCATCACCATTGAGTCTGAAGGGAAGGGTTCCACATTTGCTAAGGTGCGAATTGATCTGAAGAGAGGCAGGTTTTCTATATAAGTTTAATAGAATTCATGTACAGCACCTTGTAAACTGCTCACAGAATATATACATAACGTTTGCTTTCTATTCCAAATTGAGAAATTAATTACTAACTCCCGGTGGAGCACCTAATGCATAAAACATTCTTTGTGTTTTGGGTTGTGTTCTATTTACATGGCTCTGGTGGTCACTCTTACCTTGTCCTCCTACCTGCTTCTTGGCTCCCCAGGCTAACCCTTTACCTGTGTCCTTGACTCCATGCTCTTCACTTCTTGAGATCCTGGTTTGTGACATAACCAGTAAGAACAGTTAAGCCACTGCTGTCTATTTTGCCCTGCAGCTTCAGTTGCATCAACCTTCTTTCATAGCTGAAATCCACAGAAGTATTATTTACACCCACTGTCTCCACTGCCTCCCTTTCTACTTATTTTTCAACTCCCAGCTTGCAGCCCTCCCCCACCTCTTCATCAGAGCAGCTCTGGCAGAGGTCACCACGGCATGCCACTCCACCGAGAGCCCTTTCTCAGGCTTCAGCTGCATTTTGGCCCACCCAGTCACAGCCTAGCCCAACTTACATTTTTATTTTTAATAGCTTTATTGAAATGTAATTTACTTATCATAAAATTCACCTGTTCTGCAGGTACTGTTCAGTGCCTTTACCATATTTGCAGACTTGTGCAACTATTACCAGTTTAGAACATTTCCATCACCCCACATGGTCCTCATGCCCATTAACAGGCCCATCCATCCTGCTTCACCCCTGCCCTCCAGTCCTTGGCAACCGCTAATCTACTTTCTGTCTCTATAGATTTGCCTACTCGGGACATTTCATATACATGGAATTGTAGAACATGTGGTCTTTTGTGTCTGGCTTCACTCACTTAGCATAATGTTTTTGAGGTTCATCCACGCTGCAGCATGAATCAGTACTTCCTTCCTTTGTATTGTTGAACCATGTACCACGATATGTCTGTACCTCATTTACCAGCTGGACATTAGGGTTGTTTATTTATTTACTAGGTAGTGATATTTTTGGTTATTATGAATAATGTTGTTATGAACATTTGCATACAAGTTTTTGTGTGGACAAATGTTTTCATTTTCCTTGCATGTATGCCAGGAATGGAATTGCTGGGTGATGTGTTAACTCCATGTTTAACCCTTAAGGAACTGCCAGGCTGTTTTCTAAAGTGAATGTCCCACTTGCTTTCATGCTGACAGTGTTTTCAGGGTTCCGGTTTCTCCATATCCTCAGCAACACGTTTCTGTGTGGCCTTTTGATAATGGGCGCAGTAGCGAGTGTAAAGTGAGAGCCGCGCGGGTGGGCCCTACGTTTCTGTGGTGCTGTGGGACGCCTGTCCTCTGCTCATGGCCGTCGTGCGTTGCCTTTGGGGAGATGACTGTTCTGGTTCTTGGTTCACCTTTTGAGTTATTTATCTTTTTACTATGAAAGTTTAAGAATTCTTTATTCTGGATAGAAGTTCCTCATCAGATAATATAATTTGCAAACATATTCCTCTAGTTTTTTCTTAATGGTGTTTACTATAGTAGCCAATTTACCCCCCTTTTTCTTTTATTGTTTGTGCTTTTGCTGCATTTTCAAACTTAAGGTTACAGAGATTTTTCTCATCAGACTTTTATAGTTTTCACTCTTACATTCAGATCTGTAACCCTTTTGAGGGAGTTTTCATGTGTGTAAGAGGGGCTTCTTTAGCACGTGGAGATCCAGCTGTCCCAGCTGCTGCTCCTCTGGGCTCTGTAACCCAGCCCCTCCTCCCTCATGTCTTTCTGCCTCTTTTCAGTATGCGCAAAAACAAACCCATCACCCTGTATTTCCACCCCCTGTGTGCACGTGTGTACACACACACACACACACACACACACACACAAACACACACACACCCATTTGTTCACCTGGTTAACACCACTCAGATGCTAAAGTTGGATGCTGCAACTTTTCCTGGCTTCCTCCTTCTTCATGCTTCACATTTACCTAGATTTTCACTCCTTCAGTTTTACCTTTTAAAGAATATCTTTATCCATTTTGCTAGAGCCATTTTCAGTCTTCACTATTTCTTTCCTAAACTACAGTAGCCTGTTTTACGCCATTCCACCCTCCAGGCCCCAAGACATTGGTGCCTTTGAATATGACCATGTCCATCTTGATATTCCCAGTCTCAAGGAGATTGCTGCTTTCCGAAGGATAGCGCTCAGACTCTGTTAACAGCACTAGCTTGATCTTTGGCTACTCTTCCTAATTACCATTTCTCCTGTCACATGACAGATTGCCTTTCTTCCCTGTGCCTTTGCACATGCTTTCCCACTCTTTTGAGTTTTTAATAATCTGGTCCAGGCATTATTTTCTGGAGAGCATGTTCTCTCTTCCCAGCAGTACCCTCTGTGTACCCCCGCCCCGACCTGAACCTGGTTAGGGCCCTCCTCTGTATACAGTTGCACCTGTGCATGCCTTTGTTACCTATCATTTATTGTGCTGCATGATCATCTTTTATTTCCTGATCTGCCTCAACCCCTGGCCAGTGAGCTACTCGAGGGACAGCCTTCATCCTAGTGCCGTCGACAACAGCATCTGACACATAGAAGAATGCATACATGTTCGAGTGAATGAATAAATGAAAGCTGCTTTGCATTTTACCTTTGAGAAAAGCATCCCAAAGTAATGCATATTTTCTTTCTTTTTAGGCCAGTTTTGTTGCGTCTGGAAATAGGACAGATATTTCTCTGGATGATCCAAATTTCTGGCAAAAGTGGGCTAAGAAGGCTGAATTGGATATTGATGCCCTAAACGGGAGGGTGAGTGAGAGATTCCATTCAAACCATATCTGATCTGACAACCCAAGGTTGCTTTTATAGAAGTTTCAAATGTATCTGCTATCTATTTTAGAACAACCTGGTTATTGACACTCCAAGAGTGAGGAAGCAAACCAGGCTGTACAGTGCAGTGAAAGAAGATGAGCTGATGGAATTTTCAGACTTGGAAAGCGATTCTGAAGAGAAACCTTGCACAAAGCCCCGGCGGCCCCAGGACAGGTCCCAGGGCTATGCAAGGAGTGAGTGCTTTAGAGTGGAGAAGAATCTGCTCGTCTATGGGTAAGTCAGATTCATGAGAAATGGAATTTTATTTTAAAAATAGTTAGAATTCCAGTTGGCGTAGAAAAACATTTGTGTTTGGATTTCTGTGATTCCCCACAGCCAAGCGAACTGTGCAGCAACTCTAATGAGGTCTGGGATGTGTGGTTAAAGTGCTCAAAGTTGTTCAGATTCTCATGGATATGAAGGAGCATGAGTTTGTCCCTTAAGGAATTACGTTAGATCCAGATTTGTTGGTTATTAATAACTCAGAACAAATTCTCAGAATTACAAAATCTTTTCTACTTTACCTTCACATAAAATTTACTGTAGCTGTCTTTTAACACTTTTCTGTTATAAGAATTTATTAAAGGCAGTTGTCTCACTTGTAAAGCTCTTCCAGTGGATCCCATTTTTAGTCTATGAGTGTGTCACCTCTGAACCTCTGGTGCAGAACGCGGTGCTCAGAAGGGCAAGGTGCTCAGTAAATACCTGCATCTGTCAATAAGAGGTCTCTAGCATATTGTGGGACTGTAGGCAAATGCCATTCAAATAAACAGCTGCCACCAAAACAACATTTCCGTAGATCTGATGATATCCTGTCTTCGGTTATTTCCCCAGTGGATCATCATTAGTTTCAGAATCAATACAAACATTTTGTTTAACATACAATACAGGGTTCTGACCTGATGCTTTGTCTTGTTGGCTCTTTCCATGGATAGTCCAAACTGCTATTAGGACAGACCTCTTCATCTCCTTCAGTGTGCCACGCTCTGTCTCATCTTTCTCTTTCCACAGTCCTTTCCCGCTGCCTCGAGCCAACCCCCCATTCCATTCCCACCCCTTAGGCTTGACGCCCAGGACAGGTGTCACCTCAACACCCTGCACCGGAAAGTCTGGTCTGCACTTTCCCTCACACCCAAAAGGTTGTTTTATGACTTCAGGTAGTTGGTGTCTCCCGCTAGAGGCCCAGTTAGTGGCTCCCTGAGGACTGGGGCTCTTTCTTTGTGTCCTCAGGGTAGAGTGCAGTGCCAGCAGACACAGCGAGTGCTGAGTCAGTGATTGTTTATGGAATAAACGAAGTTCAGCAGAAGCCCATCCGATGTGTGGTAGCTTCGTCCCCTCTGCTATTGCCTGTGCAAACTGGACAGCCTTTCCTGTCTGTCTTCACATGGTGTAGAGATTCTCCCCCACCTAAGCCCTGTGCTACATGCACCTGCTTCCATATTTCAGCCTCAAGATCCAAGTTGAAAATTTTGCTGGTAAAACTTCAGAAGTAGAACATATAACTCTTAAAGCTAAAAAGTATGCTTAGGGCATACTGTATTTCAGTAAAGCCCTTCCCTTCTCCCACAGGCATCACTATGTCATAAACACCTACTATGTGCTGGGCACTGTGCTAGGGTACTCTCAGACACCAGAGACACAACCGTGAGCAGGACCGTTGCAGCCTCGCCTCAAGGCAGGCAGATGAACAGTAGAAAAGCAGTAAACTATGATAATTCCTTGACAGGGAAGCTCTGTGCAAATGGAGCACAGAAACATGTCTCCTCTCCTTTAAGACACAGCTCAAGTATTCTCTCTCTACTCCTGGTGCTCGGGGGAATAAAAGAAGTAATCCCACAGAAGGTGATATAGATAGTCTGTGACTTGATGGACATCATGAATAAGCAGGGTAAGAGGGAGTTGGACCTTGGGCAGGGAGAAGAGAGTTTCCAGTAGAGAGGGTGGTGTTTCCAAAGGCCTACAGATGAGGGCCAGCCTTGCAAGTTAAGGACTGAGAGAGATTCACAGAAGCCAGAGAAGGCCAGACCAGCACAAAAGGCAGGGCATTCTGGGGCGTGCACTGTCCTGCTCAGCCAAGATTCCCCAGCAGCCAGGCATAGATCTCAGGAAGAAGGTAGCGGGGCGGGGTGTGGGGGTGGGGGGGTGGTCCTCATTCCTATGTCGAGACTGTCCTGGGAGCTCTGTCAGCGGTACCCTGGGGGAGACACAGTTTGGTATCTGCCTGTCTGTTGTATGCTGCCTCCACAGCACCCAGGTGAAAGAACACTGCACTGTGTTAAACCCCGCGATTGTAACCTGACATAGGAGGGTCAGGTTCCACAGTGTGCTGTTTGGTCGTAGCCACTGTGTCTTCTCCCATCCATTTTACATGAGGACCTGAGAGTTGGCCAAACCTTTTTTCCTGTGTGTGCTCTTGTACTTGGAGATAGCAGTCCTGTTTCAAAAGGAAGCTTGAACCTGTTCCCAGTCTTTTAGGAATTATTGTGACTTCCCTTTGAGGTGAGCTGATGTAACCACACTTCTCAGCACTGCTGTCATTCCCACCTTGAGCCCCCGTTTATTTCAAGTGGTTGGTCAGCATCGAAGCATACAAACCGTGACAGAGTGAAGCAAAGTATAAAATGTCCAGGTCCTAGCATGCTTTCATGCCCTCAGAGTTGCTGCCGGTGTGAATCTGAGTGGGAGAGCCTGTGTCAGCCTGTAGGTGATATTTCAGTGACAACTCTAGTCCTGCACAGAGCAGCAGTGCTGTACACCTCTTGCTGTGATGGGTGTCTTCAGCTCTTGGCCCTGGGTTGCTTTCTCTTCACCTGACATAAAATATTGCTAGGGTTTTGTTTTGTTTTGTGGTTGTTTTTTAGCAAGAGAAAACAACCACATTTAATATCTTCATATGTATGAGAACCCCACACACATGCGAGTCAGAGACTCCACATGCAGACCCAGGATTTTC
The DNA here is from genome assembly GCA_004026545.1 of Mormoops blainvillei. NCBI lineage: Eukaryota > Metazoa > Chordata > Mammalia > Chiroptera > Mormoopidae > Mormoops > Mormoops blainvillei. The sequence goes on along the minus strand of PVJD01000158.1, from coordinate 234,431 downwards.
TAACACCAAATCCTGACTGAAAATAAACCCCAGATCTAAACCGAAACACACCATGTGCATGCCGAATGCTTGCTTTGCAGTTGGGGACGGTGGACGGACATCCTTTCCCATGGACGCTACAAACGTCAGCTCACTGAGCAAGATGTGGAAACTATCTGCAGAACAATCCTCGTGTACTGTCTCAACCATTATAAGGGGGATGAAAACATCAAAAGCTTCATCTGGGATCTGATCACGCCCACGGCTGACGGCCAGACACGCGCCTTGGTCAACCATTCCGGTAGGTCGTCTTTGTGCTGCAAGATCACAAAAAGCTACTGGGGACCCTTGCAATGCAACCTAGACCACAGGCTTCCCTGCCTCATATGTCAGTATCTGGCTCTGACACTACAATTGGGATTGTAGAAAGTTGCTATTTTTATTACAGTAATAATAATAATTATTATTATCATTACAATTCTAGGTTTATCAGCCCCAGTGCCAAGGGGAAGGAAGGGAAAGAAAGTGAAAGCCCAGAGTGCACACCCCGTGGTGCAGGACGCTGACTGGCTGGTGGGCTGCAACCCTGACACCCTGTTCCAGGAGGACAGCTACAAGAAGCACCTGAAGCACCACTGCAACAAGTAGGTCTTCAAAGGGTGGATGTGGAGAGCTTTTGTTCTTATGCGTGCGCGTGCGCACATCTATACACACACACACACACACACACACACACACAAAGACTATTAAGTTGTAGTTACTGTCTTTGTACAGCCTTACTCTTTTTCTTCAAACATGATGCCAGGTCATATGACAGCATACCTTCAGGTGACTGATTTTTTAAATTGTGGTAAAGATAGGTGACACAATTTTTAAGTTTTACCATTTTAACCACTTCTAAAGGTACAATTCATTGGCATTAATTACATTCAAAATACTGTGTACCTGTCACCACTATCTATTCCCAAAATTTTATCATTGATTGCAATACAAACTCTGTATCATTAACCAATAACTCACCTTTCCCTCCTCCATGCTCCCAAGCCCCTGGCAACCACCATTCTCTGAATTTGCCCATTCTAGGTACCTCATAAGTGGAATCATAGTGTTTGTCTTGCTGTGTCGGGCTTATTTCACTTGGTGGTGATTTTTTTCAAGGTTGATCCATGTTGTCACTTGTGCCAAAATTTTATAGCTTTTTATTGCTGAATAATACTCCATTGTATGGATAGAGCATATTTTGTTTAACCATTCATCTGTCAGTGGGTTGATGGACAACTTTTGGCTGTTGCGAATAGTGCTGCTATGATGCTGTAGATAACTGAGTTTTTAATTTTATTTTCCAGTTACAGTTTACATTCAGTATTATTTTGTATTAGTTTCAGGTGTACCTGTGGATCACTAAGTTTTAACCAGTGTATGTGTTACGGAATTTAGGGAGTTATGGTTAGCTTTGTGTGATCCCATCTTCAACTGACTACTTTCAGTGGAGGGACTGGGGAATTTTCATGTTATTTTCTGCTTAATAATACGTCAGTTATTGGGTCCTTTTTGTTTGTTTTTTTGTTGTTTTTGCTTATAAGCTTAGAATCATATTCCTTTACCGTTATTTTCAGAATTTGATTATATTGAATAATTGAATAATACTGAATCTAAATTTATTTCATTGCTTGGAGCTCTGCTGTCTGCATCTTAAACTAATATCTACATATATTGACTTTTTTCTTACTCTGAGCATGCATTTATTCAGTAGCACAGGCCGCACTGCTACTGAACAGTGTTTCTATTTCCTAGCTTTGTGCGACCTTGGGCAAGTTCCTCAGCCTCTTTAAGATTCACTTTCCACGTTAGTCAAATAGAGCTCGTAACAGGATCTCAGTTGGATGAGGCAGGATATAAATAAATGTATGTGTATCTCTCTCTTTAAAATTAGCAACCAATGTCTGAGCACATAAAACTGCAGTGTGCCAAGCACTTCATATGGATTGTGTTTGAGTTGTCCGTGATAAGTAGTGCTATTTTATCCTCATTTACCTGACAAGGAAACTGAGACTTGGGTATTTACGGTCCCTCAGCTAGTTAAGGGGTTGGACCAGATTGGAGGCCCAGACCAGACAAGGCTAGTACCCTTGCTCTTGACCACCTCCACACACCTCAGAAGCCTGCCTCCTCCTCAGGGTTGTCTCATTCCTCACGTGAAATAATTCCTGGAGAACACCTGCTATCCCTGGGTTGTACTGACTAATGGCTCTCACTGCTTTTTAAATGAAAGTGTTTTTAGGGCCTACCTTTGACTGCTCTCTTTAGGTTTTGACTGACAAATATTTTCCTTTTTGAGTCTTCAAGACCATCACTTCACACCATTTTGGTGCCTTAGAAACTGTTTTGTTGTACTGCTGCAGCATGATAGTTCTCCCCCCTAAGTCTTGCCCCACTTATGGCTGTTGGAGAACTTCTGTTTCCTTGTGGATTACGTGGGCTTTGGGTCAATAGCCTTATGAGTTCTGGATTCAAACTGTAAGTGAAGTGGTTGGGTGTGGGAGCAGTGTCTCCCGTCTCGGGTCCAGCATGGCAGGGGTGGTTTTCAATTTCCTGTTCTAATGTTAGTAACAGACTTCCATAGGGTGCCCTCCCTAACTGGTTTGTGAGCTATAATGAGTGTTCCCCCCATCTTCCCTTTCCCTCGGCCTCAGAGACTGGCAGCGCTTCCCATCTCCTCTCTTGGATGAGCAAGTAGGCTAGTCATTCACTCCCTGAGACTTCAGGGGCTAAAGTGGGGGAGTGTTAGGACTGGTAAGAGTGAAGATGAGACCCAAACTGAAAACCTAGAAAACAGCTGGCCTGTTCTCTTCAAAGGTTTGAGAGGCAAAGACAGAGGAACTGCCTTAGGTTAAAGGAGACAAAATGGACAAGACAGTTTAATGCTATGTGTGGTCCCGGACTGGCTGCTGGTCCAGAATACAGTCACAAATGGGACAGCCAATGAAATGTAAATAAGGTCTGGGAACCCATCCTGTCCTGCTGACTTACCAGGTGTGAACTTCAGGTCAGAGGCCACCTCCTGTTCACCTCATTACCCTGGCAGTACTTACCACGTCTTCACAATGGCACTGAGCTCACCAGTTGCGTTGGTTTGAATTTTTCCCTCTAAAAAAAAGATGACCGGTTAGTTCATCAAAGTATCCACATATCTGAAATTCTTTCTGAAATAGAAAATGTTGTCTTCTCCCCAAAAAAGAAAGAGAAACCATTAGGATCACTGCCATGCTACCAAGCTTTGGTGAATAAAAGAGACCTCAGTGCAAGGCGGAGGGTATTCCTTTGGAGCCACCCTTTCTGAGCATCTTCTGTAAGTTCTTAGAAGAACCGGCCTGCAAGTTCTCTAACCAGAGAAGACACAAGGTGCCAGACACAGAAGCCTGCGCTATCACTTTTCTTTTGCTGGTTCATTGTGGCACAGCAAATTTTTAATTTTATTAAAAGACATGTTACCCAAAGTGATTGTTTACTTTGGAGTGTATTCAGATAGTTACAGCTGCACACTTTGCCTGTCTAGAGCCCATGTTCTCCAGGAGCAGACTCTTGGTCGAGAGGAAGGTGTGCCTATTCATGTCTGATCAGGAGGAGTCTGTTTTGGTGAAGTTACCCCTTGTTGCCATTTGATATTTTCAAGGACAATTTCAGTGTCCTGAGAGACAGAGTGAAGTGGTGGAGTGAGAAGACCTAATTCAGAGTGATCTATGCTCAAGGTGACTCTGTGACCTTGGCCATGCCACTGGACTTCTATTAGCCTCAATTTTTATGTTTGTAAAATGGGATTCTAGAAATTTTAACTTGCCTCATGATCATCACAGTGTCACCAGGAAGATGAAATGAGCCTGGTATATGCGAAACATTGGTTTTAAAGTATGTGTTGGGATTACCCAGCTGGGGAGATAGCACTTGGTATTGTCATTTACTCATGACCAAGGAGATAGTCAGTCTCAAATATCAGTCCTGACTGCATACCAGGCCTGTCCAGTAGGAGACACTAGACTTGGAAGCCTTTGGGATTTACTAGGTGGGCTTTATTGGAAGAATTATTTTTAAAACCATTATGGAAATCCAAGTGAAATTGAAATTTTGTTTCCTAGAATTCCAAGAGCTTTTAAACACTGATTCCTTGAAAATGACTAAGAGTTTCAATGATTTTGGCATATTGTAATCAGTTTTGTAATGTTTTAATATTTTTTACGCTACAACTTAGGCTTCCACGTGATACAAACTAGAAGGGATAAAAAACGTTTCATATTCCTTAAGGGAGAAGAGAGAAGACCCACCCTCAGTCTCCATCTTCCTTTCTCAAAAGCTGAGGTCTGTAATCTGAAAAACCTGACTGTCCATATTGAGGGTTTATTGTAAGGTAGTAAAACCAGATTTTATATCGCATTTATTCCTACAACTTCTGATGTGCTTCCAAAAATGGTATTAAGGCAGCAGCTGAGGAAATTTTATGAGATAATGAAGCAGAACAGTTACTGAAAGCCATCTGCTCAGTTGTTTACAAACTTGCTTCAATACTTCAGAGGCAATGGTAGGGTACGTGTCTAAACTTCACAAGCTGCACTAGGTAGAACTAAATGAAGTGCGCCTGGGCTGGGCTGAGCTCGGTCCCTCTCCGTGCAGCGTGAGCGGTTGCCAGGCAGGCCTGTTGGAAGCCAGCAGAAAGCACCACACAGAGGTGATTATGTGCCACCATCTGTCACGCTTCAAGCCTACCATACAGCATGGCTAATCAGCCTTGGCAGGATGATGGATGAACAGCAGCAGCTGCCAAAAGCCACTGTTGGCAAACAGTCCTGAAGTTAAGAACTTTTTCCCCCTCTGTCTTCCTCTCCAGGGTCCTGCTGCGTGTCCGCATGCTGTATTACCTAAGACAAGAAGTTATAGGAGACCAGGCAGATAAGATCTTAGAGGGTGCTGACTCAAGGTTAGTGTGAGCTCACGTTGGTTCTCTGCTTGCGTGCAGTAGCCTGGGTAGTCGGGAAACATCATGGATCGTGTTTCAAAACCTTCACAAACCATTAAGATGCACACCTTCTTTTTTGCATCTTGAATGCGGTGTTTGTTCTATGAGCTTGGGGAAGTGATGAGAATTGGGGAAAGCCTGTTATGCGTGTGCGTGTGTGTAAAAAGAGGTGTGAACTGAATTACTGGTATTCTGAGATGACCTTTAAAATGGGACACTGGGTGATAAAAGTCCGTTTCTGGTCATGGTAGGAAGCGACTGATTTAATGCCCTTTCTTTTAACCTTTGCTCTTTCCTCTCCATGACGCTCAGGTGCTTGTTGTGGGAGTGGGACACGTGAGTGCGTGTATCATGTTCATTACTTGGAATTCTTTTTTAATACTGGTATTTATTTTAAATATTACACACACGATTGTCTTTATAGTGAAGCTGATGTGTGGATACCCGAGCCTTTCCATGCCGAGGTCCCTGCAGATTGGTGGAATAAGGATGCTGATAAATCCCTCCTAATTGGAGTCTTCAAACACGGTAAGTGACGTGTCCGTTTGACCACATGTTGACCATGTGGCTTTGTCTTTATTTAGAGCTCTTCGCATATTCTTTCCAAAGTCATAATATTAACAAGGATAGTTCCAAAGGACTCTTGGCATCTATCATTTTCCTGCACTAAAAATCTAATATGAACTGTAAATATCAGATGCTGTTTTTAAATGTTTGTTGAGTATTTGAGAAGAAACATTTCTTTCTTGGCTGTAAATAAAACCAAAACCATATTTGTTTTAATAATAGCCAAGTTGTCCTATAGCTCTCCCTAAACTTTGCTTCCAGCACAGCTCCCCTTGCTAACTCTGCCAACCCATGTCAAAGTGGACGGTGGGCTTAACCTCTGCTATTAATCTGTACAAGTGCCTCCTGGGCTTTGTTCCAAGCAATATTTCACAAATGTCAGTGCTGAGAACTCAGCTCCCCTGAGTGGGATGCAGCCTTGTTAACTTTGAAAGGCTGGGGATGCAGAACTGGCATGATATATACAGTGAGCGATTCCTGATTATAATCCCAATTCTCTGGAGGTTGCCGAGGTAGTCCCAGCAGCCCAGCCTGACTAAAGGGGAGAGTGATGGCTTATAAAACCTTTCATGATTATAGTTTGGCTTGCGGCTCTACAGCAGTTAGGAGCGGTGTGTGTAGTACACATCCTAATTGAATTGTGCTGCTCTGCCTGTGTACTGCAGCCGTGTTTTGTGAGCTCAGCCTAAAAATCATTTTCCTGCAGTGCACTGTTGGGATCTGCCATTTCCCATTTAGTCAACTTGGGCAGTCAAAAAGCAAATTGCAGTTTGAAAACCATAGAGGGAACAGTGTCATCTTACTGACATGCATCATCCTCAACCTAATAAGACAGGTTCGCTGGCCTGACGTAGACAGGGGTTTTCATCCAGCGGTGGAAGTTTCTGCAGAACTGAGGCTGCTCACCAGGAGGATGGGGTGGACTTAGAGTACCTCTGTGGAGGTCATGAAGGAACATTGTGAAGCCTTTAAATGTCAAGCAAAATTAGATCTTGGGGAAAATAGGGTCAGAAACCTTCCCAGGCATCTTGTAGTTATTCTGAACCTGTTTTTTCTCTTGTATTTGTGACCGTTCTGATAATATCCCTGGATTGTAAGTTGGCCCCCAAAATCTGCCCTGGAATTGAGCAGTCCATAGACTGCTCTACTAAAACAGGGTTCTTTAAAATACAGCATAAATTACCCTCTTGATTGAGAAATGAAGTTCGTGAGTTGTGGCAGTGCTGATTTTGTCAGTGATGGGTCTTTCATTATCTCTGTGTGTCCTCTGGGCTGGCGGGGATGGCATAGGCTACGAGAAGTACAATTCCATGCGAGCTGACCCCGCATTGTGCTTCCTGGAACGAGTTGGGATGCCTGATGCCAAGGCCATAGCTGCCGAGCAGAGAGGAACAGACATGCTAGCAGATGGTGGTGACGGGTAAGAAGGACATTTTAAAATTTTAATAAACTTTACATCAGTATTGCATCTATTGGCAGGGTTTAGTTCGTATACTGCACTATGTACTGTATTGCGTCTGATTTGAACTCAGTGACATTTACCGGTTTAGTCTGTGTCTGTATCATAATGATTATTTAAACATGATATAGCATCCAAATAATCTGAAGCTTGTTTATCTTTTCCAAGTGATGACAGACACCCCACCCACACCCATAGTCCTCCAACAATACCCCTCCATCCACGGCTGCACGTTTTAAATACTGATAGAATGGCTTTTGAAATTGAACCCAGAATTGAAAGTTACATTAGACAGCCCTTCTCAGTCTCTTCCTATCAGTATGATTTAAACATTTTTTAAAATTTTATATAGGGGAGAATTTGATAGAGAAGATGAAGATCCAGAATACAAACCAACCAGAACACCATTCAAGGATGAAATAGATGTAAGAACTCGAGTATATTGCCTTTTACAGCACCAGTAAAATATTATATGGCCATATAAGACTTGTTAAACTTTATAGATAATGGCCTTTATTTGAAAAAATAAAGCAAAATGAAACCCCAAATTAAAATAATTTAGTTTCTCACTTTGCTTTCAAGGAATTTGCCAATTCTCCTGAAGATAAGGAAGAGTCCATGGAAATGCGCACCACAGGTACGACTCCCTCCCAGCTCGCAGAGCAGGGCAGGTGTTGCTGCACAGGTGGGGCCCTGTGTCAGGGTCTGTGGCTTTATGGCAGTGGATCCCAGTATGTTATTTCATCTACACTAGCTCCTTTCTTTTGTGAATAATTTTAATTCCTGTTTGTTGTTGATTTTTCATTTCATTGAATTTCTCTGATAAAATAACTATTTTTTGGATTAAGATAATTTATGAATTTATTCTATACCAGTTAGTGAAAAATTTTAAGCATCTTTAGAAATTGTCTCAAAAAACAAGCCTGAAATTTACCTCTTGGGAGTTGGGCATTTGCCAAGTATCTGAAATATTGCCAGTTTATAGAGAATACTGATCTTTTGCCTAATGTGAAATCATTAGCTAACAATTATGTGATTTTTTTTATGCTCAAGATTATTACTTTACAATAGAACACTCTTATAATGTAGTTCATGATGTAAAGCATGTTTATGTAAGATTGACAAATAAATTTATTTTTCCCCCTAAGGATTTAAAAAAGAAATGGTGTATAATTCCCATACTAATAGTATTCTTTATTTATATTTTAAAAAATGAAGGTGCTCTGATGCCCTTTCCCATACTGTCACTTGAATGTTAATGAGTCATCTTGTTTTGATGGAAAATCCTGTGTATTGCAAGATTGCAGCTACACATTTCAAGCATATTTTTTCCACTTCCCCAGGCAAGCACAGTGAGAGTAATGCTGAGTTAGGCCAACTTTACTGGCCTAACACCTCAACCTTGACCACCCGTCTACGCCGGCTCATTACTGCCTATCAGCGCAGCTATAAAAGGCAACAAATGAGGCAAGAGGCCCTAATGAAGACTGACCGGCGGAGACGGCGGCCTCGGGAGGAAGTGAGAGCACTAGAAGCGGAAAGAGAAGCTATAATATCTGAGAAGCGGCAAAAGTGAGTTTTTTTCATGGTTTTGCTCAACTCCTGATACGTTACTCTCTGCTCAGCTCTTTTAGGCATGCAAGACAATGACCATCAAAGCAGTCTGTCTCCCCACCCCCAAAATAAGTTTAGGGCAAAAGAGGAAAAGAAATAGTAAACTTGAAGCCTTTTTACTCAAGTACAGTTCAGACTAATATCTTCTTTTCTAATAGGTGGACAAGACGAGAAGAGGCTGATTTTTACCGTGTGGTATCCACTTTTGGGGTTATTTTTGACCCCGTGAAACAACAGTTTGATTGGAACCAATTTCGAGCCTTTGCCAGACTGGACAAAAAGTCTGATGAAAGTTTGGAGAAATACTTCAGTTGTTTTGTGGCCATGTGTAGGCGAGTGTGTCGAATGCCCACTAAGCCAGATGATGGTAGGTCCATTCAGTACCAAAAGTTCTATACTAAAAGGCCAGTAAAGTGAAAAATAAGAGAGTGAACAATTTAAAGCCTAACTTGTTTTTCCCACGTAAATATGATGATTTTCATGATTTCAGAGCCACCTGACCTCTCCATGATCGAGCCTATCACAGAAGAGCGTGCCTCTAGAACACTCTACCGCATCGAACTGCTCCGGAAAATACGCGAGCAGGTTCTTCATCACCCACAGCTGGGTGAGAGGCTGAAGCTCTGCCAGCCAAGCTTGGACTTGCCAGAGTGGTGGGAATGTGGAAGGCATGATCGAGACTTGCTGGTGGGTGCTGCTAAACATGGGGTTAGTCGGACAGACTATCACATCCTCAATGACCCAGAGCTGTCTTTCTTGGATGCACACAAGAATTTCGCTCAGAACAGAGGGGCTGGTAATATATCGACCTTGAACCCCCTGGCAGTCGGATTTGGCCAGATTCCTGCAGTCATCTCATCTGCTCACATTCAGGATGAAAAGGCGATGGGACAAACTGAAGGCAAAGTGGAGGAGTCTGAAAGTGCAGCTGCCCAGGAGAAAGCTGCAGTGAAAGAAGAGGAAGAAGAAACAGAGAGTGGGGAAAAGGACAGCAAGCAGGGATGTGAGGCTGAGGCCGGCTCTGTAAAAACTGAGCTGAAAGGCATGGAAGTCAGTGCAGACACAGGGCCCAAGTCGATTTCAGAGAAGGGTTCTGAAGAGGACGAAGAAGAAAAGCTGGAGGATGATGATAAGTCAGAAGAATCTTCCCAACATGAAGGTAATGACTGGCCACCCGGCCCCTTTCTTTTCATAACAGCGGTGGCAACATGCCGAGTTTTCATGTCACATGACAAGGGGTCTTTCTTGTTTCTTAAGAGTAATTAGTGTACGTTTTCTTCTGTAAACGGATAATATTAGGTTATGTTTAGATGTATGTTCTGCTCTGATAAGGCATAGAAACATATTTTGAACAAGTTAAATTCTCAGAAGAGTTTTATGGACACGTAATTTCTGGATTAAGGATGGGGTTAACTTTATAGGAGCAGTGTATTAAAAATTTCAAGTGATTTTAATTTGGACAATTAAATGTGAGGGGGAAGTCATTCACTGAGTAAATATTGGTAGTTATTTTTAAACAAATAATGCTTGACATTGTTTTAATTCAGAAGTAAAAGGTAGGAGTAGAATCTGAAAAGAACTAGTTTTCTTGGTAAGTCACAAAATCAGGCATATCTTACTGCCTCCTGGACCTGGAACTTTGAACTTAGCCGATATCTTAACCCTTTTTCCTGTGTTGGGAACACGGGTTTTTGAGTCAGAGGCTTGGTTGTCCTTCAGCCTCCCCTGATGTGCTTGCACAATGTCCGATGACGAATGATGTAACCTCCCTACGCCTCTGCTTCTTCATCTATAAAATAGGACTAACCATCAATGTGAAATGGCTATTACAAGCTTTAAACGACAAGATTTATAAAATGCCTGATAACCATTCTAGCCACATTGTAGGCACTCAGTAAAATGGAGCAGGTTGGGCCCTGACTGGGTGGCTCAGTTGGCTAGAGCATCATCCCATATACCAAAAGGTTGCAGGTTCAGTCCCTGGTCAGGGCACCTAGGGCATATACCTAGGTTGCTGGTTCGATCCCCAGTTGGGATGTGTACTGGAGGCAGCCAATTGATGTTTTTCTCCCGTATCACTGTTTTTCTCCGCACCCCGCCCCCAACCCCTTTGTCTCCTCTCTCTCTTCATCTCCCTTCCCTCCCCTTCTCTCTAAAATCAATAAACACCCTCAGGTGAGGATTAAAAAAATTTTTTTAATGGAGCAGATTGGTATTCAATTTTTTCATCATGTCCTTTCTAAAGTTCTTTTTCAGTGGTATCCTGGTTATAAGTAATGCACTTTAACTCATTTCTCAGCAGGAGCTGTCTCTAGAGGGAAGAATTTTGATGAAGAAAGCAATGCTTCTATGAGCACTGCTAGGGACGAAACCCGAGATGGATTCTACATGGAGGATGGAGATCCTTCCGTCGCTCAGCTCCTTCATGAAAGAACATTTGCCTTCTCATTTTGGCCTAAGGTTGGTTTTTTGTTGTTTTGTTGACCAAAAAAGGGAGTGGGATGGAAGAAGTTGTTCTGGCATGATTTTTCAGATAATTTTAAGCTAAACTTTGACACAATATATAAAGACTGTAGATGTTTTTTCATGTTTTAAAGAACGATTTAGAAAAGCCCAAAGAAAAAATTCCATAGAATACTTTTGCGTTAGGATAGGAAATGTGACATGAAGGAAAGATACTAAGCAAAAGAACTATTTATATGAACCTTGGCTCCTTGAGGTGTTTTAGGGTGGTAATCATATCATATTATATCCAGTATATATGATTATTGTTTCAGCAGATTCACCCTTTGGCAATGTAAAATGTGCGACTTTAAAAAAGAAAGTTTTATTGAGGTAAAAAACACGTAATATGAAATGTATGATCTTAACCAATTTTAAGTGTATAGATTAGTGGTCTTAAGAATATTTATGTTGTTGTTAAGCACATCTCCAGAACTTTTCAATCTTCCGTGACTGAAACTTCATACCCATTAAATAGCTCCTTCCCCTTGCCCCTGCCAGCCCCTATTCCACTTTTTGTTTCAGTGACTTTGACTACTTTAGATACCACATATAAGTGAAATCATACAATATTTTGTCCTTTTGTGACTGTCTTATTTCACTTAGCTTAATTTCCTCAAGGTTTATCCATGTGACAGGATTTCCTTCCTGCATAGGGCTGAATAATATTCCATCGTATGTGTATACTTAGTTTATGCACTATTTTGGGGGGCATTTGGGTTCCCTATACGCTTTGGCTCATTATCGTGCTTGTGTGAACATGGGCATTAATATCCCTTTGAGACCCTGCTTTCAGTTCCTCTAGTTATGTACTCAGAAGTAGGGTTGCGACCTAATACGGTACCATTTACAATCCCACCATCAATGCACATGGAAAAATGTGTGGACTTGTACAACTGAGTTTTAAATTTCTTTTTTTTTTTTTTAAGTCCGAAATAGAGCTTTCAGATTTAAGACAGGTTTCAAATATCTAATCTACTTATTTATTTATTTATTTATTTATTTATGGTATATTTTACTGATTATGCTATTACAGTTGTCCCATTTTTTCCCTCCCCTTTATCCCCTCAACCCTACACCCCATGCCATCATCCCTACACCTCTTAGTTCATGTTTATGGGTTGTTCATATCAGTTCTCTGGCTTCTCAATTTCCTATACTATTAACCTCCCCCTGTCAGGTTTTTTTTTGGGGGGGGGGCGGTCTACATTTTCCTGCAACCACTTTCCCCAGCCCCACCCATGCCTACCTGCCACCCACAATCCTTCCCCCATTTGGCTTTCTTGATGGGTCCTTTACGCATGTTTTTTGATGAACCTTCCCCTCCTTTCCTCTTGTTATCCCCCTCATGCCTCCCCTCTGGTTACTGTCAATTTGTTTTTATTTCAGTATTGCTGGTTATATTTTGCTTGCTTGTTTATTTTGTTGATTAGGTTCCATTTATAGGTGAGATCATATGGTATCTGTCTTTCGCCACCTGGCTTATTTCACTTAGCATAATGCTCCCCAGTTCCATCCATGCTGTTATGAAGCGTAGTAACTCTTTCTTTCTTTCTGCTGCATAGTATTCCATTGTGTAAATGTACCATAGTTTTTTGATCCATTCATTTACTGTTGGGCACTTAGGTTGCTTCTAGTTCTTGGGTATTGTAAATTGGGCTGCTCTGAACATTGGAGTGCATAGGTTCTTTTGAATTGGTGTTTCAGGATTCTTAGGATATAATCCCAGTGGAATTGCTGGGTCAAAAGGCAGCTCCATTTCTAGTTTTTTGAGGAAATTCCAAACTCTTTTCCACACTGGCTGTACCAGTCTGCATTCCCACCAACAGTGCGCTAGGGTTCCCTTTTCTCCACATTGTCGCCAGCACTTGTTGTTTGTTGATATGTTTATGATGACCATTCTGACTGGTGTGAAGTGGTATCGCATTGTGGTTTTAATTTGCATCTCTCTGATGGCTGGTGATGCTGAGCATCCTTTCAGTGTATCTCTGGGTCCTCTGTACGTCCTCTCTGGAAAAGTGCCTGTTCAGGTCCTTTGCCCGTTTTTTATTTGGATTGTTTGTCCTCCTGGACTGGAGTCATGTGAGTTCCTTATATATTTTGGAGCGCAAACCCTTGCCCGAGGTATCATTAGCAAATATATTTTCCCATACAGTTGGTTCCCTTTTCATTTTGCTGATGTTTTCTTTAGCCGTACACAAGCATCTTATTTTGATGAAGTCCCATTTGTTTATTCTTTCCTTTATGTCCCTTGCTCTAGGGGACATATCGGTGAAACTATTGGTCCATGAAATGTCTGAGATTTTCCTGCCTATGTTCTTCTCTAGGACTTCTATGGTGTCACAATTTATATTTAAGTCTTTTATCCATCTTGAGTTTATTTGTGTGTGTGGTATAAGTTGGTGGTCGAATTTCATTTTTTTGCATATAGCTGTCCAGATCTCTTAATAGCATTTGTTGAGGAGGCTATTTTTACTCCATTTTATGCTTCCACCCCCTTTTTTGAATATTAATTGACCACAGAGATACAGGTTTATTTCTGGGCTCTCTATTCTGGTCCATCAATCTGTGTGTCTCTTCATCTGCCAGTACTAGACTGTTTTGATTACAGTGACCTTAGAATATAGTTTGATGTCAGGTTTTGTGATCCCTCATACTTTGTTCTTCTTTCTCAAAATTGCCGCAGCTATTCGGGGTCATTTATGATTCCATATAAGTTTTTGAAATGTTTGTTTCATATGTGAAATATGCCATTGGTATTTTAATAGGGACTGTGTTGAATCTATAAATTGCTTTGGATGGCATGATCATTTTGATGATGTTAATTCTTCCAATCCATGAACATGGTATATGCTTCCATTTATTTGTGTCTTCCTCAGTTTCTTTCTTCAGTGTGTGTAGTTTTTTGAGTATAGGTCTTTAACCTCCTTCGTTAAGTTTATTCCTAAGTACTTTATTTTTCTTGTTGCTATAGTAAATGGGATTTTCCCCCTAATTTCTGCTTCTGATATTTCATTGTTAGTGTACAAAAAGGCCTTCAATTTCTGAATATTGACTTTGTAGCCTACTGTTTGCCAAATTCACTTATTAGGTCAAGTAGTTCTTTGGTGGAGTCTATAGGGTTTTCTATGTACACTATCATGTCATCTGCAAACAGTGACAGTTTCACTTCCTCCTTTCCAGTTTGGATGCCTTTTATTTCTTTTTCCTGTCTGATGGCTGTGGCTAGGACTTCTAATACTATGTAGAATAGAAGTGGTGAAAGCAGACATCCTTGTCTTGTTCCCGATCTTTGTGGGAAAGCTTTGAGTTCTTGCCCGTTCAGTATAATGTTGGATGTAGGCTTCTCACATATAGGCTTTATTATGTTGAGGTATGACCCCTTTATTCCCGCTTTGCTGAGTATTTTTATCATAAATTGATGCTATACCCTTTCAAATGCTTTTTCCGCATCTGTTGATATGATCATGTGATTTTTGTCTTTCCTTTTGTTTATGTGATGTATTACTTTTATTGGTTTGCGACTATTGTACCCTTCTTGCGAATGGGATGAATCCCATTTGATCATGGTGTATGATCTTTGTAATGTATTGCTGGATGGGGTTTGCCAATATTTTGTTGAGGATTTTAGCACCTGTGTTCATCAGTGATATTGGCCTGCAGCTTTCTTTCTTTGCTGTGTATTTATCTGGTTTTGGGATTGGGATGATGCTGGCCTCATAAAAAGAGTTTGGGAGTCTTCCCTCTTCTTGGATTTTTTGGAATAGTCTGAGAAGGACAGGGGTTAGCTCTTCCTTAAATGTTTTGTAAAATTCTCCTGTGAAACTATCTGGTTCAGGGCTTTTGTGTGCCTGGAGCTTTTTGATTATTGCTTCAGTTTCACCAGCTGTTATCAGTCTGTTCGGGCTTTCTCCTTCTTCATTCAGTTTTAGAAGATTATATCTTTCTAGAAATTTGTCCATTTCACCTAGGTTTTCAGATTTCTTGGCATATAGTTGTTCATGGTAATTTCTTATAATGCTTTGTATTTCTGTGGTATCAGTTGTAATTTCTCCTCTTTCATTTCTAATTGTATTTATTTGCATCCTTTCCCTTTTTTTCTTGATGAATCTACTTAAAGGCTTGCTCATTTTGTTTATCTTTTCAAAGTACCAGCTCCTGGATTTATTGATCCTTTGAATTGTTCTTTTAGTCTCTGTGTAATTCAGATCTGCCCTGATCTTGGTTATTTCCTTCCGTCTGCTACCTCTGGGCTTTGTTGTTGTTTCTCCAGTTCTTGTGGACCACGATTAGGTGGTTTATTTGAAATGTTTCTGTCCTTTTTAGGTAGGCCTGTATTGCTATGAACTTTCTTCTCCGGACTCCCTTCGCTGTGTCCCATAGGTTTTGGACTGGTGTATGTTCATTTTCATTTGTTTCCAGAAACTTTTTGATTTCTCCTCTGATCTCATTATTGACTCATTGCTTAATAGCATGCTATTCAGTCTCCATGAGTTTGAATGCTTTTGAGTGTTTCCTTGAGGGTGGTTTCTAGCTTTAAGCCTTTGTGGTCTGAGAAAATGCTTGATATGATTTCAGTTTTCCTAAATTTGTTGAGGCTTGTTTCGTGTCCTGTCATGTGGTGTATCTTTGAAAATGTTCCATGTGCATTTGAAAAGAATGTGTATTTTGCTTCTTTGGGATGAAAGGTTTTATATATATCAGTTAAGTCCATTTGATCTAATGCGTCATTCAGTTCCACAGTACCCTTGTTGATTTTTTATTTTTTTGTAAGATCAATCCATTGTTGACCAGTGGGTGTTAAAAATCCCCTACTATAAGTGTATTGCTGTCTATATCTTTCTTGAAGTCCTCCAGGATTTTCCTTATATATTTGGGTGCACCTATATTTGGTGCATATAGGTTTACAATGTTTATGTCTTCTTGACGGATTCTTCCTTTGAGTATTATGAAGTGTCCTTCTGTGTCCCCTTTTATGGTCTTTGTTTTGAAGTCTATTTTGTCTGATGTAAGTATTGCTACCCGGGCTTTTTTTCCCTGTCCATTTGCTTGGAATATCTTTTTCCAACCCTTCACTCTCAGCCTGTGTAGGTCTTTTGTTCTGAGGTGGGTCTCTTCTAGGCAGCGTATGTGTGGGTTGTGTTTTCTAATCCATTCAGCTACTCTGTGTCTTTTAATTGGATCATTTAATCCATTTACATTTAGAATTATAATTGATAGGTACTTACTCAGTTTTCCCTTTGGACTTGTGTTCCTCTCTCTCTCCCTCTTTTTCTTCATCCTCTTAAAACAGTCCCTTTAGCATATCTTGCAGTGCTGGTTTGGTAGAGGTGTATTCTTTTAGCCTTTTTTTTTGTATTGGAAACTCCTTATTTCACCTTCTATTTTAATTGAGAGCCTTGCTGGGGTAGAGTAGTCTTGGTTACAAGCCTTCGCATTTCATTACTTGGAATATTTTTTGTCATTCCCTTCTGACTTGTAGTGCTTCTGTTCAGAGGTCAGCTGCTAGCCTTATTGGGGCTCCCTTGTATGTTACTTCCTGTGTCTCCCTTGCTGCCTATAAGATTCTCTATGTGTCCGTGATATCTTCCATTTTAATTATGGTGTGTCTTGGAGTGGGTCTCTTTGTGTTCCTCTTGATTGGGATCCCCTGTGCTTCCTGGATTCGTATGACTTTTTCTCTCCTCAAATTAGGGAAGTTTTCCATCATTGCTTTTACAAACAGCTTTTCTATCCCTTGCTTCTCTTCTCCTCTGGTATTCCTATTATACAGATATTATTACATTTCATGTTGTCCT
Source organism: Mormoops blainvillei (assembly GCA_004026545.1). Taxonomy (NCBI): domain Eukaryota; kingdom Metazoa; phylum Chordata; class Mammalia; order Chiroptera; family Mormoopidae; genus Mormoops; species Mormoops blainvillei. The sequence continues at coordinate 217,504 of PVJD01000158.1, read as the reverse complement.
GCATTTCCCTTAACACCTCTTCATTCTTTTTGAGTCTTTTTTCATTTTCTTGCTCTTTCTGGGAGTTTTTTTCTACCATGTCCTCCAACTCGCTGATTCGATCCTCTGCTTCATCTAGCCTGGTTTTGATTGCTTCTACTGTGTTTTTCAGTTCAGAGATTGTATTCTTCATTTCCTCTTGGTTCTTGTTGATAGTTTCTATGTCCTTTTTCATGCTGGTATAGTTTGCAGTAAGTTCCTCGTTGTTTTCCTGTATTTTTTTTGTAATTCTCACTGAGTTCATCGAGCTTCCTTATAACCATTGTTTTGAATTCAATATCTGATAAAGTTTACTTGCCTCCATTTCATTTAGTAGCCTTTCTGAGGATTCCTCGTTTCCTTTTGGTTCGGGGCTGTTTCTTTGTCTTCCCATTATTTGGCTGCTGGAGCAAAACCATAAAGACCAGGAAACAAACCCACGAGCGCAAAAATAACTCCCCCCCAAAATCCCACTCTCAACAGCAAATTAACCAGTATTAATAAGGCTGTAAAGAGATCAGGATTATTATAAGAAAGGAGAGAAATAAACTATAGTATAAAATCTAGTGACTTAATATGCACCAACTTGATGGACAAGAAATGAATGTTAAAAAGCTATGCAGTAAAGAAAATATTGCAAATCATGGAGAAGACCACAGTGGATTTTGTCTTGGTGGTCTCTGGTGTTTACTGCTGTTTTTTCTTTCTGGATCCACCTCTGGTGATGTCAGATGTTGACCCCGTCTGACCTTAGGCAGCCTGTTTGAGACTTCCCAGGATCTTCTGTGGCTGTCTCCTTTGGTTCTTAATCTAGTCACTTTTCGCTCAGCAGTCAGGCTTAAGCACCATTGGGCGGGGCAGAATCCCTCCTGGGGTTTGGGCTAATGTTTCCCCTCAGGCTGCTGCTACCAGGGGTGTGATCTGTGTAAGCTCAGTAGCTGCTACCTTGTGGGGCATAACTGAGCACCAGGATCCCAGGGGCTACTCTGTCAGTTCTCTCCCCAAAGTCTTTGTCCCCAGTCTCTCCTCAGGTGCCTCTAGTCCACTCTGCCCCACCTTTGCAGGGATCTACTGTCCGTGGCTGCCACTCTGCACTAAGCAGTCAACTTGAATCACTATAGGGCCTCAAATATTTAGAAACCTAGTCTTCACTCGGGAGGAGGTGGGTTATTAACCCATGTGGTTCAGTATTTTATGCGGTAGTTAGAAACGTAGTTATCTATAACTGAAAGCAAAAAAATAATTTTTTTTTTTTTGTTAACTAGTATAATTTTATAATAAATCCCTATATAATTTGGGTCTGTTTTTCAGGATGGGGAAATAATTATCCTAATTACCATAGCAGGGCTGTCTGGTTTGAAACAGACAACACAAAAACAGCTTCCGTCGACTCATCCCTAGGCTGGCCCTCCATACTGTTAGTTGCGCAAGAAGTCATGTGAAATTTTTAACTGAAAAGTGTACTATCAAAGGCATCTCTTTCTCTAAATGCCCTCTCACTTCCCCCATTATGCTAATCTCCGTTGTCCAGTATAGAAGGGAGTTCCCCAGATCAGTCAGGTCTGTAGTAGCAGGCAGACACTTTTAATCGATGAAAACTGGGTCTAAGAGCTGTAATTAGAAATTTTTAATGTACACGCTTCAATGAAACTTGAAGTGATAATAGGTGGGAAATGCAAATTGACATTCATTAGGTGTTCCTAGGCTGGTGCCCATTTCATAATGCTGAACTTTATTAATAGTGACGCTAATGATGGCCCACTTCCTGGGACAGGCTGTGATCCTGCCTGTGGATCTGAAGTACCAGAGCATTCAGAAGCTAAATGCAGGTTCCACTGCTATCTGCCGACATTTACCACCAATTCTTTAGCATGAATAAAAGTTACCTTTAAAATATGGGGACATTTTAGAGGTGATGGTCCTGCGATGCTTCCTAATTTATGTAGTTCTTGTTCATAATTGGAGAATATTAGGTTTTCTGTGTTGATGCCACCTGAGGACCTTCCTCCATCGCAAGGCAGTTTTGATGGAATTTACTTATTTACTTGTTTGTTTTTGTTTTCTTGTACATTCTGCCTACCAATTGACTTTTAAACCTTTTTTAGCATTTGATAGAAATATTTATCTACTGATTTTCACTAGGTCTTTGTTACAATTTCATGTGACTTTTCTTCTCCCTCCAGGATCGAGTAATGATAAACCGATTAGACAATATCTGTGAAGCAGTGTTGAAAGGCAAATGGCCAGTAAATAGGCGCCAGATGTTTGATTTCCAGGGCCTCCTCCCTGGGTACACGCCCCCCACCGTGGACAGTCCCCTGCAGAAGAGGAGCTTTGCGGAGCTCTCCATGGTGGGTCAGGCCAGCATCAGTGGGAGCGAGGACCTCACAACTTCTCCCCAGCTGTCAAAGGTAGGTTGGCGCATTCCGTATTTGCGTTTTAGAGTTCAGCTCCCTCAATCTTATCCCAGTTTCAAAGCTCGTGTTTTACTGGTCCTGCTTAGAAATGTGGCTGCTGTTTCCTCAGCTCTTTTGAACGAACAGCCATGAATGTTTAATTCTTTACACTTCTACTTTAGTTCTGAAAGCAAGCTCATATCACAGATCCAGTATGAGCTCATCGTTCTGTTGGTATTTTTCAATAGGAAGATGCCCTCAACCTCTCTGTCCCTCGCCAGCGGAGGAGAAGGAGAAGAAAAATCGAAATCGAGGCCGAAAGAGCTGCCAAGCGGAGAAACCTCATGGAGATGGTCGCCCAGCTTCGGGAGTCTCAGGTGGTCTCCGAGAATGGACAAGAGAAAGTTGTAGATTTATCAAAGGCCTCAAGAGAGGCAACAAGCTCTACCTCAAATTTTTCATCTCTTACTTCAAAGTTTATCTTGCCTAATGTCTCGACCCCAGTGTCTGATGCCTTTAAGACTCAGATGGAGCTGCTCCAGGCAGGGCTGTCACGCACGCCCACGAGGCATCTGCTCAATGGCTCCCTGGTGGATGGAGAGCCTCCAATGAAGAGGAGGCGGGGGCGGAGGAAAAACGTGGAGGGCCTCGATCTGCTTTTCATGAGCCACAAACGGACGTCATTGAGTGCAGTAAGTTCAGACGCTCGCGTCCATTGTCCGTGCCCATGTTGACAGCCAGGGTCCCTGCACTGCTAGTGATACTGGTCTATGTTCCTGTCAGTGATGTGGCATTAAAAGCTGGCTTCTTCCACCAAAGAAATAGAATTAGAGTGAACAGAGTCATGATTCTGAGCTGGAAAATTGTGTTGAGCTTTGATACAGCTCACTTGACCTGAACCAAATGTCGCTGGAGGGTTTATTCTTCCCAAGATTCTGATATATTGATTGCTCTCAGAAGACTAGCCCAAAACAGAAACATGTTCTTCAGAGCCCGTAATTGTTATCTCTGAATCTTGAAGTGGAAAAAGCCCATGCTCTTAAAAATACTGATAAATTTTGGACCTGGCATTTATTAGATTAGTATGAATGTTTAGTTTCAGACTTAAGCTATGTATTCATATGCCAATTTAGGGATTGCAAATTCTCCTACCTCCGTAACTGGATATTTTAAAAATATCAACCGAATAAAAATCCGTGCTTATTTAGGTTTGAATGAAATGTATGTGCCAATGGATTTAGACTTTTTTTTTTTCAATTCAAAGAAAGCAAGTACATTATAATCAAAACTGTCTTCCCTAAGCTGTATCGACCATGCCCCCCCAAAATGAGCTGCCTAGCTAATGATGAGGTTTTTACCCCAAAGAGCCTGATTGCATATGGCTCCTTTTTAAAGCTGATTAGTACTAGATAGCTTCTGTCTATTAATTTGAAACCCGAATCATCAACATCGTGGCACTGAAGCTTCCTGTCTGCACGAGGGGCTTGCAGTCCAGCGACGATGGGATGATTCCCCTGGGCAGCAGGACACAGTTTGGGGACCACTGCAGCTTGAAACCGAGGGAGACAGTTGTTTGTTTTAATATTTTTTTTCTCATTCTGTTCCATCCCGATTATTATTTTCCCATTTTCTATTTCTTGAACCTAAAGAAAGCTTAATAACTTAGAAGGGTAGTAAAAGGTGTGATTGAATTAAAGTCTAGAAATTACAAAATAGCATTCGCTGAAATTTGTACCCTGGTGAAGTCTGAGTAAAACAGAAGCATCTAGGTGGTTAAAGTTAATTTTCAAAATTTATTATCAGTTGCAAAAGTGGTCATGTTTGTTGAGCATATGGTTACTTTTGGAATCTTGTGAAAATAAGTCGTGCATTGGATCAGCTATGGCTAGTTGTTCCCTAAGTTAAAATGCCACTTCTAGGTATAGGCTCCCCAAAGTTGTATCTCTAGTTATTAGCCTTCTTGCCTAAAACCACCCTGTTAATACTTGGACAGATTTTGTTAATTGAAAATCCTTTCCTTTGTCAACATTACAAGTTGGGGGGTTTCTGCATATCACACCTCTTTCATTTACTCTTGTACTTAATATTTGAATCATGGCACATACAGAAATTAATAATCATAGCAGCTGGTGCTATTTTTCTGTTATAGCTCTATACCTATAAACTTAAGGTAGATGTTATTCATTTCATGTATCTTAAGTTATACTTAAGAATTGATATTTTTATTTTTCTAAAGTCATATTTAGCTCAAAACTCCTAACAGATGTTAAAGTTGTTGGGGTTTTTTTTTGTTTTGTTTTGTTTTACTGTTGTGTCGGTGTTGTGGAAGGTTGTGCATTATGTCAGCGCTCAAACTGGAGACCACTTTGTGCTGCCATGAAAAGTCAGGGTGCAGCCACCATGCATTCAGCAACACTGTGAGAGCTGGCCTTGCCCCTGTGCCACACACTTGGGTGCGAGAATAAAGGTCCGACAGGTGCTTGCATTAGACAACTCAGTGTTTAAGATAAATAATAATGTAGCATAGTTGTGAGCTATGGTAGGAGTACTTTGTGAACCTAAAGGAAGAATGGGAATGGAGGGAGGAGGTTAGGTGAAGAAACAGATGAGGAAGTATCCCTCGGGGTGTTCATGCTTTGGTTAAGTTTAAAAGATTGGGTAGGAGTTGGTCATTTGAAAAGAGGGGGTGGGAAGAGCATGTGCAGAGGGCCTGAGGTCAGAGAAAAGCCTTTCGTGCTTGGCGATCTGAAAACTTTGGGCTGGGAAATTTGGTGAGGAGGCAAGGCTCAGCAAAGATGAGCTTGGAGATGAGGTGGGATGCAAGTCATGGAGGGCGTTAATCGCCATGCAAGAACCTGCATTTTATACAGAAGGTGGTGGGGATTCAGTTATCAAAACAGTTGAACTAGAAGAGTGTGACAAGGTTTTGAACCAGGAAAGAGTGCATTTTAGAGAATTGACTGCAGTATAGAAGCATGGAGGCTGGATTAAAGAAGAGTGGAACAGAACTAGACCAGGAAGACTGTTTCGTAATACTGCAGTGATACAGGTGGGAAGTTGGAGCAGTAGGAATGGAGAAATGGGCTGACATAAAAGATGTCGGAGGATGGAAAACCAGTTTGAGGGCCAGTAGCTGGACGATGGTAGAGTTGATCTTTTTTGGTGTTGCCACACATGCTTAACAAAAGGTACTGCACACCAACAAAGTCGTACTGTTCACAGAGTGCCATAAAGCTATGTGTAAACTGGTTTTTAGGACATTCCCTTAATTAAATTTTTTAATGGCATTCTTCTGTGATCTCCAAGAGACATTGAGAGGCAGCCTTTTGCACGTATGAGGCTCAGACTGCACTGCTCATGTTGTATTCCTGGTGGCTTGCTTAGGGTCTCAAATGTGGAGCAAAATGAACCAAATTTGCCACCTAATTACTAATTCTGCAATATGAAGGATTATATTAGAAGTTGTTAAAGTTTCATCTTCTAATATAATAGTTCTTCCAAAACTGACATTGTTTTAAGAAACTTTTTTCCCTTTTTGAGCAAAGAACCCCCGTGCTAGGATAGCATTTTCTTGGGATAGTACGTTGTCTTCATGTGAGAATTCAGACCATTGTCAACTTTTGGCAGGAGGATGCTGAGGTGACCAAAGCTTTTGAGGAAGATATAGAGACCCCACCAACAAGAAACATTCCTTCTCCTGGACAGCTGGACCCCGACACGCGAATCCCTGTTGTAAATCTTGAAGATGGGACAAGGCTGGTGGGGGATGACGCTCCTAAAAATAAGGACTTAGTTGAATGGCTGAAGCTGCACCCTACTTACACTGTTGATTTGCCAAGTTATGTACCAGTAAGTACTACGGAGCTTGGAGTGGGAGGAATCTTGCTAGGAGAATCCATTTTATTCTCCTGTATAACATAGAAATACCTGGTCCCTCTGTCGTAGCTTAAATGTCTTCTCAAATGTTTTCCAGCTTTTGTCATATAATTCTACATTCGAGAAACTAGCTTCAGGTCTATCCCATGTGAAGAGCTTGTAGTTATTTGAAGACATCTGTTACGTGTTTTCTTACTTTCTCTATCTCTCACCGAACAGACGTGATTTCTTCGGTTATTCTCTGCCTAGCATGGTTACCAGGTGGTCTCATTACTGGACTAACACTCGTGAATGCACTTTAATTGGTCTCCAGCCCAGGTCTGACTCACTCAGAATACTATGAAGATGTTACTTGCAGAGATTCGACCAGCTAATGTAGCCCATGACTTTATTAACTTCTTTTTAAGCGGCTAACACTTATGCCTTAGATTAAACATTAGACAGTATCTCCAGATGATTTGTCATGTAAACTGTTTATTAGCTAGCAGTGCAAACCTTTTCCTTCCATACTTGATGTGATTGATTCTTGAAAACTGAAATGTTGGATTTTGCATTTATTTTGTTGAGTTCAGCCCGAGTTGAATTCCTGCCACTCAGAATGGCCCTTCTGTGAGGTCCCTTTATCCTTGGTTGGTTCTTTTCATACACAGGCCTGTGTCATAGGTGTGATATCATCTCTGCATTCATTCATGTCGCTGTGTAGAAATTAGCAAAGGTACTAGCGAAATTTTTCTTTAAAAATGCCATGACTTGGTTACACATTTGAAGAAAAAACTTTAAGTGGGGTTATTGATAGGCAGAAGGGAAAGCAGAATCTCAGCTTACGTACTTGTTTAATTCCTTAATGTACAGGGGGAAAAAGGTAGGACTTTTTCCGTTCAAAGAAGTATGGTTTCTAGTGATGCAGACAATTATTGAACCTTCCATAATAATTAAATGACTTGATTGTTATTTATACAGGAAAAAAATAAGCATTAAGTACAGTTTTACCAAATACATTTTTTCTTTTGCAGAAGAATGCAGATGTGCTATTTTCCTCATTTCAGAAACCGAAACAGAAACGACATAGATGTCGAAACCCTAATAAATTGGATATAAACACTTTGACAGGAGAGGAAAGGGTGCCTGTTGTCAATAAACGAAATGGGAAAAAGGTGAACATTGGGAAGGGGAATTGATCTCTTCATGATTTCTTATCCCAGAGAGAAGTGTTTTATCCTGATGTCTTCTGTTTCTAAAAATAATCTCGTTTTTCTCAGAATATATGTATATGATATATGTATGTGTATGTGTATATATAGTGATGGGAGAGGTAGAGGGAAGAACTTACATGTTTCTGAGGCATGTTTCCCATGCTTCTCCCCAGATGGGTGGAGCTATGGCGCCTCCAATGAAGGATCTACCCAGGTGGCTGGAAGAAAATCCTGAGTTTGCAGTTGCTCCAGACTGGACTGATATTGTTAAGCAGTCTGTAAGTACAAGTTCTGCATAACTGTCAAGGAAGGTATCTAAACAAAGCTGTTTTCCTGAATTTTTCTTTATTTTCTGTTGACCGTTAATGGAAAGATATAAAAGAACAGCTGAAAGGAATTGACACAATATATCATTTTCATACATCATAAATACATTGTGTCGTGTGTCAGTACATTATTAATCCAAAGTGTGTTAATTAGCTCTGATTTAAAAGGATTGTATAGAAATGCACATTCACAGTCTTGGAGGTGAACTTCTAACAGGGAGGAATGGCCCAGGTAAACCTAGTTAACAGTCCATCTGTGGAACGCGGTTTATGGTGGTTTAGAGTATTAAGATTAATTGTGATGTCTGATATTAAACCAGCTATTTTCAACCTTTTTAATTTTGTGGAACACATACACTAACTACTAAGATTCTGCAGTACACCAAAAAATATATCTTTTGCTGCTCTGACAGAAAAATAGGTGTAATTTTGACTGATTTATCAATAATAATAATAACCACCACCACCTACCTTTTTTGCTCCAAAGTGACTTTTTAAAAAATCAGGTGCCTGTACTTGTATATAAGGATTTCCAGTACCAAGAATTAACCAATCATATGCAATCTTATTATGCGATGTGACCAGTACGGTGCAACTCCATTTATGGCCTATGTATTGGGTTGGCCGAAAAGTCCATATGGTTTTTTCTGTAAAATAAAAGACATATTTTTCATTTTCACCAGTAACTTTATAGATTTGGATATTTTGAGTATGTTGGCTGTCTCCCATATTACATAACCTGGATTTTTCTCAGTGCCTCAATCTGGTGTCTGTCAGCTTCACCTGGGCCACCTGATTGTGGAGCATCATCCAGCGAGAACTCTCTAGCACAGAACTTCACCAACCATTTTTGATGTGTTCCATCAGTCACAGCAACTCCTCCTCACACCGCACAGATCTTTTCTTTTTTGCATTTCAGTTGTGTTTTCACCTTTCTTGAAATAATAAAGCATAATATGCTGAAAATGTTGCATAATTTTTTCCATCTTCTGTATTAAAATGACTGCACAAAAATTCACCAATTTTCATCTTGTTTTTTTAATGCATGCTGATATGACAGCTGTCACAATACAATGTAACAAAATTGTTTCACATGCTGTAAAGACAACTAAGTGCTAGAGCCAAAACCAAATGAACTTTTTGGCTGGCCAACCTAGCATTTATGGTTCAAGAAAGGATATTCACACCAGACCACTATTATTGTGTTGCCTGCTGTCATTTTTTCTTTTTTTTAAATCAGGCAATCTAAGGGAAGAGATCAGTGCCCCTGACTAAATAGTCAGGTATTGCATATTTTAAAAATTCTTACAGCATACCAGTTGAAAATCACTGAAATACACAAAAAGTAAAACAATTCTGCCCTGGCTGGGTGGCTCAGTTGGTTGGAGCATCATCCTAGACACCAGAAGGTTGTGGGTTCAATCCCAGGTCAGGTCACATACCCAAGTCGTGGGTTTGATGCCTGGTCAGGGTGCATATGGGAGGCAACCAATTGATGTTACTCTCAAATCATTGTTTCTCTCTCTCTTGCTCTCTCTCTCTCACTCCCTCTGCCCCTCGCTCCCTCTCTCCCTCTTCCACTTTCCCTCTTTTCCTCCCTCCCTCTTTCTAAAATCAATAAATACATCCTCAGTGAGGATTAAAAAAATAAATACAACAATTCTGCCTAAATTTTCTTTGCTATTGGTTTCTTTTTAAATTAATTTGTTAATGAGGTCTTGATTCCTGTTTGCTTGTTTTGAAGTATTCAGTAAAACAGCTTATTTTTCTTTTGGTGTATCAGTCTTAACACATGTATAGTATGTGAACTGCCACCATAATCAGAATACAGGCAGTTCCAGCCCCCTCAGAATTCTCTTGTGTTATTCTCTCCCTCACTGCCTTAAGCCCCTGCCAACCTCTGATCTGTTCTCCATCCCTGGAGTTCTGGGGTTTTATTTTGTTTTACTTTTTGAGGATGTCATAAACAGAAGCATAAAGTGTGTAACCATTTATTTCACTTACATTGAGATTCATCCAAGTGGTCGCATGTGTCACCAGTTTGTTCCTTTTCATTGCTGAGTAGTCCTCCAGTTCTGGATGCAGATAAAGTGACATTTACATGACAGAGTGTGGCCTTGAACAGTTTTTATGCAACTCCTCATAACTCAGCTGATGTAATGCTAAAATACAGAATTTTTGCTTTCATGAGTGTCATCATTGAGCTTTTAGAGTGGGAATGATCATTTATTGTATTTCCATTCAGATTGTCAACTTTCAGATCATTACAAAGGCCACACTGAAAGTAAGATTTTTCAGCAGCTTTTATAGCCACTGTTTGTCTCTCCATTTCCTTCAGGGTTTTGTTCCTGAGTCGATGTTCGACCGTCTTCTCACTGGACCTGTGGTGAGGGGAGAAGGAGCGAGCAGAAGAGGAAGAAGGCCCAAGAGTGAAATTGCCAGAGCAGCGGCCGCCGCCGCCGTGGCCTCCACATCAGGCATCAACCCTTTGCTAGTGAACAGCCTGTTTGCTGGAATGGACCTGACAAGCCTTCAGAATCTCCAGAATCTGCAGTCTCTCCAGCTGGCGGGCCTCATGGGCTTCCCTCCAGGTCTGGCGACGGCGGCTGCCACCGGAAGCGACGCTAAGAACCCTGCCACTGTGCTGCCCCTGATGCTGCCGGGCATGGCCGGCTTGCCCAGCATGTTTGGACTGGGCGGGCTGCTGAATAACCCTCTGTCCGCTGCTGCTGGAAACACCACTACTGCTTCGAGTCAAGGAGAACCAGAAGACGGCACTTCAAAGGTGGAAGAGAAAGGCAATGAGAATGAAGAAGAGAACAAAGACTCTGAGAAAAGCACAGATGCTGTTTCGGCTACTGACTCTGCGAATGGAACTGTTGGTGCTGCTACTGCCCCGGCCGGATTGCCCTCCAACCCGCTCGCCTTCAACCCTTTCCTCCTGTCCACTATGGCTCCAGGCCTCTTCTACCCATCCATGTTTCTACCTCCGGGGCTGGGAGGATTGACGCTGCCTGGGTTCCCTGCATTAGCAGGGCTTCAGAATGCCATGGGCTCCGGTGCAGAAAAGGCCCCTGACAAGGCTGAGGGGGGCACCTTTCAGGAAGAGGAGAACCCGGAGGGCAGCGACGCCGAGGAGAACCTGGACAAGACTGCGGAGTCCTCCATCATAGAAGACGAAATAGCACAGGGTGAAGAGCTAGACTCGCTTGATGGGGGGGATGAAATAGAAAACAATGAAAATGACGAATAACCAGTACCAGTTCCCGTTAAAGTGTTTAAAACTTTTGACAAGTGGTAGTCCTACTGTTTACACTCACAGTTAATGTTCATACCTAGTTTTATAAGCTGTTCTGTAACATAGTGTAGCAAAAAAAGGAAAAAAGTCCAAGTCATGTTATACAGGTGTGTCAAAAGGTATCTTGGTCATTAAGTATTGTGCAGTGCATTATTTATTATCCCTAGGAGAGATGAAATTTGAGAGGTGATCATGTCTTTTTAAGGAAACTTACATAATGCTCTGCTTTTTTTTCCTTCTTTCTTCTGGTACCATTGGTATTATAATAAAGAGCAATTTGTAACTTGAGTGGCACTAATGGAAGGAAGTGCTGCTCAAAGGAAGTATGAAGTTATATATTTAATTTTTTAATTTTAATTTCTTTGCTGTGAAGGTCAAGATGAAATTTACCATACATATCATACTTGCTCATTTGTTTCCCTTTTTGACTGTATGGGGGTTCCCACACTTGTGCATACACACACATCCATACACCCTGACAATCTCCACGTTAGTGTGAACGTCTCTGTCCTGAGGCGCAGCAATAATAAGGCAGCTGTTGAATGTGAAGGGTCCCTTTGGAAATTAACCTACTGGGAGGGTTCTTGCCAGACAGAACTGCAGTTCCATTGTCTCGTGGTCTTGTAATGCACTGGTATAAACAAAATAAATAGATGAATAAATAAAGAGTGAGAGAATAGAGAATCAGGTACCTTTTTTAAATTAAAGGACTTTGTTACTTTAGCCACAAAGCTAAAACAGCATTACCTCAGCTCTAAACTAGCCTTGAAGTTTACAGACATGACTTTGTAAATGTATTGTTTTTCTTTGTTGTGATGTCCTTTTATTTTTTTCTTTGAAAACTGCTATCATGTAAGATAAAATGTAAATTGCTGCCAACTGTAGTAATGATGCTTTTAATAAAAGTGACCCATGATATGCAGAAATGTAATTATAGAATGTAGTATGTAGGGGAACTGGTGTTCACTCTATTTTTTGTATTCGCAATAGATGCAAATACAGCATTCTGGCCTTTGTACAGTTTCTTGATATATCCTCTTCTGCTAGATTAGCTGTTAGTAATATGCTAAACTGATTGTCTTCAGACCAGACAGGAAGAAAAACCTTAAATTACTTCCATATAATTCCACTCCAGATATCTCAGCAGAACCACACACAAAAACCTCCTATTACTCCCTCAAAAGGGCATCTGAGACTGAAAATACTTAGAAATGTGTGCAGCGTCTGATAATGTGGTACACTACAGAACAAAAGGGCACGAGAAAAATGAGGCTTTAATAGGCACAATATCTAGGTCATTTATCCTTGGTTAATGGGTAGAAAAACACAATGCTGGAGTGTCAGCAAGGGACACAAAGGCGCTCTGGTGTCCCGTGGACTGGCGCTTGATGCCAGAAACTATGGAAAACCCATGCGGAATGAAAAGGGACCCACTTAAGCAAGCACGCCAAGTGCACACACACGCACAGACTTGAGAGCTGCTGATTCGTGCACCGCTTTGTGACCTTTGATATTTGAGGTAAAGTCTAATTTGAGAGCTACTGTTTTTACCTTTTTATGTCACCTGACAAAATACAAAGCCATGTTTCCATGCAGTGAAAAAGGACAAGAGAGGTGTCTGCAGTCCTGTGAATGTCTCTCGCTCCACACCCACCCCAGGTGTTACAGGACAAGACCATCCGAATTCCTTTTAGATGATGAGATTTGCTTAATTTCTATCCCAAGGTGAAAGTAGACCCATTAGGATCTGGAAGGGGAACAACCCCACCTCAGAGACCCTGTGGTTGCTTTATAATCACCATCGCTGTTACCGCTCGCAGATTGACGAGTGGGCACCGTGTGTCGGAGGAGAGTGCCTTTAAGAGAAGAGCCTCTGACATGGAACTCTTTGAACATGGAAAATAAAACTAGATCTTCACGGAGTTTAGGGAATTTAAATATTTAGATGACAGATTTTTTTAAGCCTTAAAATAAGACTTTAGGTAGGGAGACTTCTGTTTATTAAAATGAGTCATAAAAGGATTTTTTTTTTAAGTTCTTTGTAGTCGAAGTTTTCTTACGGCCTTCTGTAAATAGATCATGTGATGTGATGATGCGTCTGTGTTGCTGTTAGAAGGAAATGCTAAAAGCAGTGATGGCCTTCAAAGGAAAGGCATCAGTTGCTGGTGACCAGAAGGAACCCTGAGTAGACAGTCAGCCGCTGGCTCTGCATTTACTGGAATTAATCTGTAATCAGGGCTTTAAAGTCATTCAGTTTTCCACATTGGAAAATGCTTTGCTTTTCTTCTAATGGAATTAATTCTTGATACCAGGTCTTGGATTGACCTAAGTTAGAAACACTTTGAATGCAGTCTGGTACTTACTGAGTAGCTTCGTTGTGTGCTTAGCGTAAATGGAGCACTGGGGTGCTAAGTGCTTTCCATGGCCTTACTACTTAGTCATCACTTCTCTGCAATACGGAGGAAAACAGGGAGGAGTTTAACTGGCCAACAGTAAATGTAGGAGCTGCATTTGAACCCAGGCAGCCTGCCTTTAGAGCCTACTTACACTCTCCTACATTACTACATTCTGTATTTTTACATTTTTTCCACAAATCCCTCTGTAACGTGTCTTAAATTTGAGGCTGGGAATTAAAGTCTATATGAAATAGAGCCTGGGGTAGTAGCATGAGCTCTAACGACACTTTGGTGCCAGTTAACTCACTTAAATTTGGGTTTGTCTTGCTCTATAAGTATTTCTATTTTTATAAAGAAACCAAGTTTTTAGGAAATGTGAACATACTCAAACTTCAGAGCTAGTAAATCGCAAACCTGGTATTTGAACCCAGATTGATAGAATTTCAAAGTCCAGGCCCTTGATCAGTGTGCGAGTATAATTAACATTCTTCCAAACATTGGGTGCTAGTTGCTGATTTAGTGGCAAGAATACAGTAATGAAGACAAAAGGCAGCCCAGTCCCCTGCTTACACCTGAGTGAAGAGAGGCGGGGGCCAGGCAAGGGCTGACTGCTGAATGTCCCCAGCAGAGGGAACAGACAATGCAATGATCGTGAATCGAGAACCAGCTTGGAGGAAGAGGGTGCACAGGGAGCAGCTCTGCCTAAAAGAATTGGGCAGCAACCAGGGATGGCCCTGGTGGAGGGTTTGGGTTTTTCCTTTTAGCACGGTATAAAGTCTTTGAAAGGATTTATGCTCACAAGTGACCTAATCGTATAAATGTTAAAGAGATAGAGCCTCCCATTTAAATTACATAAATAATTTGTGTTAACTCTTCACAATTACTCCTACTGAAATATACCAAAAGTAAAACCAAGAGACGAATGTTCACTATGCTTTTTTTCTTTTTAAAGAATTCCATGATTCGTGTTACAAAATACTGGGAACAAAATTTTTCTTCATGCCGTTACAAAATTATCTTTTCAGTTCAGCAAAAGTTAACTGTTAATTTTCTCTGGGAAGAGTTTTAAGAAATTATTTCTAACAGGTAGTGGGGCTAAGACTGTGTGTGTTGAAATGTGTGTGTGCAATGAGCGTTGCTGTGTCTCCAGAGCCATCAGTAAATTTAAATTAGGAAGCAAAACAATGTAAGTGACTTCTAACAAGCACTTAAAGGTTAGACTATATCTAATTCATTCAGCTTGGCTCTCTAATGAGAAATTTTATGTATTTTCTTAACATGGATAAGATTTACCACAGCTTTATAGACATTTTATAGTAAACTACATTTTGCAAAATAGATGAATAAATTAAGACTCCTTTGGTGAAAAGTATTTCATCATTGATTTTTTATTGGGAGAGTCACCCAATTTGGAGATTTTTTTGGTAGGGATTAGGATGGTGATTTTCAAAGTATTTGGAACTATTCCGTCATTTTTATGTTTAAGGTTTCTGCTCCACTTCCCTGTGGCTCCCATTCTTATTGAATCTCCAAACCAACAGTAAAAAACCTCTCTGTGTACATGTGTTGGCAACGTGGCTGCACCTCCTAACGGGCCTGTTGGTCTGTAGATCTTATTTTGGATCTACCAATGGAGAGTCGAGTTTTTAATTCGCATCTCCTTAACCAGTGAATGTTTGCCACGCAATTTAAATAAAATTGAAGAATAGGGTAACAACAATTTAAATTCAGATATTCTTTCATGTAGCATCTTTATCTTCAGAGCAGTTTACCCTTATAATTCGTTAGGCTCCAGAGCTGGTCGAAATTTCCATCAGTGGCACAGAGATGGCAGAATGCGTCTTGAAATGCTTAACAGACGTGTAGGTGTAGTGATGCCTCCCTCCGTAGGATCCTCCCTGTGAACGTTTCTTACAAGGTGTTCACTGGATTCCAAGATAAATTTGTCACAGTGAATTTAAGTTTTAGCTAAAGGGCAGCCAAATAGACTTCAAATGTATTATAAAGAGAAACACTAAGTCAAAATACTGTTAAGGAATCTCTTAATACTCTACTTGAGGTGGCGTCCTCCATTGTCCCATGTCCACCTCTGCATTTTGATCTGAAAGCTCGATTTCAAAATTACAAATGAGAGAAACCTGATTCTTTTCTGTGACTGGAGCCAGGTACCACAGTGGCTTCATATCCTTTGCAACCCAAAACCATCTCCACTGCCAGCCGCAGCTCAAGAGACCTCAGCTTGGAGGTAGGCTGGACTGGATGACTGAAACCTAAGCAGGCTGCAAATTGAATAGTTTGGGGAGTACACATCACATTTAGAACAGGACATTCTTCCCGGGCAACATGTTTCACCCTGTTTCCTTACGAGTCAGGAAGCTCTTAACATTTTAAAATTCAGCATTTTTGTTTGTTAATAGGCACTTGTGAGTTAATCCATGCCACACCCCAGTGTTTTTGCCACCACCCCTCGGTGAGGTGAAGTCACTTGCCCATGGCCCAGTGGTAAGACAAGTGTGGTGGAGAAAACTAAAATTTAGACTTCTCAGTGTGGGCCATGGCTAGCTGGGGACTATATGTCTAAAGTATAAGCCTGCCATTCACTTCAGTTCAGGTCTACATACAATCTTAAACAAAACCCCCAAACCTAAATAAGCTACAGACTTTCTTAATAACTGATATTATGACCTGAGGAAGAACAAACCAGAAGGTTCTAGAATCTCATGCTGTGAGACAAAAGTACTAGTGAAGGATGACTGAGAGACATTCGAATTAAAACATTTAAGCAATCACAAGCGTGCTTTCCATCCATACTAGTTTATGATACATCACCTATGCAACTAAAAATCTGTTTTTTGGTGGTTTTTTTTACATTATTAAAGCTTACTCTGTAGGATCTGGGTAGTGAATTAGCTCTGAATTTCTGAATGGCCCTACGAGGCAGCCCCAGCTAAGTCTGGAACTCGAAATTCCTACAGGGATGGGAAATAGCCCCAGCAGCATGGTGTCGCTTCATCCAGCTCCACGCACGAGGCTTCCTAGGCTGTCATAGCGCTCAAAATGGATTTGCATATCTGTGGCTGCAGAGCTAATGTTCTCTCGCTTGGCTCAGGGGCCCTGCCAGGCAACTCCAGGATCCTTTCCATCTTATTGTGAGAGTTCCTGGAGAATGAGAGGCACCATTGTCTTCGACTGCAGAGGCATTTTTCTCCCCCAGACGAAGCTGGCCGCCTCCTCAGCGCCTCGATTTCTGCCGCTTCAGCCATGGCTAACTTCTGCGGAGCTGCTGGGCCGACTCACAATAGCCTGGAGTTACATAAAACCACTTAAAAATCTCCCTTTTCTCCTCACTCTCCACAATGTAAAGTTACCAACGAACCCCAACCCCCCTTTTCTTTATAGAGTCCCATTTCGTGTAGAACCTGTGTGTTCCAAGGAGACAGTGACTAAACAGCAAGGGCACCTCAGCGACAAGGCGTCTGGCCCTGCCCTGCAGCCCGCGTGGGAAATCGGAGAAATTCCGTTGGCCGTCAGAATACATGGAGGGGTCGGGGGTGGGGGGGAGAAAACAAAGGTGAAAATCTACATTTCAACCCCCAACCTGTCTATTGATACAAGTGTCAATTGTTTATTCCTGTTAAATTCCTGTTGGGGATAATTACTGCCAAAATCCGAAAACTCTATGATGGCAAGGGAAAAAGACGCTTTTCGTATTTATGTTGTTGTTGTTTAATGTGACTTGGGAGTGGGCCGAATGAGCTAAAAAACACTGACCTGTGAAAGGTGGGAAGGAACTAAGAGACCAAGGTATAAAATCTGGGCAAGGAGAAAAGCAACTTTGAGACTCGTTTGTTATTTCTCCCTGTAGTTGGAGCTCAAATGACTATATGGCTAAAAATTCACCTTTACTTGACATGCTTCAAACATGCCTGTACTTATGTCTGTGTGCATGTCTGCGTGTATCGGAAAGCCTCCTCCAAGTAGTTTGCTATTTTACTTTGTAGTGTGGTCTAGCAGTGAGGCATGAAGATGGAGAGGACCCACGGCGGCGCCGTGCCCTGGACACGTGCCCGAGGACCTGAAATGCTGTGGATGTGGCACAATTCTTCTTGTGGATGGTGCCAAGCATGCTGCCTCTCCCTGCCTCAAGGAGACACGGAAATCCACCATAACTTGAGGCTTTAGGCAAACTTAACAATTTGAATAGCTGTTACTGGTACAAATTATCCTGGCCAGTTGAGTGTCAGGTGCAGCTAAATGTATTGAATAATTAAGAGGACCCTGAACCCACAGACCCTGGGAGAGGGCAGGTAACATGACTGCTTGTCCTCGGTTGCAGGTAATTTTAGCTCCCTGCCCCCGGCAGCCTTCTCCAGAGCACGAACAGCTTAAACTCATCTGGTTTTACCTGGAGGCGAGGTGATCTAGGCTTCTGAATTATTGCCAGAAATATATGTAAGTTTAGAAACTTCAGTCTAATGACTCACACATCAGCCTCCCCGGCGTGAACACGGTCACGATGCCACCCCTCTTGGAGGTACCACCAATAGCAATCTAAAAATGATGGCAGCAGTGGCCAAGAATGGCACCCCTGCTGCTGGTGTCCACAGGCCAGTTTCCTTCTGGGACTGGACACCTTGCCTGAGGGACTCACTGTGGACACTTTGCACCAAGGGCCTTCCTTCCTACATGAAGCCTCCTCTCACTCAAGAACAAATGCCTTGGAGTGTATATTAAGGACACTTTTTGTTAAGTTGACTAGAGAAGAGGAACGATAGGCATCATGCTTAAGGAAGCGGCAAGCACTTGGCTAATATTTCATTGTAGCCGGAGGGTATGGTGGGGCTGGGGGTGAGGGACCAAGAACGTAGTCAGGCAGGGTTTTTGATCCCACGGGCCTCAGCACACTGCTGCCATGGTTGATATGAATAACATATCTGCTGCAATTTACAGATTTCAAAATGTTTTGCGTGCATTATCTCAACTGAGACAACTATGAAACCACAAGTTTAGAGATTAAAGTGATTAAGGCTCAGCAATTCAAGGCTAGTGAGGGGCTTGGTTGGGTCTTGCAGGCAAGTGTGCACTCTAAACCCCGAGATGTTTCTTTCTGCCAAGTTCAGACAGCAAACGGGCAACTTCACCGTACAGGGTAGCAGCCCCGCACACCAGAGCTTGCGTTCCTCCCAGAGCCTCACCTTCCCCATTTGTAAATTCGGAGTAGTAATCATACCAGCCACAACAATGCCTTCCTGGTAGCGTTGTGTGAGGATTAGAAATAGTGAATTGACAAAGTCCTTAGCATCCACCACTGAATTGACAGGTCCAGGGATGTCCAGCCCGCAGCCCACTGGCTGCATGCAGCCCAGGATGGCTATGAATGCGACCCAGCACAAAATCGTAAATTTAATTAAAACCTTTTCTTTTGCTGATCAGTTTTCATTTAGTGTTCGTGTATTTAATGTGCGGCCAGATACAACTCCTCTTCTTCCAGTGTGGCCCAGAGATGCGAAAAGGTTGGACACCCCATTTTAAACCACCATCTAATGACTGCCAGAGAAATGGCACAGCAGGGTGCCGTGAAGAGCCCTGAGGGAGTGGCTGGGCTGATCTGCTCTGTGAGGAACATTCACAGAAAGGAGGCCCCTGCGTCCTGAAAACATAGGGAGTTCTCGGCTGACAAGAGCAAAGCAGGCCTGGAGGAAGGAGTCGGTGGGCAGGAGGTTTCTAGAACGCTGGCTCTCAAACACTAGAGAGAAGTACAGTTACATGGGGACCATGTACACATTCGTATTCAGATAAGGATTGTTTCAAAACTTCACAAAATGCAACACATTCTTTCCCCCTGTAATGCACTCTATTATTTTCTGTTGTATTTCATTAAAAAATTTAATCATTCCTCTCTAAATTGATTTTAAGATTCAATAATGAGCAGTCACCTTCTTTTTGAAAAATCATGCTTTAAAAAAAAAGAATTCTTAACTTGGGTCCATGGGTGGGCTTTGAGGAAGGAAGGTGAAGTAGCCTCAAGTCCCCTGAAGCTGGATGCACCACTGCGTGCGTGCGCGCGCATGTGTGTGTGTGTGTGTGTGTGTGTGTCTGGAAAAGGAATCCTTAAGCTTCACCTGGTCTTCAAAGTATCTGTGACTCCCTCTTTGAGAAGGTAGCGAGAAAGAACCAGAAAGTTCGATTTGAGCTGATTTGGAATTGCTTGTATTTTTAAATACTACTTATATTTTATTTTTAATTACAGTTGACTTATATTAGTTTTAGGTGTCTGACGTGGTGACTAGATATTTATATACTTTACAAAGCGTATCACCCGGAATCTGGTACCCATTTGACATGTGACATAGTCACTACCATGTTATTGACTGTATTCCCTGTGCTGTACTTTGCATTTGGGATTGCATTTAAATGTCACTTAGAAATGAAAATGGATGAAAGACCAGTCCCTGAGAGGAAAACCCAGTTTGCAATTAAACTGGGTATTCCCCAAAGTCCCCCTGCACAGAGGACTCCTGCCTCCACTGTGTCCCAGCCAGCAGTTGTGACTGCCGCCTTCTTCTCCTGCACAAAGTGGGCATGACAATAGCACCTGCCATGTCGGCCTGTTGTGAAGACTGAATGAGATAATGCGTGTGGAACTACTGAGCAGAACTGGCACAAAATAAACACTTGCACAATGTCAACTATTGTGCATACCATCCCTGCATGATGATGGTACCACCAGGAAGGTCGTCCCCATTGTATCTGCCCCGTTCTTGTGTGAGTGTGTGTTTGTTTTTAGTGGGATGAATTATTTCCTTCATTCATCAGCATCGAGGCCAGTGGAAATTTAGGGCAATCTAGTTTATCTTGAGGCCTCTTTTCTCAGTCAGCATGCAAAACTAGAAGACAGAAATGAGTCCTTTTCTCCCTGCCTGGCTTCCAGTAGCTGGCCCTGGCACCTGAATGGCA